>CM068961.1:53716951-53733300 GCA_035128595.1 Eptatretus atami
TATATATATGCATGTTTTTATGGAAAGAAATGGTGAAACTTCATTTTGAGATGTGTGTAAGTCTCTGAAGAGGGAACATAAAACTGGCATTGTTTCGGCAAAAAATTTATGTTTCTATATTTAAAAAAAACAAAAAAAAACAACAATCCGGTGGTTCTGGAGGAAACAAAAAAAGCGATTTTCACAATTGATTATACTCTCCCTATTTCACTTTTAAATTTGTCAAACAACTGGAGAAAATTTACAACAGCCAATTATTTATCTCGTTTTCCTTGTTGGATCACTCTTCACATCATTAGCTAAAAATCCAGTTGATTGGTGACACGAGTATTTCAAATGATTTTTGAAAAATTCCACATATAGTACTTTATTTAAATTGTTGCAGATCAAATCACCTATTGGTTAAGGGTGGAGGGAGAATCCAAGCAAACATTGCTTTCATGAGTATCTGAGCAGCATTTTTGTCCAGACTCTCAGTCACCAGAGCTTCAGTTTCACAATGGTCTTCAATTTTCACGTATTTTAAGTGAACGTTTTTCCGATTCTCTAGACTACAACCCAGCACCAACTCCAGGTTTAAACTTGAGGTTGAACAGCCAGAACCAAAAACAAATGCATACCTCTGATGTTAATCTGCTGTACATCTCCTTGCACCATTCTAAAACTTTCATATCATATCTTACACTTGTTGATATATTTTATGACTGTGACGTTGGCTTTAGAATTCCATAACAATCGAGAAAATCTGCAAAACTAACAAAGACATTTAATCTGCCACCAACTCCGAAGAAAGCAAGAAGAAGCGCTTCACAGCTGTTGTGAAAAGATGCAAGAAACAATCTTCATTCAAAAAAATTATTATCCCACAATTTTCACTACCACCGTAAATCTCACGACTCGGTAGTATTTTTAGATTTGGCCTTGCAACTGTAAACAGACATTTTTCACTTTAAAAATAGAATTGCTGAAGCAGAAACTCTCCAAAAATGGCATTAATTGATTCAGAATGTATTAAGTGATAGATTCAACTCATTTAGCTCTCATTGACGTTGTCCAGTCAAAGGCTTTGGGAATCATTAAAAGCTCTAAACAGCAGGCTGCAACAACAGGGTATATCACTCTCTTGTTGCAGAATGATTAGTGATCTCTCATTCTTCCACCAACAATTCACTGACCTTGCTCCCCTACTCTCGCCACCATCCACCTTTCCCCAGCCATGCAGGGCCACGAGCAGTGTTCATCGGCAAAGCCTCTAATGGTGAAACTTCCCAGGTCTACACTATCTCTATACATCAGTGCTCAGTGCTCACCCCCTCCTCACTGAACTTCTCCCATTTGTGGAACCATCTTTCTGCCTTGTTATACAGTCTTGTCTCTCCCTCCAGGCCTTCAAGGAGAGCATTTACCATCATATTTGTCAAATCCCACAGTCTTCTGTTACCTTTTCTGTTCCCCAGAGTCCTACCAAACTTTTTAGTGACCTCTTTATTGTTGTTTCCTGCTGCTTGCCCGATGCTCGCCCACCCCCACCCCTCTAACTCAACAACTTTTGTATAACCTGCTTGGTCCTGGTTATAAGTTCAGTATACTCAACTTCTGCATCAGAGAGCTCTCTGGCAGATTGGGCAATTTGAACTGGAAAAATGAACATCTAAACAAAAGGACCGATGATATTTATATACAAGGGTCCATATTTCCCTCCCTAACGTCAACGCTTAAAGTAAAGCATACATCCCAAATCCAAAATACTAGTGCATTGCATGTTTGGGAAATGCAGCAAAGAATACCACTTGCTTTTCCTTTGTATTTTACATGATAATCTTTCTCACCAATATTAGTCACCATCTAGTTGTTTATGATTGCAATTTGTTTGTGACTCCTGTTGGTGTATCATCGATGTTTCCAGAATCGTTAACTTCCGTCATTATTTCATATTATTTTTCTGTTTTCTTTTGGATTTATGTCCATTGCAATATCATAGGAAAATACATTTTACGCAGAGTAAACTTTGAACGCAGCTGTAAAAATGTGAAAACCTTCGCTCTTCTTTCCATCCCCCAGTGTTAGCCTTCTCCCACCTGTGCTAAACAGCTGCCATTTTTGTGAAACTGCTGTTGATGGCATAATGCTTTGGTGGTTACGTCGCCATTTCTCTGAAGCTAAATGGAGGCTTCCCGAATTCAAATCATCTCTGTATGTCAAAAAGAACCCTGGATGTGATAAATCAGTGACTGGTGGCTTTAATGACCATCATTTGCTCCAGGCGCTGTTTGGGAAATGCAGCAAAGAATGGCGATCTGGACTCCATAATTTCAAGCTTTTTTTTCTTTCGGATTACATTGGCTTTTTTTTCTTCTTCTTCTTTCTTGGCTTTACTCTCCATAGCGATGGCATAAGGACCACGACTGATTACATATCAACACAATAGATAATAATTGTTACATCAGCAAACATTTACAGTCACATACAATTTCAATTTTACACATTTCACCAGACAACTGCATCACAGCTCAACCTTCATCAGAATTATCGAAACAATACTTTGCATCCTGCTATTTGCTGCTTGCACTTGCATGCATTTTATGTTTACTTTTTCTTCGAAGGAGGATTCTTTCTTGGGATTGTTTTTTTAAATTTCTATTTCTCCATGAACCAGGAATGAAAAAGCTCTGCTGAGAAAGAATGGAGCAAATCAGGAAAAAGTATAACGGCAATCGGTAGAGCGCATACCTCCACCAGGATGAACAGTTTACATTTAGCATCCCACTAATTGGCCGGATCTGCATCCGGACATGAACCAAAATCGAATCTGTTACTGGATCTTCATCAAAATCGAATCAATTCGTCCTTGGCAGACACCCAACCTGTCCACCAAGTTTGGTCCAAATCCGTGCATAACTTTTCGAGAAATTGTGCTACATATAGTTTTTGCCCCTATCACTCAATAGTGAAGAATCAATAACAAAAAGTATAGCATCTGAATGTTCACCAAAATCAAATCAATTCGTCAAAGTCATACACCCAACCTGTCTACCAAGTTTCGTCCAAATCCATCCATAACCTTTTGAGATAACCTTCTCACAGACAGACAGACAGACAGATGGACAGGGGTAAAAACATAACCTCCATCCACCTTTGGTGGCGAAGGTAAAAATTAACAAAGAAATTAATGCCCTTTAATCCTCATACCACCACCACCACCACCACACGGAGACTAATTGATAATATTCACAGTGAGCAACACAAAATTATACAAGGAATATTTGCACAATAAAGCAACCAAACAGAATACAGCACGCACTAAAATGAATACGCAGACATCAACTGCATTGTTATGTGCCTCAGAAATAAAGCTCCAAATTGGTATATTAAGCTCTTGTGGTAGTTTTAGAATTTGGTCAGGAATTATACTGCCCCTTCATATTTATACCTCTTTAAAGGCATAATGAGGCTGAAACATAAAATCATAATGGATGTCAGGAATGAGAAACAAATGAAGTTTAGACAAAAGATTTGAATGCATTTGTTTGTACATTTATATGAGGAAAATGTTTTTGTTATTTTTTATCATTATTCAACATGTTGTAACATGTAAAACAGCTCTGATGTTGCTTATGGACTTCTTTACCATTTTATTTCTCTTTCTTTGTTTTCATCGTACCGTCCGTTGTTTAACACAGAAAGAAAAACAAGATGTCTTTGTTCTTGAAACAGCTGCAATTCATGACATAATTTCCAATGCCAGCTTTCTCTTGGTTAACAAGCAAGTCGGTGAGCCTCAGGCCATTGTGGCTCTCCATTGTTTGCAGTTCTCCTTTTTTTTAATTTTTAAGTTCTAATAGCAGGAAAAGGTACAGTGATGGTGTGTAGAAGTCACACGCCAGAAGATAATCACAGTGTACCTATCCTCGCACAACCAATCAGCAGAGTCTCGAGACTTATCGCCAAGCCACGTGAAGCATGGTTCACACTTGCTTTGTCTGGGTATTTATCGATGTGAATAATGAAAATTGGAATTCCGGTTGCAGGTTTCTCCACATGTTTTACTGGTTTGTGAGTTCCTCCCTCCTGTGTTACGAAGTGAAGTTTCCCGGACCAGAGCCATTTTTTACTGGGGGGGGGGGGGGGGGGTTCCTCTGTTGCTGCGTTTTTTTCGTCCAATTTTCCAATGCTAAACGTACCTTGTTGTGTTAAATTGTCAAATTTGTGTCCATGGTGAGGTCTGGCCTACTCGTCTAGGACTGGGTTGATCAGCTTGCTGCTTCTGCCTGTTTTGGGATCGCACGTGCTTCGTTTTCGCTCCTTTGCTCCCAAACACTGTTATTTTTGATCTCTTATGTTAATCCCAACTCCGCTCCCCCGCCACCACTCTGAAAAATTACAAAAAGAAGAAAGCGCTTCTTCACTTTAAAAAAAAAAAAGAGACAAAAAAAACAACAATAAGAAAAAAACCCAAACCTAATCTGCCATGCACAATTCCTCCTTCATTCAAAATCCATTCTACTTTTCAATATCCCTAAACTGAATCTTCACTGAATAAAACATTTCTTCCTTTACAAACTCTAAAGATAACATAAAATTGCCTCACTCGCCTTGCTGATCTGTCGAGAACAACTCACCCATTATTCTTCTTCATCAAAATATTTTCCTCTTCTTCGTGGTCCAAAAGGTATTTTTCCCCAAAACTTTTCCCTCCTAAATGCTTAGTTCACTTAGTTCACCCTCCTCTCATACCTACAGCCACATTTTCCTTCGTGTCTTCAATGGAAAACATTTTCCCACCCATCCATTAAGTCTGTCGCCATATATCCAATTTGGTAACCCCAAAAAGTCCATTTTGCAGAGGTTGTGTGCACCTGACAATCATTTCCCCTTCAAGTCCATTCATGGTGTCAATCCCATCCATGTCACTTACCTCCTTCCTCCCCCACCCAATCTGCTTCCCTCTCACCCCACTCCCTCTCTGCTTCCTGCCACCAACCCGCACCCCACCAGCTTCCCACTATCCCCACACCCCACAAGCCCCGTAACCCCCAACTTTCCCCATGCTCCACAACCCCCACCTCCAGGTGCCCCTCCTCCCCCACTCCCTCTGCTTGCTCCATTCCACTTTCATCCAACCTTCCAGCACTTCCTCTTCCCCTGTCCCTAGCTATGTTGACATCAAACATCCAGTCTCCACTCTAACCTGATAGATCTCCAATCCAGGCCACTGCCGACAAACCGCACACAATTGGTTTAACAAAATGCTCTCTCTCACAGGATGTTCCTGACTCCTTCGTGCCTCTCCCTGGCTATTTCCTCCTTCACATATTTGATTGACTTGAACACCATCCTGGTTGCGGAATCGCACTGCACATCAAGAACTCCATTTCTCACTCTCCATGTACTGCTCTTACACCTCTCAAACCCCAGGAGTACCTTTGGCTGTGACTTCCCCTCTGCTCCCATCTCTTGTTTGTCTGTGCTGTTGTACCAGCCTCCAAACAGTGAAGACTCCATCTACATCACTGTCTCAGATGACATGGACTACCTTTTAACCACTCATCCAAAATCGCTCTTCCTCATATGTGGCAATTTCAATCGTCATGAAGCCAATTGCCTGGATGTTCTGGTATCTTTCATACCACCAATGGCACTTCAGAGAAGGTCTTCTATGACTCCATAGGGCTGACTCAATCTGTAACTTTTCCCATCTTGATTTCTGTCAATCGCAAATCCTCCCTTCTGAATTTGGTGACGACCAACTTCCCCACCAATGCCTCATGCTTTTCCTCTGCTCCACTTGGACCATCTAATCATGTGCTTGTGAAGGTCAACCTCTCTGTTGCCATTCTTTCAGAGAACAGCCTCAGTGCCGGCAAGTCCGGCAGTTCACTCAGGAAAACTGGCAGGGATTGCAAGCAGCCATTTCACTTCAGCATTGGTCTACCATGTCTGCCACCCCTGATATTAAGTCAACCTGTGAATTCGTCCACAGAAACTCGCTCTCCCTTATGCACAGATTCATCCCATCATGTTTTCAGTTATCATACCCATTCTCCCACCCATGGTACACTGAATTCTGTGGTGAGCACTTGCCTTGAAACAACTTGCGTTCTCTTCCTGGAAGGCAAATCCCACTGAAGGCAACCTCAGGTCATTCCAAAAAATCCGCAACAAGTGTGTGTCCACTCTCGGGAGAGCGAGAAAATAACATCGGTCCGATCTCAAGACAGAACTATCAAACTTGTCTCCCTCCTCTAAAACCTGGTAACGCCTTGATATGTCTGTCTCTGCTGTATGCTCCCCTTCCATCCTTCCATCACTTCAAATATCACCACCACAGCCGACTCCGCTCGTGAGAAGGCCGAATGCTTCAATTCTGTGTTAATTGTTTCATATTCCTGTGTCCAATCAATGCAAATTGCATTAACATTCACAAGTCCATCTTTCTACTCACTCAACATCTGGAGTCGGGGGCCATCTGGAGTCGGGGGCCATATTTTATCCTCTCTATTATGTACACAATATGGCAGATTTTTTTTTGTTACAGCCGGTTTTATTTTGCCATACAAAGGAAAGCATGCTCTGAGATGCAGCATCCACCTGATGGTAACTAAGCAGACCAAGTTTTTCGTTAAACAGAACCTCTTGGGTTATATGGTTGAATAACTCCAAACATTTGTATTATGGAATGAAGTATCATCTGATTAATCAAGTTCCAAATAAAGCCCTGGTTAAAAATACCAATAATAACAGTAAACGCACCATCGCCTGCCCACCCATGCTGTCACCGGCCTTTCAGGTTTGCAAGGAATGGAAAGCAATCAGTGCCCTTTCTCCATCACCTCTAGTTTAATAGGGTGGAACATGTACAACAAGATATTTGATTATGTATGATATGAAAGAGCGAAGAAAAAAAAAACATCAAACTTGTGTATCTGCGTCGGATCATAAAATGTCAATGACACTTGTTAATGTTCCTTGACGTCATGCAGTAAGTGCTTCTTTAAAATTCATCTCATGGACGGAAGCACAAATCAACAATAAGATAATATTTATTCTTTTACGGAAGTACAGTATCGTTACGTAAAGCAAAATTCAGGTTATATTTGTCAACTCCAATCCGGAACGTCCCTTTAAGCATGAATACTTGGGGGATTAAATCCAGACTGTACGAGCTCAGTGACAGACAGCCGGTCATTACTCTATTCTTCCACACTTGCATTTGATTATAGCATTCAATAAGACTCGATTATGATTCGACATTACATTTAGTCACAATATTGTGGAAGAAAAATTATTATTTCATCCTCAAAGACAGGAGCATTTGAGGAGATGATTATAAGGATGTGGCGAGGGAAGGAGTCAAAAATATTGCGGTGTAATGTGCACGGTACACGTTTGTGAATGTCAAGAATTAAGTTCTAGTTCTATCCAAAACTGTTATATATTATGAATGCAGGGCATACATTGAATATTTGGAAATAAATAACAATTCTATATTTGAAAAATGGTGTCTTGTGGTTGGTTATCCTGTCTTTTCACATCTGCTGGGCTTGGACTTATTTTTCTGTTATACGCTTTCATATGAAATGAGCCATAGCATGATCCACAATTAAATATTTTCCTGTCCTTCTCAAGCGGGAAGTCAGGGGCATCTCTGTGGCCATCTCTTGAGCTTTCATACTGTTTGGCACACAGCCTTCCTTACTTTTCAGGTTATCTGATAATGGTATGCAAAGCCCCCTCCTTGAATGTCTATCAGATTTTCTCTGAGTGGAAACAACGGGTTGCTCTTGATGGCATTCTGTCTCAAGATCTCCCTTTTGAGGTTGGTGTCCCACAAGGCAGCAATTTAGAACTGACCTTGTATTCTTGATTTACATCAATGATCTCAATTTTTCCCTCAAGATAATCCTCTTCCCAATTTTGCAGATGACTTTACACTGTGCAGTGTGGAGGGTGTTACACCACACTTCTGAGAGGCAGGTTGCTGCAGCAACCATTTCTGCAAATCTGTAAAAACAAGACGTTGTTCAGCCACCTATAACATGCCTTTAAATATAGGAAAATCCCATGCTCTCATTATATCACTCTGCAAGGATTGGCTGTCAAAAACCCTCATATACTTCTTTGGCCAACCTCTAGATGAGATGGTTCCTTGACCTCCTCAGCATAACAATTTGCCACATTCTATCTGGAATGGACCACACGGTCAAACTGAATTCTCAGGATGGATGACACCTTACAATTCTTTCCAGAGCAAAGCCCATTTTAAGCTGCTCAGAGCTCATTACAGTATATTAGATCTTCATCTAAAATATCAAGGAATATGGGCTAAGAGATCATAACAGTGTGCATGGCCATCATTTCAAGTATCATGGAGTATGGACCTCACTCAGGACTGGTGCAGCTGCTTCCCATCTTGCTGCCTTCGAGGCAATAAGTCAAAGACTGTTCATGTTATTAATATATCTCAGTGCGAGGCTGGGTCCAAAGGCATACTAGGTTGTTGGATTCTCAGTTTTCTGACACCTCACTTCTGGCCTTGCACCTCCCTCCTTGACCCTACATTGTCCCCCAGGTGACAAACACATTCAATAATCCCACACTTAGTTACCCTCCAAATTCTAACCCATTCTAAGCTGAATGTTCACCTCCATTTCTTCATCCCTCCACACTCTCATCTGTGGAACCACTCCCTGCATTAATTGTCAGGTGCCCTTGCCTCCAGTCTTTCAAGAGATCTGTCTATCATCACCGCATACCGCTCTCCAACCTTCCTTGATCACTCACCCCCCCCCCTTTCCCCTTTCCTTTCCACCACTCATCCAATCATGTGTGGTTTTTTTTCTCTTTCCCTTTCATCCTCTGTCAGTCTGTGAACCAACTTACTTATGTCATTCTGCTCCTCCATGATCCTATTATTCTGTATCCAAGAAATGATTCATCATTTCAATGCATGATAAGCAGGTACTCAGAATTTTGATCAAATTTAAATTGAAGAGGCAATAAGGTCCCTGTGGCTCACCTAAGAAAAAATAATTTGTAATCAGAAATGTATTTAACTGAACAAAGTGAAACATTGCACAGAGAGCCATCAGAACATCAGCTAGCGATATCTTAAAGCACAAAAAAATTCATCATCATACGATACTCTTTACAGTGTTAGTCCTCCAGCAGTCTTTTGACAAGGGTCATGGTGGGTGGTTTTCCATTGCCATTTAGAATTTCACCAAGGTGTCGCGAATAACTTGCCGACCTTAACAACATCCGCCAATGGCACTCATGTCGTTAGCATCCTTCCGCCATAATATGATGCACACATCGATGCGTCACCATGCATGCGAAATACCAGGGTAACAGTTTATAGCTAAGTTGAGATTCATATCTAGGTTAGAGAGCTCAAAGGTGAGTGTACACACCTCATTGCTATTCTTGCAGCCCCACATGTTCATAAATAATTATATAACAACTAAGTCTGGCCGGCCTTTAATACCCACATGCTTGGGGCATTAGGCACATCTCTAACATTTGCAGTCTACACCGAGAGAATTATCAACTGCCAGTCCAACAGCGACTGAAACATACAAACATTTCAAAAAGTACATTGAAGAATGTGTAGCTGCCACAGTGAGCAACAGTAGCCAGGCATACCCATATCCTCTGGACAAACGAATGGGTCATAACCATCACACGCTATCCCAACACAGTCTTCAAGTACCTAAATAATTACACTCCACTCTGAAAACAAGAATACAATTGGCGTTTGAGAAGGATTAAAGTGTTCACTGTGTTGCTGTTTCCTCGCTTTACGAAATATATTTCTACATTTGGCCACTTTCCAGCGAATGCTCATCGCTTCAATCTGACAATGACATCTATATTCTAAGTTGTGAACAAAACGAGTTTTCCCTTCTGGCCATTAACACCCATGGACACATTATTGATGGAATCCCAGCTGTACCAGATACTTTTCATCATAAAACACAACATTTCTACATCTGGACTCAGTTTATGACGTATTGATGCAAAAGCCAAAAAAAAAGTCCATCGATTCTGATCTATATTAGGGTGATAATTAGGATGATAAAAAGATTGTTATTTCAGAGGTTTTTCCATTTATTCTACAACTCGCAGAAAAGCCTGTCAAATGACCCTTTTGTAGTTTCACACCATTCGGCCTTGAAAACCAAGCTGTTAGGTACAAAAACCTTCATTTATTACACAAATTGCTCATCCCCATATTGAGGCGGTGCATATGTCACAGACCACTGCCACGATGCCCCACCCTCCCCAAAAATCCGGGTTACATCTATGAAGCAAAAACATGCCTCTACTGCTTATGTGCATATGAGGCGCCGCGAGGAGGAGTGTGTAAGGACCACATCGGCCATTTTGGAGTTAATGCCATATAGCACTATTTTAACCCTTCCCTATCATCCGAGCCTATCATCATCATATCATTAAAAAATGTCGCTTACATCACTCCTCCTCGCCGGGCCTCATATGTAATAAATCATGGTTATATAGCCCCGATAATTCTAATTGCACTGGGTCATAGGCTGATGCAAGAGACCGAAGGCCTATGTGCATTCACAAAATGGTGGAAGTACAATTTTTGTTTTAAGGTTACAATTGTGGGTGGGGTCGGGCCAGCTGTCCAACCAATGGGGCAAAGGCAATCCGTCCACACGTACATGCATAGTCCAAACATAGGAGCAATACACCTGGGTGCTCACATGGTAGCGGCTGGATAACATAACCAGGGAACCACTGGTAGGCATGGATGACCCACAAAATTTGTAATGGAGAATATAGTAAATAACTATGAATTTATTTTTAATGCCGTGAATAAACTTTGGTACATCACAGGCAATAAAGGTTGTGGTCAAGTTTCATCAAAATTGTGTTTGTGATTTCAGAGAAGAAAGCAAATACCTGTTGGGGGGGGGGGGGGAGACCCACCCCCCACTTTACTCTCCCCACCCCCGAAGACCCCAACTTTTTTTTTAATGGTTGAACAATCTTTGGTACATCACGGATGATGAAGCTGGTGGGTGTGTGTGTAGTTTCTGAGAAGAAAGCAAATGCATATTTTGGGGGGCAACGCACTGCGATTGATGCACCGTGGAAGTGTAGTGTTCACATCAAGAGGAAGCTTAAGGAGGAAATGATGAAAATGGAAAAACAGGGTATTATCAGGAAAGTGGACCATCATCTCTATTATAATACCAAGCTTGCACACTAAAAACTCGGCTCGCCGTCACACGATCCTATGAAATTGCTCTGGCACTTAGCGGACATGCCGACAATGTTTGGGAAGTCTTGGCGTTCGATAGTACCACTTGCATTTTGCACAATGCGTATTTTTGTCATTCCCGTGTAGTCTGTCGTCTGCTACCAGCTATGTTGTACTGCTATCCCGTGCATGTGCACGGGTATCGCTAGTATTGATTGATGCTCTTCCATCTATAATAGTGTGAAGAAAGATGGGAGCTTGCTGAAGGGGATGTCTCTTTCCAAAACACCTGAACTCTTGGCTGAAGAGGTGTCCACATATGATACCTACAATAGATGAGCTGAACCCAGAATTTGCAGATGGCACAATAATCTCGAAACTCGATGCCTGGGCCGGCTATTGGGCTGTGCATCTGGATGAGGAAAGGCAGGATTTTACCACATTCCGCACACCATTCGGGCGCTGTTGCTTCAAAAGATTGCCTTTTGGGTTATGTATAAGCCAGGATCTGTTCCAGCAAGCCATGGACCACATTCTTGAGCAAGCACCAGGCTGTATTGGTATCTCTGATGACATGGCAGTATCCGGACAAACCAAAGAGGAATACGATTGCAATCTTCTGAACCTGATGAAAGTAGCACAAAGGGAGGGTCTAGTTTTCAACTCATCAAAATGCATCATCAAGACAGACCATATCAACTTCTTCGGATCAATCTACAACAAATATTGAATCTCACCTGATTCTGGGAGGATCTGCGACATTCAAAATATGCAATCATCACAGGATAAGGAAGACCTGAGCCGATTCATTGGACTGATGAACTATGTCACCACATATTCCGCACTTTGCAGATAAGTTGGCACCCCTCCGAGATTTACTGAAGAATGGAGTGCCATTCCTGTGGCAGGAAGACCATCAGTATGCATTTGAGCAACTGAAACAGAGTGTTGACGCAGATGCCTGTCAAAGGTATTATCATCATGACAAGGTAGAGTTTTGGAAGTGGATGCGTCACAGAAGGGACTGGGTGCATGCCTTGTGAAGGACAACAAACCTGTTAATTTCACGTCGCAAACTCTGACACCCACTCATTCTGCATATTTGACCATCGAACAAGAAACTCTGGCCCTTGTTGCTAGCATACAGAAGTTCTATACCTACTTGTTTGGAACATGCTTCAAGGTACTCTACCAGTCAAAGGTTTTAGAACACCCACGTTTTTCCAGTTTTAACTGAAATTTAAGCAGTTCAAGTCCAGCGAATAACCTGAAATGGTACAAAGCTAAGCGGTAAACTGCCAGTGGTTAAAGGAAAAAGTTTAGATCACCAAAAACTGAAAAATAATGTAAATTTCGGAGTTGTTAAAAAGGCCCTTTTCAGGGAACAAGTAGGTTAGCAACTGCAGCTGTTCTGCAGCAATGGAAGTAAATTAAGCCTTGAAAGTTGATGCAAACAATTCCTATAGGTGTCCCAACTTTTGTTGATTAGTTACAAACCCTCTGTCTGTATTAAAGCAGTGTTGGAACAGACTGTGTTGCTGCACCCTCTGAAGCATTATTTGGACCAATATTGCGCTGCAGGAAGTAGTATATTGCTATCATAATGGCGAGAAAAAGACAATTAACAGACAGACCATTATAACCCTTAAAAGTGTCGGTCTTTCCTTTAGAGAAATTGGAAAGAAGCCAAGGTGTCAGTGAGTACAGTTTCCTACACCATCAAAAGGCACTTGGAAACTGGAGGAAACTCTGACAGGAAGAGGTCTGGCGACCCAAAGCCACAACACAACAGAAGACAAGTTTCTGAGAGTCAACAGCTTGCGTGATAGGCGGCTCACAGGACAGCAGTTTCAAGGCACAGCTTAACACTGGTCGAAGTAAGGAAGTCTCAGTTTCAACTTTGAAGAGAAGACTTCGAGCTAAAGGTTTGACAGGTCGAGTGGCAGTAAGAAAGCCATTCCTAAGATGGCAAAATAAGAAAAAGAGTCTTGCCTGGGCCATGAAGCACCGCCAGTGGACTACTGAAAACTGGAAGAAGGTCTTATGGAGCGATTAATCAAAATTTGAAATCTTCGTTCATCACGCAGGTTTTTGTACGCCGTCGAGTCGGCAAAAGGATGGTTCCTCAGGTGTGTAACACCAACTGTCAGACATGGAGGAGGAAGCGTGATGATCTAGGGCTCTTTTGTTGGATCCAGAGTCGGCGACTTGCACAGAGTGACTGGCACCCTGAACCAAAAGGGCTACCACAGCATTTTGCAGCGCCACGCAATTCCCTCTGGTCTACGCCGAGTTGGTCAGGGGTTCATCCTACAGCAAGATAATGACCCCAAACATACCTCCAGGCTACGTCAGAACTACCTTGGAAGAAAAGAACAAGACAGTAGGCTTCAAATCATAGAATGGCCAGCGCAGTCTCCAGACTTAAATCCCAATCGAGCTGGTTTGGGATGAACTGGACAGAAGGGTGAAAGCAAAGCAACCTACAAGTGCAACACAAGCAATATTTGATTTCCATTGCACAAAGAATGCCACTAAAATGTTCGGCTGTTATATCTGCAAAAGGTGGTTACTTTGATGAGTCAAAAATATAGATTAAATTTTGTTCACAAAGCGATTCCATGATTTATTTTTTATCTGCAATTATTTATTTGTTCTATGCTTTAATTTCAGAGTACATTGAAACATTAAACTGCTTAAATTTCAGTAAAAACTGGAAAAATGGGGGTGTTCTAAAACTTTTGACCGGTAGAGTATACACACATCACAAACCACTGGTCATGATTATCAGCAAGCCACTTACGAGTGCCCCTCAACAGCTCCAGCACCTTCTTGTGAAAATCGAAGGCTACAATTTTGATATGGAGTATAAGGCTGGCCGTGAGATTATGCTCTCAGAAACCCTGTCGAGATTACCAAACCCAGAGAACAATCAGGAACTGCAGTTGGATACACAGTTAGACGGTGTCGATCTCGATGATGTGGATGATCACCATTGCTTTGACCTGATTGATTTCAGCTCACGGAAACAGGACCAACTCAGAGAGTGTGGAAAGACTGATAGAAACTTTCGAGCATCGCAGCAGGTTGTTCATTGAGGTTGGCCTACCACAATTACGGAGCTCCCTGTAGACCTTTATCCATACTGGCCATACCACGATGAACTTGGTATTTATTATGGGGTTCTATTCAAAGGTCAACAAGTATTAATTCCAGAGCAGCTGTGGAACGATATCCTCGACCAACTCCATGAGGTGCACATGGGGATCTAAAAAACGAAAGGTCAAACACATGAATGCGTTTACTGGAGAAGCATATATCTGGACATTGAGAGAATTGTCAGAATGTGTAAGCCTGTAAGGCATGTCAAGAGAAGAAACCTGAACAAAGGCGTGAGATTATTATTGCTCATGAGATAACAGCGGTGCCATGGACAAAGTTGGCCAGTGATATGTGTGAGCTACATAGGCAGACTTACCTCAGAGTGACGGATTATTACACCAAGTACCCATTTGTGAAGAGAATGAATACACAACCAACAGTGCAGTAGCTAAGGTCACCTGTGAGTGCTTCAGTATGTTCGGTCCAGCTCTGGAGATCATATCGGACAATGGACCTCAATATGTGGGGAAGCCGTACCGTGATATGTGTACCAAATGGAATGTAAAACACATGACAACATTGCCGAGGTATCCACGCAGCAATGCATTGGTTGAGAGACACGTAACACAGTGATCAAAAAGTGTATTAGATCAAGGAATGACGTGGATATTGCACTCCAACACCTGAGGTGCACACCTGTAGATTCCCATCTCCCAAATCCAAATGAAATGCTGTTCAAGCAGCCTGTATGCACCAACCACTCAAGCCGTCCGTCGATTCCTGCACAACAGAGGTATCAGGAAATCCAGGAACGATTAAGGAAACGTGGAGACCAGATGGCGAAGCAATACAACAGAACATTCCATTCCATTTGGGACCATCCTCTGTACAGAGCATCAGTGCTGCCAAAGCAGTCTCCTGGGCTATTTGGCACAATCCTGGATGGGTCGCCACTCCGACATAGGATACTCAAATGGCGAAATCATCATAGTAAATTGGTACTCATTTTGCAGACCTCTGAAGAATGACAGGCTATGTCAACCGCAACTGGTATGAATTAAACAGCCAAGCAGGATTTGAACTCAGGACACTGGTATCCCAATCCCACCACCCTAACCATTAAGCCAACACCAGGCTTACAACAGAAAAGCTGGGCCAGAATTACCTGAATTGACTATTGGACATCGGGTTCAAATTCTGAACAAGGACACACACCAGTGGTACCACAGGGAAGTTGTGGCACGCTGCAACCAACCACACTCTTACATCGTACAGACTCCTAACGGGACGCGTCTTCGAAGAACCAGGGCACATTTACGTAAACTTCCATTCACCCGATTGTTACGTCAAGCAGAAGGACGAAGCTACCCAATCAACATATCATAGCCTGCCAATTGCTCGACGCATACATTTCGACAACGACAACGATTCAGCAATGGACACTAACAACTGCCACAGGGATCACAAGAGTGCCGAGATAACAGGGTAGGACAACTCTCAGTACTCAAACAGATCAGGCCGTGTGATTCAAAAACCATCGAGATATCGTGATGGCGAATATCGCCCATCAGAGATCATCCCATATAATCATGGTGCACAAACAATCCATTGATGATTGTAATTGCAGACATTGTATGATTATTTGTTTCAACTCGGCATATGGAGCAGTAATTACATTTTGTTAATTGTTAGAACAATAACTGCAGAGCCCATCAATGTGTGGATCAAGTTACATCTGGTTTTGTTCATTATTTAGATTTAGGTGGTATTGTTTTGTTGCATACAAACATAATAATTTCATTGAAAGGGAGATGTTGTGATTAGCACTATGTATTGCATAGTGACCGCTGGGGAGTGTGTTGGAGTGGTCGATTGCTGGAAGCCAAGATGGCGTTATGTCCCATGATAGCCCAGCATCGTCTCAAATAAAGAACTTGATTCAAGCTGTGTCCTGACCTAACTACAGAAAGTGCCAATCCTTGATTCACATGGTACATTACTTAATTTTACACAACTAGTA
>CM068961.1:53742355-53764174 GCA_035128595.1 Eptatretus atami
GAAAACGTTGGCAATTTCATCACTTTCAAATCACCAATATCCTGTGTCATTCTGTACGAATGTGGTTAAACTATTTTCTTATGATTCTGTAATATTCGTGTAATCACCACACTGCCATGTCACTTCTGCCTAAAATATCCCACCAAGCCATGCTGAGCCATTGCTGAAGCACATAAAATATCCCAAACTTATAATGCAATAATAACAACAACAAACATGGAGATAATCATGTCTATGACACACCAAAACATGTCTGACATGCCTAAAAGAGATTAACTTGTTTGTAGCAAGTCTTGCTGCAAAGGTCCACACAACATGTGCCAGTTCTGCCCACAATTAATTGTGCCAGGTCTGGGCATACTAAGGTACAAAATGCCAAGACACACCTGGCCATGGCGAGTCACGTGAGGCCCCATGTCATGAACTATTTGACCCATTTATACACGATAAATAGAGAAAGAGTATTGTGATTCTGCAAGATCTGAAGCATGTGTAGGGAGGTCACTAATTTTGATAAATGTCCGAGAGTGTTAATCGATTTTAATCTCACCTACAACATGAGATTAAAATCGATGGAGCAAACCTTCCCGCAGGCTTTTAACGGATGCAATTTGCATCAGAGCTGCAAATTCCAGGACATTGCATGCAGTGAATTCAGCCTCCCTTAGATTGTACTTACGACCTCAACAACCTTGGATGAGGCACAATGTTAAAAGGCAATGCCTTAGAAATACATTTCGTTTCCAAGTGAAAAACTTGCCGAATTGTTGCTTTTATGTTTGTGGGCTGGGGTGAGAAATAAGCCTGAGGTGTCTATGTAGCAACATCCGTCAGAGACCACGGCTCACAAAAAGACTGGTGTGGTTCATACGACAAGTTGGTGTAAAGGCCTCCCCAAAAAAACCTTCATCTTGGGAAGGCAAAAATAAATCAAACTAAAAATTTGAAAACAACAAATATGCAAGAGAAAAAGGAGATAAAAATTGTAATTAATACAACAATCATTTAATTCCGATCAGCATTACGATGGGCATGCCAGGATCCCTCGAGATATATGCACACTCGACTCGCTCTGAGCTGTCTAGCCTGGGTTTGAATCTCGACACAGCTATAAACTGACACAATGCTATATCAACTGGTGTTTTGCAGGCAGTGCGATTCATCAATGTGTGTGCCATCCCTCAGATAGTTGTTAAATTGGGCGTCCTGTCTGCCAGCAATACTTGATGGACGTTAAAGATCCGACAGTATCCTTCATGAACAGTAGATGACCAATCACTGGCATCCTGAACAAATTCCAAATTTTTGCCCGAACTGACAGGCACATGACACATTTGTGCCCCCAACAAATGAGGATACACATAGCCACATGACGCATATGAAAGAAGCGATGAAGAAGAAGAAAAAGAAATACAATTTTCCTTTTATCTTCACTAGTGCATGCCCGTAGGTGTGTGCCGTACGTGCGTGGCCGTACGTGCAAACAACAACAACAAAAAAAATTTCAAACCGCGTGCAGAAACAACACACCACACGAGCCGTCCTTCGCTCTCGTAAACGACACACACACACACACACACAAACACAACACACACACACACAGACACACAGAGATTGCTGGAATTATAGATAGATGATGAGGTCAATGAGATGACAAATGAAGGGGTTGATACAGACTGCAGAGTAATGAGTAAGGAAACCCGTCGTTGTGAATCGTTTTTACCACCAAATTGAGATGTATTTCGTTGCAAGCACAGTTGAGTAGAGCTGAATTCCTTAACACTTCCAAAGGCCACAACGTTTTGACAATTGGAAACAAAAAAAAGTTGTGCACTTTAAAAAAAAAATTATTTCGGAACATTTTTCTTCAATAAATAAATAATAATAAAAATTGTCTCCATATACACACCTTTATCTCGTTAGCACTCTTCATAAACAACATTGCTGAGGAACAGCGCTTCTTCTTTGTTTCCTCGTCCAGGGCAAGAATGCGGAGGCTGCTGGATCTGCCAACGTTTTGATAAATTATTATTTTAATGGCCAATTATTCATTAGCACCAACGTATTTTGCCTTTTCGCAATGTCGTCGCAAGGAAAAACACAAGAGAAAAAGAGAGAAGAGAAAAAAAAAAACTTTCGTGCAAAAAAAAAAAAATACTTCCTGGTTCGGAGCATACCAGCTCACTCTGTGTTACCGAAATTTATCACCGTCTAATATGAAAACGATATAACTTGGGCATTGTGTTATCGATAAATGCAATTAAGAAATCAGAGAATTATTAGAATGCACAAAGTCATCATTATCCGGAAGTCCGTATGTTGTAACCCGTAATGGGGACACGGCTGAGGTTCCCTTCCCCATCGCCACGCCCCCCAACAACGTGTCTTGTCATTGGTTTGGTAAATAAATGGCCATAACTTGGGAAACACTTGTCCGATTAATATCAAACCTTGAAAAGGCACATCCTCAGGTCCCAGCAATATACCTGGCAAGTTTCAATTAGATCGGACCAGTGTTGTCGAGAAACAGCGGTCACAGACACACACACACACACACACACACACACACACACAACACACACACACACACACACACACACACACCACACATTGCTGGAATTATAGATGACAACGCATTCTAGATTCCGAAATAATTTTTCATTTTTCTTACAATATAGTTCCACATAAGATGGATATAACATTGGAAAGTGTAATTTCGGTTTGAAGGTTTAAAAGCTTGTGCTTGATTAAATTGAGCACGATGTAAAATATATTACACCAAAAAAATTACAAATAGGTGGGGTATTCACAAAGTTCCCATCAAAAATATACATACATATATATATAATATATATATATATATATATATATATATATCTATAAAGTATATGTACAGTTAAAATATATATACTGTATATATATATATATACTTATTACTGTATTATTAATATATATATATATATATATATAATAATACAGTACATATATATGCCTGGTGTTGGCTTAATGGTTAGGGTGTGGGTTTGGGATCCTCTAATCCTGAGTTCAAATCCCCTCTGCTGTTGAATTATATACAGTGGGGTGACTTGCCTGTCATCCTTCTGAGGTCGGAAAATGAGTACAGCATGCTGGTATCCTGTGTCGGAGTGGCGACCCGTCAAGGATTGTGTCCAATCGCCAAGGAGACTGCTTCGGCAGCACCAAACTCTGCACAGAGTATGGTCCAATGATGGATATATATATATATATATATATATATATATCTTCTTCTTCTTTTTCGGCTGCTCCGTTAGGGGTCGCCACAGCGGATCATCGTTATGATCCGCATAATGATTTGGCACAGGTTTTTACCCGGATGCCCTTCCTGAGCAAACTGGTCGCTCTTTAGACACAGGGATATGGTACACCTATTCTAACCGGGCATACACCGGGCCCAGTACACTGGTACTCACTTCGCCGACCTCGAAAGGATGACAGCTGAGTCAACCTCCTGTGTTATTAATTCAGTGGCCCAACGGGGCTTGAACTCAGGACCTTTTGGATCCCAAGCCGCTGCCCTAACCACTGCGCCAACACCTCTTCTTCTTCTTCTTCTTCTTCGGCTGCTCCGTTAGGGGTCGCCACAGCGGATATTCTATGATCCGCATAGTGATTTGGCACATGTTTTACGACGGATGCCCTTCCTGACGCAACCCTGTCGCCTTTACGACACAGGGATATGGTACACCTATTTGTAGGTGTACCATATATGTACATATTGATACACCGGTAACAACCGGGGTATACACCGGCCCAGTATACTGGTACTCATTTTGCCGACCTCGCGAAGGATGACAGGCTGAGTCAACCCCCTGGTGTATAATTCAGTGCCGCGGGGCTTGAACTCAGGATTCTTGGATCCCAAGCCGCTGCCCTAACCACTGCGCCAACACCAGGCTTCACTGCGCCAACACCAGGCTTATATATATATATATATATATATATATTATATTTATATATATATTAATTTATATATATATATCATGTCATACACTCCCATTATTTATAGAGTAAAATTTAGATATAAAAAGGTTCCACGTGTACGTTTTGAACACCCCACCTACAGGTAATGGACAAAACAAAATAGGACCATTGGACCTATGGCTTATCTGGGCCCTGGCCTAATATTGTCACTAATATCTGGTAGCATTCTGACTGGTGAGTCTGGAGAGGAATGTTTTTGAAGGAATTTACGTGATTTTCCCAAACATTTACAAAGTCCACCATTTTGACACCCTTCGGGTCACGCGATTGGCATGACCTCTGCAATTTAATGTCCCTACCTTGGCCTAATGTTGTAACTCAAATTGGGTAGCATTCTGACTGCTGGATCGGAGAAGAAGATTTTAGAAGGAATTTGCGGGACCGCAATTTTGACACACTTCTGGTCACGTGATAAGTGTGAGCTCCACAATTTAACATCAGGACCGTGTCATAATGTTGTAACCCAAATTTGGTAGCATTCTGACTGGTGGATCGGAGAAGAAGATTTTGGAAGGAATTTGCGGGACCACAATTTTGACACACTTCTGGTCACGTGATAAGTGCGACCTCCACAATTTAACATCAGGATCGTGTCATAATGTTGTAACCCAAATTTGGCAGCATTCTGACTGGTGGGTCTGGAGAAGATTTTTGAAGGAATTTACACGATTTCCCCAAAAATTGACTAAGTCGGCCATTTTGACACACTTCTGGTTTCATGATCGGCATGACCTCCACAATTTAACATCCCGACCCTGGCCTAATGGTGTCACGCAAATTTGGTAGCATTCTGACTGGTGGGTCTGGAGAAGAAGAATTTTGAAGAAATTTACTAAGTCGGCCATTTTGACCGACTTAATGTCATGTTCCCAGTCAAGAGAGGAACGTTGCTGCCAAATTTCAGCCAGATCGGCCCAGCGGATTGGCCGGACAATTTGAAAAAGGAGATGGAGGTATGGATGGATGGTTCGCAATCGATGCCAATACCTTGTCTGGGATTTAAATTCCAGATAAGCAAAAAATGGAAACACCTGGGTAAATAAGGAACACCAAGCAACGACTTCCACACAGGTGTGGCCCATGTGTTAATAAAGCAAATAACATCCCAGCATGCTTAGTATCATGCATTACAATGCTGCATAGGCCTGCTTGTCTATGATTATGTCTAGCATGGCTGCAAGAGGAGACCACCCTCCCCATGCTCCCATCCACAGAGCACGTGTGGTCGCCCAATGGTTTGATGAGCATGACAGTGATGTTATCCATAAGTCATGGCCTTCTCAGTCACCAGGTCTGAACCCAATCGAGCATTTATGGGATATTTTGGAATGATGCCTGAGAGCATTTTCACCTCCATCAAACAGGTGTGTGCTGATTGACTCTCATGGAAGAATGGTGCTGCATCCCTTATGCAGAATTCACTGGTGGACTCTATGCCATGGTGCATACAGGCCTTATTGGTCACACCTGGTGGCCCAATGCCATATTAAGTGACTTTACATTGGTGTTTCCATTTTTTTGTCCACTACCTGTATATTTGAATACCATATGTACACGATGCTGGAACAGGGAGCAATGCTTTTTTCATGGCTTACATGCACAAGGTGTACAAAAAGTGAAACTACGTTCACCACAAAATATGGAGATTTTATTAAATGCAAATTATTTAAGGCATTGTATATAGCCTGGTGTTGTCAGTGTTCTCCGGTCTTCTGTGCTCTTCGATCTAGTGGCACCATTCACTTTATCTTGCGATGAAAAGCAGTTTCCAACAAAATTACATGAAAGTAAAAACGAACACAAGTGGAATGTAGAGTGAAAATGATGGAATTATTGTGGGGTTCAAGATGAGGCATGTGTGTTAATTATCTCTCATGCTTCAATATTCGTATCTAACCGCATCATTTACGCACTTGCCTCACTGCAGCGGTTTAACATTCCAGTGCACTTGAACCTATAAGTACCAGGTATATAAGAAAATCTCAGCAGACCTGATGACAGAACAGATGAATGTTTACGAGTCTGAAAATAGCACAAAAAGGCATCATGTAAATTATAACTGGTATGTTGAACTGTGGACCACCACCAAATTAATGATGAAACATAAAATGGTTATGAATACATCGTGCTCATTCAAACGACAGACAAATTTATATACAAATAAAGACAAGCTAAGACATGATGGAAGACAGAAAAGAATGGTGTTGCCTGAGTATGCAAATTTAAAATAAAGCAATAATGAACAAGACATGAAGTCAATATAAGTGAATATAAGTGAATGAAATAAAAAAGCAAACGATGATCAGGCTAAGGAGTGTCTAATAATATTTTGTTTCGCGATCATCGATATAATCGGCATCATGAAAGTAATGTGAAAGCCCAACGTTTGGCACGTCTGCAATAAATCTGTGCCCAAGAGACTGGGAGTTTAACCTTTCCATGGAGAAGTGCAAAATATGTTTGAAATGTGAAGAAAAAAAAAAAAAGCGTTGACATTAAGGGTAAAACTAAACAAACGAACACAAGGGGCAAACCAACAAAAAAGAAAAAAAAATCTCATAAGCATATCAAGTATCGCGAATGTCTAGTTATTCGCTTTAACTCAGGAATGACCTCTTCAACACGAACCATCAACAATCTCAAAAGAAGCAACGACAAGCCAACAGAAATTGTTTACATCAGAAATAAGATGATTTGTTCTGGAAAGCATTATTTATACAGGGTTTAGACCTTAATATTTGATCCAAATTAGACCATGGAACGAACCATTTGGCAGCCTTAGCCTTAACCTCAACCAGTCTATTTCATCCAATGCAGGCTTCCATCTGCTCATGTTGAGGGATTACGCACAGTTACAGAGTTAACAAGTCAGAGGAAAAGGCCATTCAGACCATCTTGTCTGTGCTAAGTACCCTCACAACACTCTGAAACAACACAGTGTTCTCTCACCTGTGTGTTATGTGTTGGTGGTGGTGATGGTGGTGATGGAGGGGATCAGGGTGAGGTAGTATAGAAAGAGACGCATTGAAGGATGTAAAAGGCAATGTAGAAGGGAGAAAGTGGGGGTGGGAAGGGAAATAGTGTAAAGGGAAGGGGAAAGGCAAGAAGGTACATAATGGATAAGTCACACCACCCTTCAAAACATACAGGAGGGGGCAGGCAGGGCAAGGGCGGGGGGGGTAACAAAGGTTCTTATCTTATCATGATTACCCTGCATTTGCAAAGTGAAAACAGGCATAAGCAATTGGCTCACTTTGTCTTGTCTGCTGTCTGTCTACAAATGTCAGTTTATGCTTGAGGGCAATTGATTTTGTTGAAAGTTATATTTTGAAACACAATCGGGAACAATCGATCCAGAAAACAAACACCATGAAGTTTTACTGTACTTTGGCTCTGAAGTCATCCCGATTGTGCATGTGCAGAGAGGAGTGAGATAATATTTTTCGTCTGTCAGCCTATCTGACAGTCAAACTAAATTGAAAATCATTCCAAACAGGAAACTTACTGTTTTAGCAACGTCATAAAGGATACAAACAGCAGGCAAGGATAACTAATGTAACGTGTTAAATAAGGTGGTGTAAAATAAGCTGGATCAAAAAAAAATTATACAACCTTTAAAATCTTTATTTTATTTGAATTTATTTATATATTTGAACATTGTAGAAAACACAAATCGCCTTTTTGGCACTTTCAAAAACCTTTCGTTTCGCAATACTTGGACAAAATATTACGGCATTTACATCATCTCGACCAATCAAATTTGCTGCTCGCAGACCCCACCCATGTCCTTTGTTTCTCAAGACTGCAGGGGTAAGGTGTTCGATGAAGTCTCTCGTTCTTTGTGGTTTTTTTTCCCCCTTCAATAAAATTATTTCCTAGTTTCCCTTTTTGGAAGTGGGTGTTGAAGTGCAGTCATGTGGGTGTTGAATTAACACAGTTGACACATTTATACTCAGTAAGACCTGCACCGAAAAATCATCAGAGCATCTCAATATCAGATCAGCACAAGACAACTTACACACAATGAGATATCACACCCACCCTGTGCCAAATCAAACAGAGATGCCAGGAAAGGGAACAGAGACAACAGCATATCGAAAAAAAAAACACCTGCAGGTAAAATAAGCAATCCATCAGCAATCCTTCATCTCACATACAACAACTGGGGTAAACACAACTACTCATCTATCCGTTCTCACCCTCTCCAAGTCCACCACCGAAAGAATCATCATCCCTGAAACCACCATCAAGACCTTCGAACTAATTTCGCTATTTTTGGATCTTTCATTCCCATCACATTATGAAGTCCTTTCAGTACTTTATTCAGGACTAGCTCATCAATTTCTCCCTTTGGTGCAAGTTAACCAGTAAATACCCAATGATAGGGACTCATTATACCAACTTAGTATGTTTGCCGAGTTAGTGCCACACATCCGTTTACTAGTTAGTGCCATCCAATCATGTGTTCCAAAAACTCATGAAGACTTTTTATCATAAAATCTTCCTCTGCTTGTTGCTTGGGGTTTTTTTTATGCCAAAATGTGAAATTAAAGATCCGAACGAGGAAGAAGAAAAATCAACACAAAGGTGAATCCTTCTGCTTATCCTATAAAGGTGAATTTTAAGTCATATCAGTCTCTTGACTGCCACTGGTAATGCAGTAGAATTTGAATAATAAGCAAATGCACATATTTTTAGATTTAGTGGAACACATATGCGCTTATTTTCTATGTGCGCTTATATTTTAAGAAGCCTGACATACGCTTATAACGGTAAATGTTCTTCAGATTGGCTGCATAGATGTCAGTTTTTACATCATTGCAATTTTAATAGTCCGTACCTCAGAAACAAATACTAAATAAACGTTCAGTCTTCGAGCACGTATCTGTTTAAACTTCGCAACAAGTTCGTTTTCCATGTCCGGGTAAAAGGCCCGTCTTCCGCTCCCTATCTTCTTCAAACCTTTCGCACTCTGAACAATTACTTCCTCACTAGTATAAATGCCAGTCAAAAATGATGGGTTGGAATTTTTTTTCTTCAAAATATTCAGAGACTGGAAGATATGATGTTTTGTAGCAAGAAAAAGCGGTATTTTAAAACACCACATGTACAAATGTTACCCTATTTTCTTTATCTTCTGGGACCTTTCATTTTGAGGGTACAGGCCTGTGAGTGCGCCAAAACCTGAAGCCTCGGCTTAGCGTCAGGTGTTCTTATATCTTCTTTATTTATTAGACATCACACGTATGTAAAATGAACACTTGTTTTACTCTGCATGCGTTACACATAACGTGCAGCGAATTTCACCTCCCTGCGCCTTGTATTTATTGTTTTTTTTTTTAAATGCTTCTGAACACTGCCACTGAGGCCCAGTTGAAAGTCACTATCTACATTTCCAAAAGAAGAGACGTAATTACTCTTTAATGGAAAATGTTTTTCGAGTTTTTCTTATCCTGAAAAAATAGACCGTTGTGAACACAGTCCTGTTAAAAGATTGGCCTATTAAACCAGTGTGACCACTCCTAATTTTCATAAATGCCAAGGTGAGCCAATGAAAAAAGCCAAGAATTCACAAGGTTTCGGAAAAGCGATGATAATAGAAAACCTATACGCCAAGAAAACCTATGGAAAACCAAGACGCCAAGGTGAACAACGAATAGCCAAGATCTTGTGAAAAAAGCCAAGGAGTGGTCACACTGTTTAAAACCCTTCTTAAATCATCATTTTGAAGGGGGACAGACATCACACAAACAAACAAACAAACAAACACACATTGTGTTTTATGTGGTAGGTTCTTCACCATTCACATCAAAGTCCTTAGATGTTAAGTCCGAATTAATTATACGTCTGTTTCTGGTTCTTACAAGAGTTGTAAAACACGATAATCTCAATCTTTTTTTCACGGGTGCGTGATCGACGCTTCACTGCCACGTCCATTTTGATTGTGATGAAAAACGTTGTTTTACAACTCTATCATAAAGGGTCGTAAAACACCCTTTTATGACCCTTATGGCCAACGTTGTTTTGAACATACAACTCTTGTAAGTACCAGTGCCAGATGTGTAAGAAATTCGGACTTAAAGCTTATGTACCAATAAACCTCAAAATACTGTCGTGTTTGAGTTGATAATATTTTCAGTTTTCAAAGCATTACGATGGCATTTTAATATGCGCATATTTTTTAATGGAGAAATCAAATAGGGAGGTCCATGTGCACTTGTTTTTCATATGCATTTATATTCAAGCATATGCTTATTATCCAGATTCTACTGGATGTAAGCCAGTGCTACCTGCCACATGATCGGGTCGTTGGCGACTAAACCAACAACCCTCACTGGCTTGCCGGTGTGAAGGGTGACTGTGACACCCTGCAGGACTAAAAACAATACATATTAAAGGGTGGATGAGCTCCCTTTGGGAGCCAATGGTCTTCCAGTAATGAGATGGTGTCTCCTAAAAAACACCCATCTGGTTGGACCAGTTTTTTAGGGAGTAGGTTGTAGACAGCAACTGCTCAGGGTAGTACTACCGTTCGGAGTAAGGAGCATTAACGTGGTGCCCGGAACCATCTTACACTCTCCGTGTCAGGATTGCTGGTCTTACTTTATGTCTCTCGCAAACTACAGCTACCGGGCGAGCTTGAATCTCTCTTTCTCGCAAACAAACATCATACACTTCTCTTACTCATTTTCACTCCATTCCTTTACACTCTTTCTCTCTCTTTTATTTATCTTTCATCTCATTTCCTCAGAAACCTCCAATTAAATATGATAAAGTCCGAAAAGTTAACGGCCCCTAGTTCCTGGCATAAGAGGGTGCGAATAATCTCTGGTGACCTGCCTGTTTCTGCGGCCAATGAGAGAGGGGGCTCAGGCAGTAGAAGTATCAGTCCCTCCCAAGACCCTTGCCTTTTCAATGAATGTGACTTTTTCAATCCATTTCACCAACATTCGTGAACTTTCCTAAAACCTTTCCTCTGTTGATCATCACCGAGTAAGTACCTCTCCAAATATCTTGATTCTTTCAAAGACCCAATTGTCACATGATGTTCTCCTTAATACATTTAACATTTTAAACTGCAACCTTAACTCACGATTCCTCTTCAAAGGGGACTCTGTGTCTACAACCTCAACATGCCTGTTGTATGCCTTGTGGACCTTGAATCTCCAAACTTTGATGTCGTCTGGCTTACGATTTGTCTCCCGACCATCACTATTTTTCTCTGTTCCTCATACCCTCAAGCAGAATTCCTGTATTTAGAACATTTCAATGTACACCACAGGGAGTGGTTGAAATCTTCCCACATGGATGTTGGGGGAGTTGAAGCTCTTACATTCTCCATTCTCAATGATTTGGAACAAATTATCAACCACCCGACCCATATTCCAGATCGCCATGACCACTCTTCCAATACTTTAGATTTGTTTTTCACCTCCAATCTGTTGCATTACAGCCACACAATTTCACCTCCAATTGGTTCTTCTGACCACATTCTTGAAATATCACTTTACTTACCACCACTCCTTTGCCTCTGACTACTCTGACTAAACACCAGTATTGGCATTTCAATAGCACTGACTGGACTGGTTTACAAAACTCCTTTTCTGGCTTTCCCTGGGAAGATTACTGCCTCTCCTCGAGCGATACCTCTATTTCTGCTGAATGTTTCGCTGAAGTTATTGTTGCAGAAATTGAGGCTTATATCCCTTTCTCTTTCAAGTCTATCTCTCCTACCAATTCTTGGTTCATTAAGTCCTGCTCTGTGGCCATTCGTGCAAGGGATGCGGCATATCGGACATGAAAAAATGAAGATTTTTCTCCTCTGAACAGTTGCTTTAACAATACTAAGGATTGACTCGTCCTTGTATGGAGTACTGCTCTTAAATCTTGGGAGGTTCTAGCTCCACATACTTACCGGGCAGAATCGAATCCAAAGTAGTCTGACTTATCAACTCTCCCAATCTGACCTCCAAACTCGACCTGCTCAAATTATTCCATAGCGTTGCCTCTCTTTCTCTTTTCTATAGATATTACTTCGGTTTTTTCTCCCGAGAACTTACTTCTTGTGCACCTCTGCCATTAGCGAGACCATAAAATACTCGACAAGCCACAACATCGCATGATCATTGCGTGGCCATTGGCAACTCAATGATGCGCCATTATGATATTTGTTTCTTCCCCTTCAATGCCAAACTCTGAAACTCTTTACCTTTTGTCATGTCTTTCCAAACAGTTAAGACCTTCCCTTTTTGAAAAATCAGATTTTTTTTACTCCCTCAAAAACTCTTAGACTATTCTCTCCTTCTTCACTTTTCTATCGATGCAGTTCTTTTATTTAAGGCCTGGCCTCGATGAGGACTCATAGTCCGTGACTGGAGCCTTCAACATAAAAAAGTCTAAACACCATTTCTGCCTCCATCTCTGTACCCCTCTATCCCTATCGCTTCTAATTACCTATCCAATTCAATTTTAGACATATCTACTGTCCCTGCTTCAATCATCCTCCCAGGAAATTGCCTGCCTCTCTTCTGTACTATCTCTCCTTTCACTTTCAAGTTTTATGCTGCTGATTCCTGCTGCTATCCATTTTGGTTAAAAAAAAACTTTTCTGTCTCTATTTTATCAATAACCTTCATTATCTTAAATATTTATTAGAGATTCCTTTGTGATCATCTCCTTTCTAATGCAAAAGCTTAGTCTTTCATAACCGTTCCTCATAGCTTCGCATCTTTCACCCTGGAATCAATCCTGTAGTTCTGCACTGAATCCCCTCTTTCGCAGCTTTATCTTTCCTCATATATGTTGAGCAAAACTGTACAGTGTACACAGTGAGTAAGCATCGCAAAATGCAAAGCCCATTCTCGTCCACTTTGTACTCAAACTAAACTTCATGAAAACAACAGCTAAAAAAATATGGAAAATGTATTAATGAGTGTTCTCCATCTTCTCATAATAGAGCTTTGTTTAAAAAAAAACATGATTAGAAAAGCTCAAATGGGAAACTAGAAACTTAGACATGCAATTCTGACAAATCCCCTCTATGCTTGTATTTGTTTATTCCATCCCCCCCCTCCCACACCAAGCATAAACCTCCCCCCCCTCATCTCTGTCCCAGGTTTGCTCTCCACCCCCCCTCCCAACCCAAAATCCTCACCCTCCCAACCTAAGGCATCAATCCCCTCCCACTTAAAGCTTCAAACCCCTTCGCTAACACAAACTCCTCAACCACCCCCAACAAAAGTCCTCAACCCCCCATCAACCCCCTATCCAAAGCCTCAACCTCCTCCTTTCAAATCTGCCCATCTTTACTCTTCCCCCCCCCCCCCCCACCATTACCCCCCTCCCCACTCCTTCCTCACCCTCTTTCCATTGATAAAAATAAAAACAAACGGTATTCCCACATCGAAACAGCAGAATAGTTAATGCTTTCCCCTCCCCTATCATGCTACTGACTTCACAGAAACCCATCATGGTCACCTGCCCAACTCACAATTTTAAAACAAAATAGTTGGAAATAATAGCAAAGACCTGCATAACCTCCGTGGTAAAAGCGCTGCTTGAGGGAATGCCACATAGTTATTTGGGTAGTGTATAAAGGATAGACTGCTGCCTCAATCGCTGAGGCCTATGAAACTCATGTCGGCTCAAAATCCTTTCAACTGTCGCTTTGGTCATTTTACACTGAAGGGAAAATGTATATGGAGGGCATGACGAATGTGAATATGACAGCTCCAAAGATGTCTTTGACTTCACATAGCAGTAACCACAAACATGACAGCCGTTGTATAGAAATTGGGGGTGGCGTTAGGCCTTGGTTTTTCAAACCCGGGGGCACGACCCCAAGTGGGGTCGCCAAGCAAATTTCGTGGGGTCGCGGGCGTCCGCTTGCAGCAAAAAAAATTTGTCTATTTTCGATCGGGTGTTCGCTTTTACGGGATGTAATATAAACGGGTCGTTCAAAGTATGGGAACCGGCGCAACATGACGCTGAATGTGATCCAGCCGATGCGCGGGTTCGCTGAAGGGCGGTTCATTTTGGCGGGAAATTAGTGGTTTGATCCACGGCCTCTCAGACTCAGACTCTGACTCTATCATTAACGTCTACAGTATTCACGTCTCCACGTACGACTCGACACCTTATTTGTGATGGCAGCACCGGCCTCCAGCAAATCTCGAGAACGTCTTACCAGGATAAATTTCTGGACCTTGGATTTTACTACATGGTGATGAAAGTGGGGCACAGAGTCAGTGTGTGATTTGTTTCGAAGTGCTTTCTATGGAGTCTATGAAACAAAATAAGTTGCAGAGGCGTTTGACTACAAAACATGCGCCTTGTCAGGATAAGGAGAGAGCGTTCTTTGAGAGGAAACTTCTTGCACTCAAGAATATGCGTCTTGACACAGAGAGGTACATGCCATCAGACCAATTCTCGGCATTAGAGGCCTCGTATCGAGTGTCACTCCATGTTGCCAAGACTAAAAAGCCTCACTCCATTGTGGAAGAACTCGTGCTGCCATGTGCAAAGGACATGGTATCTCTGATGGTTGGGGAGGAAGCGGCGAAGAAACTGGCAGTTATACCCCTCTCTGACAACACCATCCAACGCAGAATTGAAGATATGAGTCTGGACGTAACGGCTCAGGTCGTACAGAAGATCAAGAAATCGCCGTGGCACGCCATACAGTTGGACGAGTCCACTGATATCGCATCGTACACGCAAATCATCATCTGGGTCTGCTTCATCAAGGCTGATAACTTTGTCGATGAGCCTCTGCATCAAACCATTGGGAGCCACCACCAAAGGCGAGGACATTTTTGGAAAAGTAGAGCAGTTTATTCGTGACCATGATCTGGACTTCGGAAAGTTGCTCGTTCTACAACAGACGGCGTGCCAGCAATGGTAGAGTGCTGCTGGATTCAAGGCTAATTGCTGAGGTGGCTCCTCAACTCCCATGGTACACTGCATGATTCACCGAGAAGCGCTCCTCTCGTACTTTGCCAGAAACCTTGCATAGCGTGCTCTCAGAAGTCATAAAAATGGTGAATCACATCAAATCGAGCGCCCTCAACACTAGGTTATTCAGGCTATTCTGCCAGGAGATGGACGTCGACCATAAGAATTTACTATTCTACACTCAAGTCAGATGGTTATCTCGAGGAAAACTTCTTCTGCGCGTTTACGAGCTCAAAGATGAACGAAGGATTCCTACGCACACAAGGGAAAACGGCATGGGTAGCGTTGCTTGAGTCGGACTCTTGGCTGTCAAAACTGTGCTATCTCGTTGACATCTTTGAATGTCTCAATGTCCTCAACCGCTCCCTCCAAGGCAAAGACGCCAACCTCATGATTTTTCACGACAAATGAGCGGATTTCTGGCGACTCTAAAATTACTGGCAGACAAGCAGCTGTTAAGCGCTTCAGCCTTTCCCCCGTCTGGTGGAGCATCTAACGACCTGCCAGTACGATGATACTGAGCTCGACAGTCTTTCTGGGAGATAGCACGTCACCTTCGGTCGCTCATTGAACAGTTCGAGCACTATTCCCTGAGCTGGATGTGCAGTCCTTTTTCTGTGGTTCGCTCCACTTTCACGGCTCCACTGGACTCGATTGCTGATGAAGATGATACAGCACAGGAAGAGCCTGTACAGCTCCAGCAGGATTCAGGAGCGCAGGCTCTTGCCGCGGACGAATTCGTTGTCGACATTCTGGTGCAAAATGCTGCCGTCGTACCTGACCCTGTCATGGCACGCCATTAAGTTCTCATGCCATATCCTTCATCATACTTTGTGAGCAGTCGTTCTCCACCATGGTGGTATTAAAACAAAGTACAGAAATCGCCTAGAAATGGAGCATGATATGATCCTGGCATTGTCATCTACTTCTCCACGAATAGAGAAGTTGTTTCTGAAAAACAGGCTCATCCTTCTCACTGATATATCTAAATTCATTCGGACTAAACTTCTGAAACATTCAACTGTACTATTTGGATACTGTCGGCTATTCTCCGTTTACTCGTCTATGAAAACATGACGATGGTGAATAAAGTAAACAGTAAATTTTCTTGTGTCATATGAAATCTTATCTTATATATTATGAATTGGGTTTTGAATCCTCTTTGGTTTCGCGCGATGTAGAGAGGTTCTGAAATTGGGTCGCCACTAAAAAAAGTTTGAAAACCACTGCGTTAGGCGAACTGTCCAATCAATGCATGGAACTCAGACGCACACACACAAAGATGCACACACAGCTTCTTTTATAGTGCAAATGAGACAGGTTTGCTATAATCTCATACAGTAAACACGCAAAGAAAATTATCTACACTATATCCCAATGACAAACTGTGGATGCTCAAATGGCCCTGTATTTATTTGTCTTTGTGTTTTTTTTTTTTTTTTGGAGGGAGACGAGGTGTTTCATTGTGGGATGGGGGAGGGAAGGGAGCCCTGGTACAATGAATTTGGAAAATTCTACAACCAGTCAACATAATGTACAGTATCTGATCTCTGCAATGAGAAGAGTGTGGAATATTTGTCTTATTGTTTGTCCATCAAGAACAAATGAATATTGCACTGCCATGGCTTGAGAGATAAATTTGTACTTGGCAATGAGTGCCATCTGACAGAACATCCTGGTAAATCTATATTTAAAATAATTGTGGAAAAGTGCTGCTCTTTACGTCAGCCTGCATAATGCACGTGTCATCGCCATTACATTTTGAGTCATTTGGGCCTTAGCAAGCTCTGATGGTTTGTTCTTTTGGTTTTCGAGGTGAAGAAGTGAGCTGTCAATCTTCTCAGGATAAGCAATGACATTTTTGTGCCCTGGCTTTTAGTGTCCGCTTCTTTGTATTGATGTCGGGCAAGGGTGGAGAATGGGGGAGTTGTGGCTGATGCAGAGTTATAAAATTACTCTCAGATTCTTGTGCCTGCACATGATTTTCTCAAAATGCATACAAACTTCATTGCAGCTGGTGGATTATATACATTTCCTCCTTTAACTAATCTATTTTTTCTCTTGTCCACCAGATAAAATTAGCTCATTTGTTTTATTCATTGTGAGCATTATTCTATTGTGAACGCGTGTTTTTCTGTAAATAAAAAGTTTGTTTGCAGATTATTTTACATGTTTCAAATATTTTGGTTTCATACACTTAAAAAATATTTAATAAAAAAAAGAAAAACATTTTTTTCAAGTGGTTTATCTAAATTGGGTTGGCAGGATGGCCGAGATGTACACACACTCTCCTCTCATCTGTCGAGCCTGGGTTTGAATCTCGACCCAGGTACAAACTGTCGTCCCGGTGTTTCGCAGGCAGGGCGATTCATCAATGTGTGCGCCGTCCCTCGGATGGACATTAAACTGGACATCCCGTCTGCCGGCATTACTAGGTGAATGTGAAAGATTCTACGGCGTCCTTCGTGAAGAGTAGCCGAGCGATTGCCGGCACCATGAACAAATTACAAAATGCCTGCCTTGACTTCCTGTGTTGGAGCTGGCATCCCATCTGGTATTGTAACCATAGCCACAGAATCTGCTTCGGCAGCACCGATGCTCTGTTTCGAGCATGATTCATCATCTGATCTGATAACGAAATGGGAAGCAATGTAATGCCAATATATAAATGACCAACAACGAAATACCATGTTTACTAAAACGATTAGTATGAAATTTAATACCAACTGACAAAACAAAGTCAACCCTTAATCATTCTTCTACAGGTCTCTCTCGCTTTCACATAAACTTCTTGCATATTAATCGAGCACATCAAAATGGCTTCAATTATTCTGCCCTGACTTCCCTGATGAAATTTTCAATTACTCAATTATTCTGATGAAATTTTCAGTGAAGAACAAGGCCTTGGTCTAGACTCTCTCTCTTGGGAAATATTAAGCCTCAGAGCCTTTGACTCTATGATAACAGGACAAGGTGATACGCAACAGCCCTAACACAGTAGGAAGCCGCAACACAACACAATGTGGATAAATAATGGCCCTGCTGTGTGAGACCCCATCGATTGCTGCATAAATACCGGGCCTGCTGTGTGAGACTGCGACTGTATGTGCAGCATCCATTACCACAATGGAACCAAATGGGTAACCCTATGACAGATACGAGGAATCGCATTATGTCGAATGAAATTATCCGACCCCATTGTACTTTCTTATAAGAGTGGGACATATGTGTGTTAGTACCCTGGAAAAATTATATATTCCTCCACAAATCGAAGGGGGTCACAGCAAGAGCAACATTGCCACACCTCATTGTCGCCATCCTTGAAATTATTCTTGGTCGTTGATATTAAGTACAAACAATAATAATAATACCATTCCTTTAATGCCATAAAGGCAAATAGGGCTGCTGAAGTAGTTTCATTGGCAAGGAGTGCAGTCCTGGAGGGGTCACCACTCCAACACAGGTTACCCCAAATGGTTATTACTTCAGTACACTGGTACTCATTTCATCAACCTCAGAAGGATGACAGGCTGAGTCCACCCCACCTGGTATTAATTCAACAATAAACAGGGGCTTGAACTCAGGACTCAAGGATCACAAGCCAGCCACCTTAACCACGAAGCCAAAGCCAGGATTTTCTGAACATTTACCTATCTTGTACCTCTCTTAAGATCCAATCCATCGATATCCTCATGATACAAAGAAACCCACCTGGAGAGTGACGTCTGCAGGTTACAGATCAACAGATATGACCTTGTCACCACAGATCACCATGACGTATGGTCTGGCCACTTTTTTCAGGTATAATTTGTCGGACTCAGTTCAAGTACTGTATCTTACAGATTATTTATACATGACAGCAATCAATAAGAGCAAAGTGGTGCTGGTAAATGTATACATGCTACCATAATGTACGAAATGGCGATGCCCGATCCTCTGACATCAAATCACCTCGCAATTTACATTGACAAATTCAATAGCCATCATATCTTCTGGGGTTATCATTTCAAAGATCAAGTTGGAGAACAGTTGATAGCATGGTCATCTTCTGAGGACAACCACTTACTTTATGATTCTAAATAATTTTAATCCAGCCTGATGGAGAAAGTGATATAAGACAAACCTCTGTTTGATATCACGAGTAATTATCAGCCTTCCATTACCATATTAAAGGACAGTCTTGGATGAATTTTCCGGTCAACAATGACCCATCGGGAGTCATTTCAGCCTAGCTGTTCTAATCATCAGGTTTGAAACAAAGTCTCATTGGAACCTTCAATCTGAAGATTGGCCAAGAGAAATTATGGCATTGGCTATGAGAGTAGAGGAAGTCAGTAACCCAAGAGTGGAAGTGGTCTTGGATGCCATAGGCAGAACATTTGGAGAGCAATGCGGGGTGCCAGACGGTATTGAAAGCTTGATATATGTTGATCCAAATGGCCCAGGTCTCACGTCTGATATTTAGGGCCTCCATCCATTGTTGGGATAGGAGAAGCAGCATGTCCAAGGTAGACTGACCTAGTCTGAATCTAAATTTATGATCTGAGATGAGGCCGTTGGAGAAACGGAAGGATTTAATGTCGAATGGGATGATGGATTTCATGACCTTGCTGATGATTGGAAGTAAGGTAATTGTTCTGTTGTTAAGGGGATCGGTGTTTGCACCTTGCTTGGGTCATGCAGTGGTTTTGGAAGATGACTAAAAACTGATTATATGGTTCCCATCACATGCTGCCTTTTTGGCTGCTGGTTGCATCATTGGTTAGGGGCGCGGCTACGCCATTGCTACCAGTACACTGGTGCTCATTTCGCCAACCTCAGAAGGATGACAGGCCGAGTCAACCCCCTCGTGTTAATTCAGCGCCCAACAGGGCTCAAACACAGGACCATAGGATCCCAAGCCACCACCCTAACTGCTAAGCCAATGCCAGGCTTACATGATATGGTTAAAAGGGCTGAGAGAGGAAGTGCAAGAGCAGCACAGCAAGTTTTTAAAGACACTTGAGCTGATGCCGTCCAGTCCAGTTGCACAATCAGAGTTGAGGATTGCCAGAACCTTTTCCACCTTCACAGATGCGAAAGATACACAGTCCAGCAGTTGGGTACGACAAGAAGAGCAAGGGTTTCGGGACACAAGATTTAGAAGCAAACACAGAATTGAGGCATTCGGCCTACTCATGAGCAGAGTCGGCTGTGGCGCCATTTGAAGCGTGGGAAAGGATAGATGTTTGGCATCCTCCCGAGACAGACTTAAAAAGGTGCCACCAGGTTTTAGAGGAGGGAGACAAGTTTGAAAGTTCAATCTTGAGCTTGGACAAATGCTGTTTTCTGGCTTGTCTCAGAGTGGACACACACTTGTTGCGTGCAGGCTTTGCGGAATGATCTGAGATTGCCTTCGGTCAAGTTTGCCTTTCAGGAAAATAAGGCATGTTGTTTCAAAGCAACTGCCTCACCACAAGATTCAGTGTACACTGTACATTGGGTGGAAAGAAGGTAGGATAACTGAAGACGGCATGGGATGAATCTGCGGATAAGGGAGAGTGGGTTTCTGTGGAAGAATTCCCAGGGTGAGTTAATATCGGGGGCAGTAGCTATAGGAGACCAGTCATGATGTGAGATGACTGCTTGCTGTCCCTGCCAGTCTGCCTGCCTGAATGAACTGCCAGACTCATCAGCGCTGTGGCGGCTCTCTGAGAAAAGCTAGAGAGATGTTGACTCTCACAAGCATATGATCAGATCAACCAATTTAGTCGTAATTAATGTGAATTACTATTCTAATCAGTGTTCACTGTTTTAATTGATCAAATACAAACTTTTGAGGAAATAAAGCCCATAGGTAATCATAAAAGCAAGAAAGGCTCCATTTGATTTTGTAGTCTGTTTCTTTCAACATAAGTAAAGTATTTTCTAAACTACTTGCTGAAAGAGATTTTAAAAAAACAAGCGATTTTGGAAGATAATGGACGTTCGTGAACAAACTTTTTTGCATCGGATGAATCCTCTAAACGATTCACTCCCAATCAGAAGACTCTGATAAAACTCAGGGAGCCAAGCTATATCAACCAACTTCAAGTCCATAAGAAAGAGCTCCTCGTCATAGCTCATTATACCTGCTTATGGAAACGAGGCAAACAAGGCAAACTTGCACTTATGGAAATAGTATTATCTTAAAAAGACAACCATCCTAATTTTTAGCTCACCTGGAACGTTGTTCCGGGGAGCTTATGGAATGGCACATCGTCTGTCCGTCATTCCGTCCGTCCGTCCTTCCATCCATCCATCCACAAATACTTGCAACTTCTTCTCTGAAACCACACATATGATTTCGATGAAACTTTACCACAACGTTCATCACCGTGTATGTAACAAAGTTTGTTCATGACATTAAAAAAAACAAAAAAAACATCAGGCCCTGAAGGGGCTTACACAAGGGTTTGCCACCAAAAATATGCATTTGCTTTCTTCTTTGAAACTACACACACAATTTTGATGAAACTCGACCACAACGTTCATCACTCATGACGTACAGTACCAAAGCTTGTCCACACCATGAGAAAAATTGAGGTCCAAGGAACTCTACGAGGGGGGGGGGAGTTGCTCCCCAAATATGTATTTGCTTTCTTCTCCGAAACTACACACACAATTTTGAAGAAACTTGGCCACAAACCTTCATCACCCATGATGTAACAAAGATTGCTCACACCGTTAAGAAAGATGAAGTTCTTAGGGGGTCTGCAGGGGGGTTTCCCCCCAAAATATGCATATTCTTTCTTCTCAGAAGCTAGACACACAATTCCGATGAAACATGACCACTACCTTCATCACCCGTGTTGTGCTAAAGTT
>CM068961.1:53764184-53783881 GCA_035128595.1 Eptatretus atami
GTCTAAGGGGTTCTATGGGAGGGGGGGGGAGGGGAGGTTGCCCCTCAAAATATGTATTTACTTTCTTCTCCTAAACCACACACACAGTTCCGATGAAACTTGATCACAACCTTTATCATCCGTGATGTACCAAAGTTCATTCACGGCATTAGAAAAACAATCCAAAGGTGTTTACAAAATTGAAAGTCATTCCAAACAGGAAACTTACTGTTGATAGGAACATCATAAATGACACAAACAACAAATCTTCCTTTTAGCAGTCTTGGACATAATATTACGGCATTTTACATCGAATCATCTCAACCAATTGGGGAAAGCTTTCCTGGGAAAGCCACATTTGAAACTCGCCTCCAAAGCCAGTCGCCGACTGGGAATCCTCCATCGAGCAAAGTCCTTCCTCGGCCCACCTGAGCTCCTGGCCACTTACAAAGCTTTCGTCCGCAACCTGATGGAGTACTGCTCTCCCCTCTGGGCTGGTGCTCCTGCCTCCCACCTTTCTCAGCTTCACGCTGTAGAAACCAAGGCATTTTGGATCATTGGCATCTCCGCAATAGGCTGAGTCTTTGGGCCCTCACTCTCTCACCACAGGCTGGTTGGTGGTCTTTCTGTCTTCTACCATCTCCTCCCCAGCCTCGCCCCCCCCCACTGCTCTCTCTGCGATTTGCCCCCACCACATTTCCGCGGCGCTCAAGGTCCGCCAACAACCCCCTTCTGGTAAAACTACCAAAATCACGAATCACTGCTCAACTCACTCTTTCATTCCTCTTTTTCCCACCTTTGGAATAAACTCCCTCACTCTATTCAATCCCACTCTTCCCACCAGGTCTTCAAAACAGCTGTTCACCACCACCTCCTATCATCCCCCATCCAAATCATCGATCTTTTCTACCCCCGATAATCCACCCAAGCCCACCTCCTTCAAATTCCCTGCTTTCCTTGCTGAAAGTCCCTGTAATGTCCATCTTCTATTCCCATGTTCCCCGCCATCTCTCCTTCCACAGATCTCCTAATTTCTCTGTTCCCCACTGTTTTGTCCTTCCCACTCCCACCCCTCTTGTCTCATGCCCCCCCCCCTTTGCTGTGCTGTGTGTGTTAGCTCTCACAGTCGCTTCGACAAGGTATACAAAAAAAAAAATTGAATTTGCTGAGGGCACACCCTGCCCATGTTATTATTTCTTCTCAAGACTGCACAAGGTACGGTGTTTTATGAACTCTCTAGTTTTCAGTGAGCAACTGACATGTATGATTTTCATATCACGCCCCGACATCTTGTTGACAATTGTACATCAAATATACGTCGTTCTCGTGGCCAATATATAAATAAGACTGCTAATAAAACATACGAATATGACAACATGCACAATCCCACCATTGTCTTGTATTTAGATAGCCTAGGAATTATTTTTGCTTGTCTCATTTATGCCATATGAATCGAAAAGCATCTTTAAGCTCTACATCTTGCAAACGTTTTGCATTAAAAGTCCAATCGGCATTTCCCTTAGAAATAAAAGGTAAAGAACAAGACATGACAACAATGTGATGATCATATAAATCAGATGAGCTTATACACATGGTTTTTATCAAATAAGATTTACCATATCTTGATTAACATAAGTCTGTCAAAAAGGCAGGCCATCGTAATCTAGCTCTGTGAACAACAACCAAATATATTGACATCTGTATAAATGCTATAACCACCATACTTCTTCAAGTTTGTACTTCTTTATTAATCCAAATAGATGTTAAAAAATTTGCACTGGGTATTTGAGGCTCAGAAGTGTTCCTATCAAGCACAGGATTCAAAGTACAATTATAATCTCCCACCATCATACTATAATCTCCCACCATACCGTATTTTCCGGAGTATAAACCTCACTTTTTTATCGGCAAAAAAGGTACAAGTTGGGGGTGCAGTTAATACATGAGTACAGAAAAAAAAAATCGGTCTTAAAAACGATCAATGCTGAATTTCAATTATATTCCAAATGAGCACTATTTTAGCAGTCGGAACTGCTGTTAAGCTCAATTCCGCCATTTAAATTTTGAAAATCGTTTCAGGTTAAGTGTTTGTACAGCATTTTATTAACCGTGTGTGGAAATTAAATAAAAAATAAAAAAAACGAGACGCCCGGAATTTAGAGACGTGGCGAGGCTCTGAAAATGCCATTAAACACACCAGAAGAAGAATAAGAAGAACACCTGGTCTCATATCAAAAGAAGAATTATTCACAATAACTAGAGTCCAATAACGGAGCACCCACCTCAAATAAGCTTGCATGGCAAGCTTCCCTCGTATGTCGTGTTCAAGAGGAAGACATTGCCAAAAGACAAGTTTCCAGCCGGTGTCATTGTTCGTGCGCAGCAGAAGGGGTGGATAGAAGAGGGACTTGCAGTGGTGACTATCTTTGTACATGCATCATTTTCTACATGAACATCTGATGCAGGCAGAATTAATCCACCAATCTTGTTCCTTACATGCTGAAGCTGTGCTAGCAAATGCTGGATAGTGGGGCGTGGTTTAAAACTAGGAAAAACCGATCAAATCCAAGTACTTTTCTATACGAGGGCAGAAAATGGATTTAAGAGGACGAAGAAGAATCTCACAAAAGCGAGGATCCACTGGGATGATGAAGCTTTAAGAAGTACAAGTGCTGCTCGGTTCTTTGGGCTTCCTTTGATTCTCTTCGTTCTTCCTGGTTCTCTTCGTTTGTCCTAATTTCTATCAGCGATTCCTAACTTGCTTCCCGTAGATTACTCGCATTGACCAGACGAACTTTCTTATTTCGCAGGCCTTTGTATTCGACCCAGGTTTTGAGGAACATTAGCTGCATCTTGGTGGAATCACCACAGATGAATTTTCCTATTTCCCGGACTTGGTATTTTCATCAGTTGAAAATCAACATTTCGTGACATGTTTCCCACCAAGATTTTCAACCCAGATTCCGAGCAGCATTGGCCACATGCATCGGGGCTGAACTTTCACCATTACTTCCGTCTCTACATTGGCTGAGCATTATCTTGACCGGGAGACTGCCGGCGTTCATCGGAAGGATGAGAAAGGTCGACCTTCCGATGATCTGCAGCTGGATCGTCAAGGTGTGCGAGGATATACCATCAGACATCAACAAGCATCAAATGCTGCATCTCCAACAACATGGACGGCATAGAGGATGACAAAATTTGGGAGGAGGAGGAGGCTGCAAATGACTGACAGCGACGTGGACAGTGACTGGGACTTGCTCTACCCTGATTCGGACAAGGAGTTACATGCCGTCTTCGACAAGGAAAGCATTGACGAGGATTTCCTCGTGTTTAGCTGAAAAGCTTCATCAAACCCAAACGGCCCCTTTCAGGGCCACAAATCCACAATAAATATGTATGATACCAGTATGAATTCCTTTTCTTCCTTTTTCTTGGAACAAAAAAAATCTTCTTTATGATATTAAAAAATAAACCGGGCGTAGTGGCGTGCGCCTGTAATCCGGCTATTCGGAGGCTTGGGTTGGAGGATCGCTTTTGAGGACGGGAGCTCTGCACTGAGCCGTGCTATGAGAGGGTGTGGGCAGCCCGGAATAATGGCGAAACCCAATCCTTATCCCTGTGTCGTAAGAGGCGACCAGGGTTGCGTCAGGAAGGGCATCCGGCGTAAAACCTATGCCAAATCAAGCATGCGATCCATAACGGATGATCCGCTGTGGCGACCCCTAACGGGAGCAGCCGAAAGACGAACAACAACATAATATTAAAAAATAAGAAAGAAAAATAAAAACTTCTTGGTGTCCTCAACTCTCTTCAACTTCTTGAAAATGAGAATAAGACTGTTAGAGGAAATTAAGTGGACACGGGAGTCAGCATGTTTCTACCTCCGTCACTTTGTTCCGTACAAAGTTAATGTACAAATGTATTTAGATGTAGATCAGAAAATAAAATGATCAATATAGTCATTTATTTTTGGGATGAAAAACAGGGGTGCGGTTAATACACGGCCGCGGTTTATACATCGGAAAATACGGTACGCAATTTGGTGTCTGTCTGTCTGTTTGGCTAACCACGATTCATTTGGTGGTTACTTATCCAATCAAAACCAAATGTGACAGGAGGATAAAGGGTCACACGATGGAGGTTTATCGACTTCATTTGCCCCCCTCACCAAGGGGGTTTTCCACCTTTGGCAAAATCTGTGTTAAGGTGGACAGATAGCTAATCGTGGCGTTTTTCTCCAAGGTCGCTTATCAAAACAAAAGCAGTAACAACACTAATGATAAAAGCATAATATTGATTTTATTACAAAACAATAGGAACAATAATAATATCTCCCCTTCCCAAGGGGTTTTTCCATGGAATATAATACTAATAATATCCCGCTCTCAATGATGACAAATGCCATGTTAACGTGTATAAATAGCTTTTTATGCCATTTCGTGGGCACCCCTACCGGAAATATATTATAAACCACAAACACGTATGATTACCATTTTGAAGTTGCTACAGTTTTTTAAAACTAAAATGAAAGGGTGGAAACAGACAAAGTTCTTGAGGCATTATATGTTGATGTCGTCCCCCACAGACGAACGGACCCGAGCCTCGATCTATTGTAATCTATATGACCCAGAGAGAATAATGGTTTATCGACTTCAATTGGAGTGAAACAGGAGTGAAACATCATGTGGTGTGTGTGTTTGAACATGACCCTTCCTTCCGTTTCTGAAAGGAGTAGGTGTACTATGACATATAAACATAGAAAAGTCAATAACGTCTATATTGTCTGCTAGTTTGTGAAGAAAGAGCCTTTTCAGAGCTATCACAAGGACAACTAGCATCCGTTGAAGACAAAGTCTTCGATATCCCCCACCATAGTAAATGAGGACAAGTAGCAAAAGGCACCAGTTCAATTTATTCTTGATGTGTGTACCAAATTTCATAAAGAAATAGTTCATAGTTTTGCAACTATGCTCTGGAAACAAAGGTTAACCTCAATTATTTCTTAATACCCAACTTGTTTCCATGGAAAGTGACAGAAATTTTTTTGGGGAAATCTCTAAATATCAAAAGGCACCAGTGTCACCACTTTCTTGATATGTGTACCAAATTTCGTAAATATATTTTGAGGGGATTTGTAGTTAAGCTCCGGAAACGAAATGTGACGGACGGACGGAACCCATTTCTATATCCCCTGCAACTTCGTTGGTTGGCGGGGATAATATACATTAACAATACTAAGCTTTTGGTAACTGCAAACAAAATCAACAGAAATCAAGAAAGCCAAAATATTCCATATGAAATAAATTTCAAAAAATGTAATCTTTGAGAGCTGGCATCGAGGATGCTGGATTATTGCCACACCAACCCAGCTAGCATCTTCACAAACACTGGCTAAACTTTTTAACATCTTTAAAGATTTGTCGTCACATAAGATTGGTTGGCATCTGTCTCTTGCAACATTATAACATCAACTCCCTTTGTCTCACAAAGCTGATATACCTGCAGGCAATGCATCCAGCTGTGGCCCCCATGCCATTTGGAGAAGCTATCTTTAAATCTGCAACATAAAATTTTAAAAGTTTTTCTTTTCTTTTTCAACCCGTCCCCCACACAGTGGGAGACAGGGTTTTGCAATTGTGTGTGTGTGTGTGTGTGTGTGTGTGTGTGTGGTGTGTGTGTGTGTGGTTTGTGTCCAAGCAGTAACTTTTTTTTACCATTTGAGCCTTTAGTCCAGGATCTATTGCCTGTAAAGGCCTTAGGAATAGGTGCTCACTCAATCCACACCAGTGCAAAGTTTGATGGCATTTTCTGTTAGGCCAACCTTTCTGGAACATTTCTAGGATGGGTGTTACTCCAGATTGTGTTGTAACTTTTTTTTTCTATGAGTCATTCCTGACTATAATTCATGGACCATGTGTGTGTGTTGTGTGTGTGTGTGTGTGTGTGTGTGTGTTTGTTTGTCGCACTACTCCTTCAGTTTGAGACTGATTACATCCAGACTTGCTACATAGGACCAGCACATGACCACAATTAGTGTATAGGGGTGTTTTATCTTTGCCGGTGGTTTTGCAGGGGAGGGTGAGAGGGAGTAAATTTGCTATGTAAATATGGTCATGTAGTGCCACTCCAGGTGGGGGAGGATATTACAAGTCTCCACCATTTTCAGTACATACAGTATTCATGTCCCACGTTTTCCAGTGTCGTGAAGTGTTTTGAATTATAAGCAGTAGGTATGTTTTTGCTTCATGCACGTACCCCGGGATTCTGTTTTTTTTTTGCCTATACAGAGTTGGCAGTTGCCCATACACCGCCCAAATAAAGGTATGCGTCAGAAGAACATGTTACATGTTTGAAACGAGATCGCCTGTAGGGCGGGTACTCTGCTAGTATTTGGAATGGGAGTCAGTTCATATTGTATCATTTTTTTTTCTTAGAAAATGGTTGTGTGGTCAGGTCCTTCATACGCTCCATTTTTATAACCAGTAGTTCAATTATAAGTGAGAAGGGCACTCGGCAGAGTGCATACCTCCACCATGTAATGCCTGATCCACAAGAACATATCAGGCCCAATACATTTTTGAAATATCATGATATACAGTACTATATCGATTTTGGCCCTATCTCTCAATGGTGAAGAATCACTTTAAAACTTAAATAATTGTCGTATAAATTCTCGTAGTCGGATTCGGATCTTCACCAAAACTGAATCATTTCTTCCTTGTCACACACCCAACATGTCCACCAAGTTTCATCCGAATCCGTCCACAACTATTTGAGATATTATGCTATATATCATTTTTGGCCCCATCTCTCAAAGGTGATGAATTACTTAAACAATTCCAGTATTCGGATCTGGATCCAGATCTTCACCAAAATCGAATCAGTTCGTCCTTGTCACACATCAAACCTGTCCACAAAACTTCATCCAGATCCATCGACAACTTTTTGAGATATCCTGCACACAAACAAACAAATGAAATTGCTCGTTGAGCAAGGAATTGACGGAATAACTTTTGTCATATCTCCATGATCTCTGAAAAAACAAAAACCTGGAGTTTGATCTTTCAAGGTCACCACATTTGCCTTGACCTTGTGACTTCAAGTAGTGACAAGCTATTCATGCGTGAGATCAAACCTCCCTGGAATGAAACCAATAACAACGAATTTACAACACTTTCAATATGTCCCCATGATGAACATAAGGCATGATTTTTTAAATCTAATTTTTTCTAAACTTTGAACAATCTTGATGGACCTTGCCTAAAGAGGGTCCATACCAATTATGAAGTCATTCTGGCTGACGGTTTCTGAGGTGATTGAAGAATTTGCTGAAATTAATCAAAAATCAATTGAGAAATTATCAAAAATAATATTTATTTATTTATAAATAAGTATTATTATTGATCACAAAAATGAACATATAGAGTAGATATATTTAGTGCAAGTATTCCTGAATCTTATATAGTCTACTCTATTCTGAAAATAGAGAATTTATTCATAAATCCTATTAGATCTAATAATTTTATTTTTTACTTCAAAAAATCACATTATATTTGAGGGAACTTTGTTGCCATGGTAACCCGAAGTGGCTGAACCAAATTTAATCATTTTTGGCATATAATAGGACACTCATACCAAGATACCACATGCCAAATTGGAAGTCAATCGGACTTGAAATGGCGTTTTTATTGCAATTTGAAATTTTTGACCAGACCCCCCTGACATTCGACCCCCGACCGCTAAGAAGGGTGTTGGTGTGACACCCCCAATGAGATGCAGTATTGGAAGATGCACATTTTGGATTTGGTTTGAAGTCGATACGACCATTTTAGCAGACGTTATTGTGAAAATAAGAATTTCGGTTTTTCGGTGACCTTGACCTTGACCTTTGACCTAGATTCACCAAAAAACGACAAGTGTCTAGGTTGGACCATGGCCGACGTCTGTACCCAGTTTGGTAATGATCGCTGAAACGGTGTGGCTGCTACAGGGTAAACAAACACACAAACAAACAGACAGACAGACAGACAGACACACAGAATGACACACACAACCGACCAACATATTTGCCGAAATCCGAAGGATTCCGGCAATTAACAAACAGGAAAAAGACTTTGTGCAGAGCACGATTCTTGCAAAATCCATCAAACAAATTTGATCTCAAAAATATTTGGTGGTTGCACTCAATGACCAAATATGCAACTCCTCTTCAAATTTCAAGTCAATCGGATGAATATTGACAATTTTAGAAATTCGGCCTATGTTGTCCTTTTGGCCAATGTTGACCTCAAAAATAATTGCCCAGTTGAATTCAATGACCTGAAATAAAAAAAATCCTCTTCAAATTTCAAGTCAATCGGATGAAAATTGAGGATTTTAGAAATCTCTCCTTAGTTGTTGACCTTTGGCTTATGCTGACCTTTTGACCTCAAAAACAATAGGCTTCTTCCTTATGACAAACTCTACTACGTGGTGAAGTTTCGTGAAGATCGGTTTAAAATTGTGACCTGTAGGTGACAAACAGACAGACAGACAGAGACAAACAGACAGAATAACAAAATCGACTGACCAATATACTTGAAAAATCTTCGATTTTGCAAGTAATAAAAAGACAGACAGAAAGGGGTGAAAATATAACCTCCTTCACCTTCGATGGCGGAGATAAATATCAGCCACCAATGGAAAGAGTAGAAACCACCAAATGACGATTATTTAGTTGTTTGTTTTTTCCAAGGGAACACTACAGTCTGCAAAGATGCATATAATCTCATCATGTAGTATAGAATTTAAGAAACCACTGCAAAATTTGCTGTTTTCAGTTTTGCATTCAATTAGGCTTGTTTTTTTTTCAAAAAAAATCTTCATCAGATTGAACCTATATATGCCTTTTTTAGTGGAAAACTGTCTCATTTCGTTTAGTTTTATGAGAATGTATTCAGATCATTTTTTCAGAAACTGACATTGAGTTCATGAAACAACAAATATGTCGTCCAATCGTGAGCAGAATCGATCTTGTTTATATTTTCAGATGATGGCTGAAGCATCATTTTCAGATGTTTATATTTTCAGATGACCAAATGAATCAGCACTGCATTACTCTGTTGCAGGTATGACTAAGATATATGGCCAGTAGCGACTCAGAGGATGAAGCCAGCGATACTTGCAATATCCTGCCTGCTCTGCCACCGACAAAACAAAGAAAAAGAACAAACTCAAACTACAAAAAATGTATTCTTTGTCAAGAAGATATGGAGGAGGTTCTTTGAAAGACAAAAATGTCTTCCATAGAGACTCCTTTCTGCAATACATCGTAGGAAAATCGGCGCATTGAGTGTTTGCTGCGAAATTTAGAGGCACTGAAAAATACAGATATTATATATTGGCACTGGGATTGCTACAAGACGTGCACCAGCAGGCACAATCACGATCTCATTCAGAAGAGATGTGGGCAATCTCATTCTCCTTCGGAGCATCAGGATCTGACATGACATACGCAAGCCAGCTATGGAGATGATAGAGATCTCAGTCAAATGTCATGGACTGGGCCAGGTGCCTGTTCTGCAAAAATAAGTCACATAAAAAGATGACGGAAATGCTGAATGTTAGCATATTTGAAGTTTGCAGTCAATGTAGCATGCAGCAGAAGCTCAAGGTGATTAAGATATTCTGCATGTGCTCCGTGGTGTGAGCAATGACCTTATAGCTGCAGAAGCCAAATATCACAAGGTATGCCTTTCAAACTACACCAACAAGACAAACATCAAGTATCGACCTTTAAAGGACTGTACATATGAAGACAAATATGTTCGTGCTTTTGATGAACTGGTTAACGATCTTAAACCTGAATTAGAAGCTGGCAAGGCATATTATATGGAGAGCCTTCTCAACAGATATGTTTCTTCTTGAGGTACAAGGAATCAACCCATGTAAGGCAGCCAAGTACACAAAGTAGCATTTGAAGCTCAGAATGATGAGGAATTTTGAAGGGGTAGTTGTCCACCAGCCACCATTAAAACACAACCACAACTGATGAATAGCAGTTCCATCTCTCTGCAGGATATTCTGAATGCATTTTTTAAACAAGTATCTAGCTCGTCTGAACCCAGTGCAACCAGATGTGATGAAGGATATTGCGACTAGACAGAAGACACCAGGCTTTTGCACAGTACTACGATGATGATCAGAAGTGATATTGCTCAGTGTAATGGAATATGTATAAAACCTATGAATGCCACAGATCTGAATATTGCCTCAGCCAAAACTATTATTCCAGACAGTCTGTATTGGTTCCTGTGTTGGGTTCTTTCCGCTGATGAGAGTGATGATGCTTGGAGCATTCCTCCAGAATGCAGAAATCAGTCAGACGAGAGAAGGATCCTCATGGTTGCACAAGATCTTTTGCATTGCTCGTCACATGCAAGAGTCAAGATCCCCAAGCACACAAGTCTTGCCATGGCAGTATGCCATATAACTGGATCAAGAGAACTGATCACTTTACTAAACGGAATGTGCCACTGTTCCTCATATGATGAGATAGAGGCCATTGATACTGGGAAAGCAAAGGGGATGCTGGAGAAGTCAGAAGAACAGGGTATTTGTCATTTCATCTCTCATCTCTCCCGGAGCCTTCATTCAGATGGCTGGTGACAAAAACAATATTAATGAGGAGACTTTGGATGAGAAACACATGACAGAAGTTGACAAATGCAGAATGTGAGATGTTTGTATGCAGTCTGTATACCCGTGTCCAGAAGGCTGGCACTACATGTGATACAGTGCAGGACTGGCTGTTTTGCCAAAAGAACCAGAGAAATGAAGTGGTTCCACCTCCATCAGACAGCCTGGCTCTTCATATTAAATGGGCTATCAGACAATTGTGTGGAGGTGAACTCTTCAGGCAAAGCAAAACCTACCAGATTATATTATCAGTGGATGCGGAATATTAGACGATACACAAGCAATGATTCAGCCGAAGATGATGGACAAAGATCCAGCACCAAAAGGTCTCGGCGAGCTTGTTGTTTGCCACTGTGCCATGACTGCCTGCCATCGCTCTGATTGCACGTGTAGGGTGAATAGACTTGTGTGTACAGAGGCCTGTACATGCATGGGTGACACCTGCAAAAACCCAAGGAACCTTGTAGATGATGACGATGAGGATGAGGAAGTTGGCCATTAGCCACCCCCTTCCAGAGACTGGGCATTTTCTGGACTCTTGTATAATTCTGTTTCTTGAAAATCTGTTGTTAATTTAGTGCTGTCTAAGAGGAGCATCCCTATTCTTTGTGAAAATGTATTGAGTATGTGTGAGACATCATTTTGAGATGGTATGGCTTTTAAAAAATTTGGTAAATTTGGTAAAAAATAAAAAAGATTACCTTGTCAAGGCTCAAATGAGAGTGAACACACAACACAAAGCAAGGGGGGGCATGACGCAATAGGGGCAAGGGAAGGACAAAACAGTGAGGAAAAGAGACATTAGGAGATCTGTGGAAGGGAGAGGGATGGGGCGGGCAACACGGGGTATACAAGATGGACACTCCAGGGACTTTCAGGAAGGAAAGCAGGGAATTTGAGCTGGATTGCAGGATTTTATGTATCATCATCAATAAATCCAATTCAGTGATCATGGTAATTCAAAAAGAAAAATGTTTTAAAAGTACTTTCCTTACCTGTATAATTGTTTTATAATTTTACAAGCAGTTTTCATGAAACAAAATGCATTACTCGTGACAGAAAATTTCATTTCAAAATGGCCAAAATTTATTGTTTCTCTGAATTATTATGGTGTATAAAGCAATTAATTCTGGTGTTATTTGTAAGACATCTGCAATCAGATATGTAATGCTCAAAGTGTTATTTATATTGTTAAATTAAGTGGAAGAATAGAAATGAAGGCTGGAGCAAAATCCCTCCCACAACTCACCCCAACCCCAAAGACAATAAACACCCCAAGAATAAACTGATTCATTTATGACTAGTACCAGCATGATGTAGCATTGCGTTCTATTTCATTTGCACTTAAGTTATGTTGGATTGCCAATAATATTGCAAAAAATATTAAATATCACCAGCATGACATCATCGCCCCCATTTCAGACACTTTTTGAGAGCCGACCCCCACCACAGACATTGGCCTGTAGAAAAACAAGTATACAATTATCTGGAGTGACACACACCCGAGAAATGTTCCAGAAGGGTTGCCTCAACAGAAAATTCCACCAAACCTTGTATGTGGTCTGGGTTGAGAGAGACCTTTTTTCACAGGCCTTGCTCCCGTCATCAAATTTTCAACAAACCTATATTGTGAGAACGAGCAGAGTACCCACCCTATGGGCGATCTTGTTCCAAGCATGCAACACGTTCTTCTGACACATACACTACATGGCCAAAAGTATGTGGACACCTGCTCGTCCAACAGCTCATTCCAAAATCATGGGCATTAATATGGAGTTGGTCCCCCCCCCCCCAGTCAAGGCGAGGGTGAAAAAATTGTTCAGATTGTGATAAAAGCATGAAACTTTGCACAAATGTTCAACACAACATTCTAAACGTTTTCAGGGGTGGAGCCAATGTGAACTGTATATAGCATAGCAACGGTCGCTAGGCAACATATTTTCCTTAGCAACCAGCGCATAGGATGACTGTGGACCAATTTTATTAAATGATTATGATGTATTTTAATATCTACAACTTCAATTTTCATATAAACATCAATTTGGAGCCATTGTCAACAACACAAGGCTTAATTTCAGTTACTAGGCAACAATTTTTCCTTAGCAACCAGCACAAAATGCCTGCAGACCAATTTACTTATCAATTACAACATATTTTATTATCTATAACTTTACCCGTCATATTTACATCACCCTAGAGCAATTGTCAACTGCAAAAGGCTTAAAATGGTTGCTAGGCAACATATTTCCCTGTTTGTATCACCATCTGAGCATTCCCCTCTCGCTTATTTTGCCTATTTGTAGAGGACAATAATAATAAACAATGAATGCATGCTCCTGTTGATTATTATTCAATCATATTCCTGAATTTTGTTTTTATTCTGTGCAGGTATGTATAGCTTCTATTTGGTGGTGGACGACATGGTAATGGTCAACTAACCTACCCCTGCATGCTTAAAAATGGCAAGCTCCTCGCCTTCAGGACCCTGACAACTGACTGGTCTAAATGAGTCCTTTGTCAGGTAGACAGCAAAGAACAATTGACATGTCCCACTGATGCAGGTTATAAAACCGTAGCTGAGAACATCCTTCAATTTAATGAACTCCACTTGCATCCAAGTTACAAATAGATGTCACACGATTGGACCATGGAAATGGTGTGGAGTCCACATTTAAGGAACAGAATGCAAAGTGGTATAAATCCTGTTACTTGAAGTTTGGTAAAAGTTATTTACCAACATTATTTATTATTATTTACCAAAAACATTCCTCTTCTGTAGGCCATTAGGCAATGTGAAGTAGAAGCATCATTTACAAATAGAGGATAAATATATACATAGACAGTTGGTGTTGTTTATCATTACCTAGCAACAAAACAAATGCTAATTTGTTTTGTGGTGATACTAATTATTGTGTTGTTTTGTTTTCTGATGACACTAATTGTCTTTAAAACATGTCTACTGATAGTTCTGATGTTCTGTAACATAGCACCAACCTTTCCGAATGTAGTAAATAGGCTTAAAAAGCCAGTTGCTAGGGTAAATTTGTTACCTAGCAACCGTTGCTAAGGAACATGCTGTATTCAATGGCTCCACCCTTGAAAATAAACAGTATGGGTTGAGGAATAATTGTGCCAAGTCTCATGCTTTTATCACTTACTGAGCAATTCTAGCTGTATTTTGCACCCATCGCCTAGACTACCCCCCTTTGCTGCTATAACAGCCTCCACTCTTCTGGGAAGGCTTTCCACTTGATGTTGGAACATTGCTGCAGGGATTTGCTTCCATTCAGCCACAAGAGCATTAGTGAGGTTGGGCACTGATGTTGTGCGATTAGGTCTGGCTCGCAGTCGGCGTTCCAAGTTCATCCCAAAGGTGTTTGATGGGATTGAGGTCAGGGCTCTGTGCAGGCCAGTCAAGTTCTTCCACGCTGATCTCGACAAACCATCTCTGTATGGACCTCACTTTGTGCACGGCGGCATTGTCATGCTGAAACAGGAAGGCGCCTTCCCCAAACTGTTGCCACAAAGTTGGAAGCACAGATTCATCTAGAATGTCATTGTATGCTGTAGCATTAAGATTTCTCTTCACTGGAACTAAGGGGCCTAGCCCGAACCATGAAAAACAGCCCCAGCCCATTATTCCTCCTCCACCAAAATTTTCAGTTGGCACTATGCATTCGGGCAGATAGCGTTCTCCTGGCATCCACCAAACGCAGATTCATCCGTCGGATGGCCAGATGATGAAGCGTGATTCTTCACTCCAGAGAACGCATTTCCACTGCTCCAGAGTCCAATGGCAGTGAGCTTTACACCACTCCAGCCGACGCTTGGTATTGCACGTGGTGATCTTAGGCTTGTGTGCGGCTGCTTGGCCATGGAAACCCATTTCATGAATCTCTCGACAAACAGTTTTTGAGTTAACGTTGCTTCCAGAGTCAGTTTGGAACTTGGTCATGAGTGTTGCAACCGACTACAGACGATTTTTCTGCGCTACGCACTTCAGCATTCGGCGGTTCCATTCTGTGAGCTTGTGTGGCCTACCACTTCGTGGCTGAGCTGTTGTTGCTCCTTGACGTTTCCACTTCACAATAACAGCACTTCTATCAGGGCAGAAATTTGATGAACTTACTTGTTTCAAAGGTAGCATCCTATGACGGTGCCACGTTGAAAGTCATTGAGTTCTTCAGTACGGCCCATTCTACTAAAAATATTTGTCTATGAAGATTACATGGCTGTGTGCTTGATTTTATACACCTGTCAGCAATCGGTGTGGCTGAAATAGCCGAATCCACTAAATAGAAGGGGTGTCCGCATACTTTTGGCCATGGAGTGTACCTTTATTTGGGTGGTCTACAGGTAACTGACAGCCCTGTGTAGGCAAAAAAAACCCAAAAACTTGGGTTACATGCATGAAGCAAAAACATACCTTCTGCTTGTAATACAAAACACCTCACTGCGCTGGAAAACGTGAGGACACAAACAAATTATTGAACACAATAGAGAACACAAATTATTGATAACAGATAAAGCAGCTCGGCTTCATCAGAGGAAACCCTCTCATCCCACTCATCCTCTACTCAATCAATATTCATTTCAGAACCCAAGTTATACACACACAACAAAAAAACAGGTCTACGTGCCTGGCATTCATCTCCAACCACACACCATCACACATACCCTTCCATTCCCAATTCCCTTCATCTTGTTCCAAATGGGAAAGCTTGAGTACCCTCCATCTTATTGGGTGCAGGTTAAATATTAACAGTCACGTCTGCTACTCATGAGTGAGAATAATTTTGCTTCTATTATGAATACCTGACTATCAGTGCAACGACTCATACCATATTGGTGAGAAAGATGATTTCCACTATTTGTACCACACTCACAAGAATCAAGAATTTCCTCAAGCAGTGCAAACGGATCGTTACTCAAAATTAAAGTAGCATCACAGACAGTGTATAGAGCAGAAATGGAGACATGCTCTGATTGTCATTTCAGATATAGTGCCTAAGAGGCTTCCAAAAGTAATCAGCAGCTGAACTACAGGACTGATGACATCATCAACTATTCCCCCCTCCCCCCCATACAATTTAGCCCTGGATGACCCTCAAAAATTTTCATAATGATTGGATAAAGCGCTTGGCGTATGCAATTATGACGTCATTACAAAGCCACCTATGTTGTCATTAAAAAAAATCACACTTATTTCTCATGGGGAGTACTTCACATGTGCCAAGTTTCAATATTTTTTCATGGAGCGGTTATGGAGATAGAGGTCCAAAGTTTTTCCTTTCTTCCAACATGGCTGCCACACCAGTTGACCTATGGCATCATAATTATCATTCCAACATTTTACATGAGTAGTGACAACTATGGTGAAAATTTTGTGTCAATCCGATAAGCGGTTGCAGAGAAAACAGAGAAAATTAGCACGGACGTTAGTATGTACGTACGGACGGACGGAAACCCGAAAACATCATGCCTCCGGCGACTTCCTGAGTGAAGAAAGAATTCTGTACAATCTATTAATTGTGACTATTCATTTGCTTTCACTTTACACCTCGTTCATTTGTGCGGCCCTTCACTGTTTTCTGCACAGTTTCCAGGAGTCATTAAAATTATTTTCATGAGGAATGTGTCGGAGCATTTCACATTTTATATGCTGGTCTTCTCTTTATATAAATTACTTGGCACAAAACAAGGGTTCCAGTACATTAATGGAAGTCCTTAAATCATTTTCCTCATGGGTTATTTAACTCGCACCAACCATATCTGACCAATCGCCTAATTAGTCAACGAACCAACCAATGTGGAATAACCCACATCATCAAAAACACTTGTGACATGTCACCCCTACATAATTGTCGTGCTCCTCAGTCACCATTTGCGATCACAATAGATGACGGGTCTAGTAGTACATTCAACCCATTCTGGGTCGGTGGTGTGGCACCGTTCGTTGAGAAGACTAAACCATCGCTTTCTCGTTTGACACAAAGTGTGTTTGTAACTGAAAGATTACTCCAATACGTTTTGGTGCAATTCATGAAGAAACAGGACATTTTTTCTTCACATCGTGAATGTGTTCCACGAGTCTTGACTTTGTATACAAGGTGCGACAAGTGAGGTGAGGAGCAACCTTATAACATGTCACATGAAGATGAAAGAATAAGAAAGGTGCAGAGCTGGGCTGGACTTATGCATCGGCGTACAAGGCATTTTATGATGATTTATAGGGAAGCAAAGGTCGAACCTTTTAATCCTCGAGCAAGAACAAGTGATGATTCATTATCGTCGCCCGGGCCCTCTCTAATGCCCTGCCTCTCACCTCTCCCGTTCATGTACTGCTCTGCACTCACGTTTCATCTCTGTCTCCTCTACTGCAGAGCTCACTTGACTTCCACATTGATTATCATTGAGATGTTGATGTGTACAATAAGATCTAGTGTGAGTGGCCATCATGATGTTTTATAGTTCATGCGTCAGAGCAACACACTGCACAGACCGTTTGAGTGCAAATTTGACCACAATTACAGTATTATGTGAGAGAGGTTCAAATTTGACGTTTACTTTTTAATGAGAGACAGAGTAATAAATGTAGATTAATAATTTGGGGAGGAATCTGTCTTTGTAGTATTGAAAGACAAATGTGCAAAATTGCATGTTTCCTGCTTTATGCTTGTATATAAAATCAGCAATGACATGAGTGAGATAAAGTTGGTGAAATGTCAAAAATATTCTGAAATGCTTCATTAAGAAGATCAAGCCTCTTCTTGGAATTCAGAGATGATTGGTTGCAGAGTGTGGTGATGATTGCCCTCTCAAGGATGTCCATATTAAAAACCACGATGGAAATAGGAATGTGTTGGAGCATGGGGTGGACAAGATGGATACAGAAAGTTCCTTTTGTATCCATCTTGTCCACCCCATGCATCCTTTTCTGCCACCCATTCCTGCCATTGTTTGTCCAAGTCTCCTTCTGTTTTGTTCTTCTACTCTGTTGTTGGTGCCCCCCCCCTCTTCTTTGTCTCTCTGTCTCTCTCTCTCTCTCTCTCTCTCTCTTCTCTCTCTCTCTCTTCTCTCTCTCTCTCTCTCTCTCTCTCTCTCTCTCTCCCCCCTCTCTCTCTCTCCCCTGGTGGCCAGTCGCTCTGTGTGTAAGTGTCATGGCGGCATGTTGGTGCGTGTGTTAACTCTGTGTTGTCCCTTGTGCTCTCTTGTCTACCTTACCCAGCTGTGCAGCGTTTTCATCTCCCCACCCCTCCTCTTGTGCCCCCTTTTACCGAGTTAGAGAGAGGAGAGAAGAGCATTTACGCCGGTATATGCGATACGTTCGTTGTGCTTTGGGCGGTACCCGTGCCGATCTACTGTTGTGCATTATTAGTTTATCGCATTTATTTATTTATTTACTTAATTTGTATTCATTCTACCTTTTCCATTCGTTTAAATTATTCTTGTTTTCTCGTGACCCGTCGCAGGTTGAACGGTGTTCGCCGATTTATTTTTTATACATCCGGCCATTGAAGAGTCAGGGCGGGTGATAGTTCGCGGTTCGCTTCCTTTGAAACGCTAACCAGGAAACATGGCTTTGTTTGTATTCCTCCGTCGGAGATCGACATGGAGAGGTTAATTGTTGGTGTAGGTGAGATTATCGGGATTGAGAATGTTAAGGCGGTTCCCTGTATGACAAAAAGATTGTTTTTTTTCGTTCTCAAGTGCCGATGGTTCTCAAGTCATTGGAGCGCGGACTTTTCTTGATCCCGATATTTATGTTCCGTTTTCTCCTCTGGATACTCCCGCCAAAAAAAGTTGTGATTTCAAATTTATCACCTTTCGTGAAAGGTGATCAGATTGTATCCCAGTTAAAATGATACGCGTACAGTTGATCCCCATTAACAATGATTCTGTTCCGTAATCGGAATGATAATTTTAAACACATTATGTCGTTTCGTCAGATTGTTTGCATGATTTTACCGCCAGGTGTTTCAGGATTTCAGGCAATCCTTCCTTTTAAAATCGAAGGACATACTTATATGGGATATGCGAAAACCAAAACGCCCTGTGTGTTATAGTTGTGGTGAATTCGGCCATGTTAAAAGATCGTGGCCCAAAAGACATGCCGAATAAAACTGGTAATGAAGACTCCTCATCCCAAACAACTCCCTGTCCCAGATAATGCTCCCATTACAGAAACAGAAGCTTCCCATGAAGCACCTGCTTCCTTACTCTGGTTAAATAAAGCACAAAAAGATCTTTTCCCCTCTCAAAGCACCACTGAGCCCCGATTCGAAAATCTTCACTGCTCAGCGGCTCCTCGCTCCTTCGCACAGCGGTTTGTGGACTTCCCTGCAACAACAGACCCATGTCTGCGGTTTCACCAGTTGATTCCTCGTCTGAATCACTGGTACCTCCAAAAATGTTATGTAACGACGCGAATGTTACCCTCCCCCCTCCACCTCTTCCTCCCCTTCCTCCCCCTCCTTCCCCCCTTCTGCTCTTCTCTTCCCTCCCCCTCCCCTATGCCCTCCTGCTCTCTTCTTCTTCCTTCCCTGCTCCTCCCCCCTCCTCTCAGGTCTCCTCCACCTCCCCTCCCTGGTTTTGCAACCTCCAACTATTTACTACAGTCCCTTCCAGACTGGATTTACCCCCTCCATACTCTCTTGAGTCATCTCAGCCTTGTAGTGCTCCTGTTTTAAGATAGCACATTGCCATCACTTCGTTTAATGGACACACCCAAGGATGTAACCACTGAGAGTGTTCCCCTTACATCTTTAGTCCCTTCTCCTGAATTAACCATGGACCTGTGTGTTATGGGCAAATGGGCAAAGGCCCTGAGGAAATTGAGGACTATGATTCAGACGGTTGCTCCTCTCTGACGTTGAGCGCTTTTGGCGAGGAGCTCCCCCCAGATAGTAGTTTCGATGATACTTTAATCTCTATTTCCGATATCTTAGATTTTTCCAAAAACTTCTCAAAAAAAGCGAGTAGATCTAAATTATTTTTTCCCCAACTTGCGTGCCTTTGTCCAGAAAGCACAAATAATT
>CM068961.1:53787395-53798322 GCA_035128595.1 Eptatretus atami
TGACTATTACTATAACTAATTTAAAATCAAAGTATATAGGATAATGTGTCATTGATATATAATCCAATATGGTACAGATAGTTTTATATTCAAAATTATACAAGGATGTATGTGAGGATCATGATTGATAATATGATATTACTATAACAAGTCAATTATAAGTCAGGTGATGTGTTGTTTTCAATCAAAGAATTAAAAAGGTTATTGGTAAGTTTAAAGATGAATTTGGTGGGAAGGTTATGAGTGAATTTATAGATTGAGATCAAAAGTCTTTATGCTTTTACGTATATTGATAATAATAACATTGAAAGGTGTGATTAGAGCTAAGGGAATAAAAGAAAATAAATAATCAAGGAAAACAATAAACTTAAACATTATTACAAACTGTTTAACCTTAAAGAAGGGAAAGAGTACGAACAGAAAAATGAAACAATAAGAAAGTTATAAAACATCAATTATATACAGAAAGAAATAAAGAAAGCAATGAGGACGCTTTTGATGATAAAAATATATATTTTAGAGAATGGAATCAATGTCCCTCTTCTGGTATAAGCATAAGTGTTAAGAATTGGGTTGGGAATTTTAACGAGGCTACCGCGTGATTTTTTACTGATTATAAATGCATAGAAAAAGCAATATAACGAAACCAAGAGTGGAGATGTAATCAGCCTATGGTATTTAATATGCGAAACATAAAGGAATGTGAGAAATATCAAATGTCTATGGAAAGAATATCAAATAAGAAAATAAGAAAGTAGATAAACAAATAAGCGAATAAATTTATTACAAATAGTTGGAGGATGTAAAAAAAAAATTAATATCCTTGAATGGACTGAAAAACTTTGATGGTTTATCAATTGAACAATGGAAAAAACAACTTGCGACAATCTCAAAAATGCATATGTGCTCAGGAGGTGCGTCAAACCAAGAGCATAAAGAAGTTTATCATTTCATCTCTGCCTCAACAAAAGACACTTAAACAAGAACCAAGATTCCAAAAGTAATCTTTGTGAATATACTCGAATGGTGCATGATGTAATAGGAAATTAGTTATCCCTAAAGTAGAAATGGGACAATAAATATTCATTGGTTCGGCGCTCTTTGAGTGGAATGAAAATTATGAAAGGAAAAAGTGCTTTAATCAGCAAGTCTCAATTTTCACATTTGTTTGTGTGGAAGGGAGGAAAAATCAGTCTCTATTTTAGACTTTTGGGGCTTGATCCAGTCTTCAATTTTACATTTGCTGTATGGGAGAGGAGGAAATCAGTCTGCTATTTTGGGCTTTTGGGGATGGTCAGCAAAGTTTTTCCCTTTTCCCCCATTCATTTGATGGTTGGCCTCAGAAGCCCCCATATAGTCACCTACTGAGTCTCCCTCCACAGCTCCACCATACTATTCGGCGAGTTCAACCATTTAAAACTGTTCTGTTCTATGCTCCAGTTTTTCCCCAGCATCGGTTTTGTATAAAAAAAATCTACATTTTTTTGACCAAAACAGTGAGAACCCATATTTTATCAATGTACCCTATAAACAACGAAATAAACTATTATTATTGTATATGCAGACGAAGCTGCTCGTTGCATTTCCTGGGGCTGCAGCTGTGGCCGCTGATGCATGGCCCGCCTTTTCTAGTCACTGGTACTCATATTTGCCGACTTCGAAAAGTATGACAGGCTGAGTCCAACCCACCTGGTGTTATTTTACTGCGTAGAAAGGTGCTTCAAAAACTCAAGGCCTATAAGATCATTCATGCAGCCAACCTAACCATTCAAGCCACCACAAGGCCTAACAAAATAATGAAGAAGCAAGAAATAATCCTAATAGTAGTGTGTGTGTGTGTGTGTGTGTGTGGTGTGTGTGTGTGTGTGTGTTGTGTGTGGTGTGTGTGTGGCGTGCGCATGTCTCTCCATAACTCCCAAACCATTTGACCAAGCAGTGTGAACTTTGCGAGCATGCTGAGAACTCCAGGGAGTTGCACGAATGAAATTGGATGTTTTGGGCTTAATAAAACACCCTTTTGAGATAACTAATGGCCTTATTTAATTAACTCCTTTATCAAGGGCTTCAATCCTGGTCCAGCTTCCAAATGCTCTCCACAGCTGGGGTCTTAATTCGCCATTTTTTTTTTTTTGGTCTTCTCAATATGCTCTTGGACTTGGAGCAGTGTGGTCTTCTTAATGATAAAGACGACTCATGTTTTTTTTCACTTATTTCCTCAATCACATCAGCGAATGCCTCATCTTCATACCTACGAATCGCTGGACACATCGCAATGCTTAAAAATGCCCGGCCATGCCAGTATTCGTGGCTTTATTTCATTTCCGTACATGTGATAACCTCGAGAATCTCTTAACTTGAGCTGAATTTCAAAATTAAAATGCGGAATTGACCTTAGCAGCAGTTCCGTCTGGTAAAAAATAAAGGTGTTCATTTGTCCAATTCGCACATTGTTTGAAACTCCGGACATCTCTGGTCGTCTCTGGGTGTGTTTAGCATGACCCAGTCAGCTGTTCCTTAACAACCGTTTCATTGGAGTGATTGCTTGAGTGCTTCATAGTGGTGGGCGGAATAAATTCCAAAGTGCTACACTCAATTCCAACCATGAAATTGAAAGGAATCAAGCAGTGAACTGGAATCGATGTCAATTCCGAGTAATTCCGACTTCATACAAAGAAAGATCTGTTTTATTTTGTTCGGGGAAAAAAAATTAATCCCTTTTGAGCATGTTCCGGTTACACATGGCTTGGTAATGTATTAATTGAAAAGGAACACACCTGTGGGGCATTCCATTTGCAATATAGAAAATAACTCAATTTCCACAGCAGCAAAAGCAAGTCCCTTGCAAACCTATTCACCTTTTCAATTCATAGCAAAGCATTTGGAGTGGCCTGTAAAGTGTGCTGATTACTTTAATGATGGACGGGTAGGCAATACAGTACATCAACTGATAAAGTTTTGACAGCATGTCATTCAAAAGGTCCAGAAGTGCAGTTTGGAACTATTTTGAGAAGGTCAAAGAAGACAGTCCAAAAGTTGCATGCTCACTTTGTTTAATAGATTGCTCATCACTGCAGTACATCCAATAAGCTAGCACATTTGAAAACCAAACACCAGAGAGAGTACCTATTAGCGAGGGTTGTGAATGCGGATTCAAAGAAACCAAAGTCTGCAACAGCAGCAAGGTCGCTTTCGCAATCGACGATTGAAAGCAACTTTCACCCTGGTAACGCCCCAGTATGCTGCCTTCCCTTCCCTCACGCTGACTTCCCTTCCCATCCCCTCCCCTGACACTGCCTTCCATTCCCCTCCCTCCCCTCATGTTGCCTTCACTTTCCCTCCCTCCCCTCATGCTGCCCTTCCCTACCCTCATGTTGCCTTCCCTTCCCCTCTCCTCACACTGACTTCCCTCCCCACCCATCCTCACTCTCCCTCTCTCCTCATTCCTCCACCCCTCCTCACTCCCTTCCTCCCTCTTTCTTTTCCCTCCCCTCCTCTCTCTCTCTCTCTCTGTGCCCCCTGCTGGCATTGGTGATTTGGTGTGGCCATCATGCGACTGTGTAGTTCGGTGGTGTGTTTATCTGTTGCTTTCTTCGTGTTGTGTCGTCTTTCTTCTTTTTCCCCTTTCTTCGTCGTTCTCATTCCCCATCCTCTCCCTCCTCCCTCCCGTCCCTCACCCTCAACCTCCGTGTTTTTTACTCCCTCTTCCTTCTGTTATGTATTGATTTCTTGTGTTTGTACTCCTCATTCCCTTATCGTTTCCCATTTCCTCATCGAGATGAGAGACAGAGCTGCTAACTCGTGAGACAGTATAAACCGTTTCATTTAAAGCTGCATCAGTGGACTTTTTGAGGCCTATCGTCACACCCTGCTTTTTGAAAATGGTTATGTCTTTATATTGTATAAAATTACTTTGAGTAGTATTTGGGGCAGGTTTGAAGGGCTTACTTGGTGGTAGGTTTTATTTTTGTATTGTTCTTTACTTTCAATTTTCTTTTAGCTCTTCCTGCGAGGATCGGTGGGTGGTCTGGGTTGGGGCTTGGGATTGCTCGTTCATCGAGGAAATGGTGGCGGCACATACAAATCACTATGCTGCGTGGAGGGAGGGAATCACTATGAGGGGAGGGGAAGAGGCAGTGTGAGGGAAGGGAAGAAAGCAGTGTGAGGGGAGGGAGAGAAGACAGCGTGAGAGGAGGGAAAGAAGGCAGCGTGAGAGGAGGGAAGAAAGCAGCGTGAGAAGGAGGGGAAGAAGGCGGCGTGAGGGGAGGGGAAGGGAAGGCAGTGTCAGGGGAGGGGAAGGCAGCATAAGGGGAATAAAGGCAGCGCAAGGGCAAGGGAAGGAATTGTGAGGAAAGGGTAAGCAGCGTACCAGGGCACTACTGGAGCGATAAAATGCACCCAAAGAGCGTTTTCTCTTTAACCACTGTGTTCTATATAAAACCGGGCAGAAAATCTCATCCTTCATCATCTTCTTCACTTATAATGGTGTGTCTCATTCAATCATGTTTCTCATGTCGGTTAGATTCGGAAAACGCTGATTATACAATTATACAAAACTGATTATACAAAACAGGTCGCTCCACTTGGAAGACAAGTGTGATAAGCATACTTAAAAGCAGCTGATATTTCAATAATTTATTCGCACAATTTTTAAAGGGTGAAAGTTAATTTTTGTTCCGTTTTATTTTAGCAATGACGCAAAGATTGATATTTCCATCAGTGAAGCGACGGGTCTTACTTCTGGTGGCTTTGAAACGAACAATCAAGCACCTTGGTGAGTGCTCGCGAAGTGGCTTAAGCACACAAGCAAGCACTTCAACGGAACACTTGCCTTGGCAAGTGATTACTAATTGCCATCGACACAACTATGCACCCGGAAACGTCCAAGCAATGTCAGAATTGGACAAATGAACACTTTTTATTGCGTCGGAACTGCTGCTGAGTACAAATCTGAAGCTTAGATTTTGTAATTCTGCTTCGTTTAAGAGATTCTCCGAGTTATCACCTGGGAGGAAATGAAATAAAGCCACGGACGCTGGCATCTTCGGGTGTTTATAAGCATTGCAATGTACCCAGTTATTCGTAGCAATGATGAACAGGCATTCCATAATGAGTGAGGAAAGCAAAAAAAAGGACTTTATCACAAAGGAATCGTTGTGGCGTGTTCCAAGTCAAGGCATGCTTGAGAAGGCCAAAAAACATGGCAGCTTCAGACCCCCGCGAGGTAACCCCGGAAATGCCTTTAGACCCCATACAAAGTGAAGTGGCCGAGGATCGTCTGAGAAAGGATATACTTAAATATGGCCGTTAATTATCTTCAAAAGGGGCGTTTAATTGACACAAACACCCAATTTTCACTCATGGACGTCCTTGGAGTTTTCTTTGTATGCATGCAAAGTTTCAGGTTGCGAGGTTTCATGGCGTCGGAGTTATGGAGGAGACACACACACACACACACACACACTCACTCATTGACATTTATTAGTGTAGATGATGTTTGCAACAAAATTTTGAAACTTCGATTCCTAAGCTCATGTAAAAGTCATCAGATGGCAGGCAAGTCTTGAGATGAGAAGGCAATTCACGAGTATTGCAACCACACAACACGTTACTATACCCTTGAAAGAGTGCTGGGGTACTTTGCTTCAAGACTAGAAATAATCCTGTAAAGGTCACCACTCCATCGCACCTGCAGACATTTCTGCTGAACAGCTTGGGAATAGAACTCACACCAGTGAGGGCAATGCAAGCGGCTTTATTTGCTGAATCACCAAGTCAATCAAAAGTAATGTGGGACTGGTTGTATTCCTCACAACAGGACTGAATTCCTAAAACCACACACTCTAAAATCAAAATTTTAGTGCTTGTTGCAGAAATATCATTTGAACGAAAATTAGATTATCCTTCCCTTAATGCGCCACTGTCTAACATTAAAACTATACTACAACCAAACTAACAATCTTTTACGATAACTACATGTACTTTTCTTATGTTTCCGAAATACACTTCCCTGAACTTAATTATTTTTGGAAAGTACTACAGTACATCAAAAACTTTGAGAGGTAAATGCACTGAAACACAAAAAGCTATACTACAGCGGTTTGTGATGCAATGACATGAAATAAGCAATTTGAAGACAACTGCAATGTGTGCTGTCTCGGGGTGTGAGTTTTACTGCACAATAATGCTTGCTCTCACACTGCAAATTTGCTCAGTGATACTCAAGTGGAAACTTCTTTGAAAGCTATAAACCATCCCCGGGGTAGTCCCAACTTCTCACATCATGACTTTCAATTATTTGGATCAATCAAAGAACATCAGGGAGGCATGAAGTTATGAATGACGAATATGTCAAAGCACATACTTCATAAATGGCGATGAATGCATCCAAAATATTAATACACAGATGGCATTAAGAACGAACATGTTAAGTAATGTAATGTCCACATAGATCAGGGGTATGTCTTGATAATTGAGCAAATACAAAGACGTATATACTGTGTATATATGTATGTATATGTATATATATATATATTTACATGTATATATATATATATATAGACAGATAGATAGACAGATAGATAGATAGATAGATAGATAGATACAGTAGATGAAAGAAAAAAAAAACAGATGAAAGAAAAATTGAAAGTGAAATATGAACAGATATACACTGATGGGAGAATAACAAAAAAGCAGGAAGATATAAAAATAATTAACACTTCACACCTGTGTGGAAGGCATTGCTGTCAACATACTTGGTGTTTGGTCCACTACCTTTATGTGTGTATGTGTATATACATATATATATATGTATAAATATAATATATATATACATATATATATATATATTTACTGTGGTGAACTGGTTGAAATGGGGTAAAGCTCCTGGGATCTGTGGCATCCATGCTGAACTTCTCAAGGCTGATGGAAATGCTGTACTCATGTCGTTGCATGCAGTTCTGTGCTCTCCCTGGAAGACAGGCATTATCCCAACTGACTGGAAGAGGGGCCTTGTTGTCCCTCTCTGGAAAGGGAAGGGTGATTGCCAGGACTGCAACAACTACCGAGGGGTGACGCTGCTCTCAGTTCCGGGCAAGGTCTTTGCTTGGATAATTATTGATATGGTTTGCCACCATCTGCTTGAGCACCAGTGCCCAAAGCAGTCAGGCTTTACACCAAAGAGATCAACGATTGACCGTATCCTTGCTCTTCAGGTCCTCACCGCAGACGAGAGTTTCGGCAGGGGCTGCTTGCAGCCGATGATGATTTCTGCAAAGCATTCGATTCAGTGAATTGGGATGCCCTCTGGAGGATTCTTGGTCTTCGGGGGATGCCAACAAAATTGATCAATCTGATGTCTGAACTATACTTTAGTACTGAAAGTGCTGTGAGATGTGGTGATACCATCTCTGACTTATTTCCAGTTGTTACTGGAGTTCGTCAGTGGTGTGTACTGGCTCCCACACTTTTCAGCGCTTGCATGGACTGAATTCTGGGGAGGATGTCGGAGAGATCAAGCTGCGGTCCATCATTTGGGAATGTCAAGATCTGACATTGATTTTGCAGATGATGCAGTCATCTTTGTGGAGACTGGATATCCTTTTGGGGACCCTCGAGGTGCTGAATGAGGAGTCGGAGCCATTGGGATTACGGGTTTCCTGGGTCAAAACTAAGATCCAGGCTTTTAGTGACAACTTGGATGCTGCAATCTTGTCTGCTCCTGTTTGTGGCGAGGATGTTGAGGTCATGGAGAGATTCACTTCCCTTGGCAGTGGTATTCATGTCTCTGCTGGCTATGAGCCACAGGTCAGTGGACATCTGGGTCAGGCCTTGGGAGTCATGGATTCACTGGATCATGGGGTATGGCGCTGTCATACCTGTGCAGGAAGATGAAAGTCCGAGTCTTCAGGTTCCTGGTGCTTCCAGTCTTGTTCTATGGATGTGAGAGTTGGACTCTGACCAGGGATCTGAGAAGGAGGCTTAATTCCTTTGGAACCAGGTCTCTTCGGAGCATCCTTGGCTATTGATTGGTCGGCCTTTGTGTCCAACGAATGGTTGCCGAGAAAGACTCAAATGAGATTTGCTACCTGCATAATCTGTGGGCATCATCTGTGGCTGTCTGGCCTTGTGGCTCATTTTCCTGATGCTAATCCTGCTCACCCGATTCTCTCGGCGAGGGAGCCTCGTGAGTGGAGGAGGCCAATTGCCTGACCACGTGCCTTGTGGTTGCAGCAGGTGATTAGAATCTCAAGGAGATGGGGATGGGCCAGGCATCTCCCTGAGGGATAGCCAGATGGAGGCCCCTGGAGTTCCGGTGGAAAGTGGACGCCGTAACGTGCTGCTCTGGCGCATTCTCCCATACCTGACCTTACCTGACCTGCACTTTTCAGCAACATGCTGTCAAAACTTTATCAGTCAATATACTGCCTACCCTCCTTCAGCTAAGTAATCAGCATGCTTTACCAACCAACTCTAAATGCCTTTCTATTAATGTAAAAGGAACATGCCCTTGGGGCATGTTTAGTTTGCAAGTGACTTGCTTTTGCTGCTATATTGCAAATGGGACTCCCCAGGGGTGTGTTCCTTTTCAATTAACATATTACCAGGCAACGCGTAACCGGAATATGCCCAACAGGGTCGAAAAAAAATTCCCAGAAAAAAAACCGCTTCTTTCTATGAAATAGGAATTACTCGGAATTGACGTCGATTCCGGTTCACTATTCGATTCCTTTCAATTCCATGGTTAGAATTGAATGCAGTACTTTGGAATTGATTCCACCAACCACGATTAAGCACTTCAAGCAAGCACTCCAATAAAATGGTTGATAAGGAACAGCTGGGTGATACAAAACACCGTCTAGTCATGTCTGGACAGTGTTTAATATGACCACACCCGTAGTGTTCAACAATGTCCGAATTGAACAAATGAACACTTTATTTTAGCAGTTAGAACTGCTGCTAAGGTCAATTCCGCAGTTTAACTTTTGAAATTCAGCTCAGGTTATGTGATTCTGGAGGTTATCGCATGTATGGAAATTAAATAAAGCCACAAGCACTAGCATCTACAGGCGTTTATAAGCATTGTGATGTCTCCAGCGATTTGTAGGTATGATGATCAGGCAATTGATGATATGAGTGAGGAAAGTGAAAAAAAATTTTTTGAGCATTTTATCATTAAGAAACCGTTGAGCCTGTTCCAAGTCAAAGCATTGTTAAGCAAGCCAAAAAAGTGGCAAATTAAAACCCAGGCGATATGACACATGGCTGATAAAGGGGCTGACCAAGGATGAAGCCTTGATAAAGGATATAATTCAATAAGGACATTAATGATCTTCAAAAGGGGTGATTAAATGAACCCAAACACCCAATTTTCACTCATGCACTCCCTTGGAGTTCCCTTAGTATGCATGCAAACATTGGGACTGATAGGTTTCATGGTTTTGGAGTTATGGAGGACACACACACTCACATTTATTATTAGAGATCACTCCACAGTGGCTCAGCCCTTGTAGCGATGTGAAATGTAATATTAAATGATCCCATTACTAAGTGGGTGAAGGAAATGTTTTAGGCCCCAACAAAAAAATCTCAAAAATTGATTTCTTCCAAATGCCAACAGGATGAAAACAGCACTGGGAAACACCGGATACCCTTCATAATAATAATAATAACAAAAAAACGCTTTTGATTTCTTCCAAATGAAGTTTTCTCAGTGAAGCAATTGGCTGAAAAAGAAATTATTCGTTGAACGGATTTGACAGAATAGCTTGTGGTAACATTATTTTTTTTAACTTCTGGGGTGTGTTCAGTTATCAAATTTATTGTACAGTGCTCGCAAAGTGCATTAAGCACTCAGGCAAGCACTCCATTCAAAACCGTTGAGAAAGAATGGCTGGTTTGTGTTGGGACCATATACACGCACACATATATAAACATGCACGTGTACATATTCATATACTGTAGATATTCATATACATACATGTACACATACACACTGCCTGCATTTGTCAATGTGAGAGATAGAAAGGTGAAAATGATCTTATTCTGAAAATGTGAAGTGAATGAGTTTAGGTACTTGAGAATGAATGAGTTGGAACTCACATCAGTCATCAACATTTATACCATGAGGGAACTTTGTTTGAAGCTTGTATATTTAAAAAGACTCTCGTTTCAGGATCGTGGTGCGTGATTGATTTACAATTGATTCAATGGCAGAGATTTGAATATTGAATTCATGATTGGTAGATTAAAATGTAACGTGTAAGGTAGGGATTTTCCTTGATTGGTGTGAAAAATTTCTCATCTCTGACGGTTGTTATTAAAGCATGTATAGTGTGTTCTCAGATTTTCCAACTTATTCTTTGTACATCTTTGCAAGTGATTACAGGTACAGTGCAGAAAGAAACTCTACATCCCCTTTCAAAATTTTCCCCATTATTGCCTTATAGCCTGGAATTAAATGCATTAAAATCAGACTTTTCCCACCTTTATTTACACATCGTAACCCACAACTTCCAAGTGAAAAACATGTCACACAAATTTCAGAAATTAATTTAAAATACAAAATGAGAATATCTTGTGGATATGTCCACCCCCCTTATAATAGCAATTGTAAGTTAGCTCAGGTGTAACCAATCACCTTCAAAATCACACACCAAGTAAATTGGCCTCCACCTGTGTTAAATTTCAGGGATTCTGATTATTTCAGAATAAAATCAGCTGTTCCTGTAGGTTTCCTCTGCTGGGTAGTGCATTTCACAGCAAAGACTCAACCATGACCACCAAGGAGCTTTCAAAATACCTCTGGGATAAAGTTGTGAAACGACACTGATCAAGGGATGGGTATAAAAATACTTTGAGGGCCTTGAATATCCCTTGGAGCACAGTCAAGACAATCATTAAGAAGTGGAAGGTGTATGGTACCACCAAG
>CM068961.1:53798337-53848054 GCA_035128595.1 Eptatretus atami
AACTGGATAACCAAGCAAGGAGGAGACTCATCAGAGAGGCCAGCAAGAGGCCAATGGCTACTATGAAAGAGCTACAGGCCTTTAGGGCAAAGATTGGTCACTGCGTGGATGTGACGACAATATCCCAAGCACTCCACAAGTCTGACCTGTATGGTAGGGCAGCAAGAAGGAAGCAATTACTCAAAAAAGCCCACCTTGAGTCCCATTTGAGGTCTGCAAAAAAACACTCCGGAGATTCTGAAGCCATGTGGCAAAGCGTTTTGTGGTCTGACGAAACCAAGATGGAACTTTTTCGCTGACATGTAAAACGTTACGTTTGGCGCAAACCCAACACAGCACATCACCCACAGAACACTATCCCTACTGTGAAGCATGGTGGGGGCAGTATCATGTTATGGGGATGTTTCTCATCATCAGGGACTGGGGCACTTGTCAGGAGAGACGTGAAAATGGATGTAGTAAAATACAGACAAATCCAAGAGGAAAACCTGTTGCCCTCTGCAAGAAAGCTGAAATTGGGACGGAAGTTCACCTTTCAGCATGACAACGACCCGAAGCACACAGTCAAAGCTACACTGGAGTGGCTAAGGAACAAAAAGATAAATGTCCTTGAGTGGCCCAGTCAGAGCCCTGACCGAAATCCAATCGAAAATCTGTGGCACCACTTGAAGATTGCTGTCCATCAATGTCCCCCATGCAACTTGACTGAGCTTGAACAGCTTTGTGCAGAATAATGGGAAAATATTGCCCAATCAAGGTGTACAAAGTTGGTAGAGACCGATCCCAACAGACTCACAGCTCTAATTGCTGTCAAAGTTTCTTACACCAAGTGTTAACTCAGGGGAGTGGACACTTATCCAACCAAGATATTCTAGTTTTGTATTTTTAATTAATTGTCTGAAATTTGTAGAATTTGTTTTTCATTTGCAAGTTGTGGGTTATGATGTGTAAATGAAGGTGTAAAAAGTCTGATTTATTGCAACTTAATTCCAGGCTATAAGGCAACAAAAGGTGAAAAATTTTAAAGTTGGTGTAGACTTTCTACAGGCACTGTATACGACCCATGTGAATTTACAGTCCATATACGAGGTGATATGGAACTTTTGTCCAGTGGTAGAACTGTGGAATTTGTTTCCTTCTCATATGTTTGTGTATGATGCAAGTTTTTGCTGTGCATTTATGGAAGCCGTGTCTTAGTTTCTTTTCTGCGGGGTTGTAGGTGCTTTGTTTTTACAAAACGGTCTTTGAGTGTCCAGCATGTTGAAATTATGTTTGTGGAGGTTGAGGAAATGTAGTGCAGAGTATTTCTGACTCATGGAGGAGAGGAAGAGCCTTATTCAAAATACTTGACAATTGGGATGTGGTAGGGAAGTAGGTCGTTACCAGTGGGACATGGTTAGTTACAATTTGGATTTGTAAGTCAAAAGGTGTGGGTGAGTTCTGCATTTTGCTTGGTTTATGGCTTCGTTGACAGAGTGACGGTCATAGTTTCTTGCAATAAAGTGTTTCTATCTGGGAGAGAGAAGTCTCCTCTGCCTTTTATGTTGAGCAGATGCATCTTACTCTGCTTGACTGCATGGTATGTTTGTAATTGTATGTTTTTGGTGAGATTAAGATGGGAGAAGGTAAGAGTGTGTATCTGTTGGTTTGGTGTGCAGTTCCATTTCAAGTCAGCAAATGATGGTGTAACAGGGGTGCCCATAGCACAACCCTAAGTTTGAATGTAATGCCGTCAATTAAATTGGAAATTATTCAATTTCAGCATCAGTTCTAAGAGGCAAGGTCTTGGGTAGGTGGCTTTGGGACTTGTCATCAATTCTGTGCGTTGTGGCATGTGGACAGGCCTTCTGAATATGGAATTTAGTGGAGAGGGATGTAACATCTGCCGTGACAAAAATGGGTCGGGAGTTTAAAAGGTGAGTATGTTTCGTTCATTCTCTGGATATGAGTCAGAAAAACAGTTGTGTCCTTAAGATAGGAGGGGAGATTCATTACAAGAGGACGTAAATAAGTCAATAAATTTTGAAATCAGAAAAGTTGGACATGCACAGCCAGATACAATTTGTCTACCTGGATTGTTTACCTTGTGTATCTTAGGAACAAAATAAAAGAAAGGACCCCAAGGATCTTTCAGAACCAAGGAAAATTTAATGGCTTCATCTGCCTCAATAAAATATACTACTTTTAACCTCTATGAGACTTAGATACTACTAATATCTGCCTCAATACTACTAATAGTAGTACTACTAATATCTGCCTACTAATAGTACTACTAATAGTACTATTAATAGTAGTACTACTAATTTAGATACTACTAATATCTGCCTCAATCTGACACTTAGATACTACTAATATCTGCCTCAATAAAATATACTACTAATAAAATATACTACTTTTAACCTCTATGAGACTTAGAAGGGTGGGGTCAGATGGGAGCTCTTTGTCGGTATCACCATGTAGCTGGCGATTACCTTCTGCAATTTAATCGAGAGTAGACATAACACTAACATACGACACAACGGCAGAACCATTTTCTCTTGATTTTATTGTGAAGTCTTCATTACATTGGAGAATGTAGAGTGCATGTCACTCTGCCTTTGTAAGATTGTCCTTATGTATTGAAGAATTGTATTTTTGGGCCACATTTTCAATTTCATTTCTCACTTGTTCCATAAGGCGTGTCGATGGGGATTGTCGACAAGTGTTTTTTTTTGGGGGGGGGGTTTAGGTAAGGAGAGTTGTGGTGTATTTGTATCGGTGTAGGTGATTGTATGGATATCTGTTAGTGTTGCTTGTTGTGGGGCTGATGGAACTGTTTGTGTGTACTCCAGCAAAGTGTGCTTTCAATGTCATTCACATACAGAAATCTTTTCAATCTTCTTTCAATTGTAATGAGTCTATTTGTGGAGTGATTGGGCAAAATTTTAGACCCTGAAACAGTAAGCTTATTTCAGCCTTCATCTCACCCAGAACATGCAATTCCAAGCATACAATACAGTCAAACAATCAGAGTAAGATGCATCTGCTCAGTAAAAAAAGGCAGAAGAAACTTCTCTCTCCAAAACAGAAACCCACTTTCTTGCAAAACACTTTGATCCTCACTCTGTAAAAGAAGCAATAAACCAAGCAAAACGCATACCTCACCCAGACCTTTTGATTAACAAACACAAACCTGTAACTAACCGTGTCCCACTGGTAACAACCTACTTCCCTTCCACATCCCAATTGTCAAGTATTTTGAATAAGGCTCTTCCTCTCCTCCATGAGTCAGAAATACTCTGCACTACATTTCCTCAACCTCCACAAACATAATTTTGACGTGGCCATACATTCAAGGACCTTTTTGTAAAAACAAAGCACCCACAGCCCCACAGCAAAGAAATGCACAGCAAAAAAAAATGCATCATACCCAACACATTAAAAGGAAATTAATTCCACAGTTATACCACCGGACAAAAGTTCCTATACCACTTCCGATGTGGACTGTAAATCTATATGGGTCATATACCTAATCACTTGTCAAAGATGTACTAAACAATACGTTGGAAAAACTGAGAACACATTTGATTACACGCTTTAATAACACATGGTTAGAGATTAGAAATTTTCACACTAATCGGGGGCGGGGGGGGGGGGAACGTAAATGTCAAAAAAACAGCAGTCAACATATAAATAAAAAAAATGAAGATGTTTACACGTGATACATGCTTGGGAGCCTTGTTGGTATGCATTTCTGTCTGCACTATCACTGATGATTTCCCAACAACATTGTGTAGCATTGGGATTCTCATGGATGTACTATTTGTGAACGTCTTTACAGCTGTTGAGGAACTCAGGGAAGGGTTTGAAACAGCAAAGGGGCTTCCCTTGGGTAGCCTTTCATGATTTCTTTATGCAGCTTCTTCAGCGAGAAGAGCATGGCAGGAGTCGATGATATATATATATTATATATATATAATATATATATATATATATATATATATATATATATATATATATGTATAATATGTATACAGTGGAAATCTGATATAACGCTCACCGGTGGGGTCCAAAGCGACTAGGGCGTTATAAATGATACAGCGCTATACTGATGCAGTGAAAAATATTTTATATTACATACAAACCAGAGCCAAAACACGTGGACATGTACGTCCGCAATCTTGGATTGTTGAGGTTGAATGACGAAGCGGTCAAGTTATTTTCTTTTCTTTTTTTAAACAAAATAAACACAGGAATTGAATGCATAGAGAATATATTTTATTTTTTTATGTACAATCGAACATTACTTACAAAATAAAAAATACAAAATGTACATTATCACATAAATCGGTAAAATATTTTAACGCTTCCTTAATCACAAAACGGATACGGAATTTGTATCTTGAAGAATTCGGAATTTATTTCTTGAAGAAATCGGTGATCTTGGTTGGTTTCATGATGCTCTTGAGAGTCTTCGGGTGTCATCCAGAAGGATTTTAACCTGGGTGTATCTTCAAACGAAGATTGTGGCATTCCCTGCTCATCCAAGGACTCCAACAACGAAGACCATCAAGGAAAGACTGTTCAGCTTTGGAGTGGAGAGGCTGCGGGAGAGGTTCAACTGGTGCCTCTTCTTCTTCCGACTCCTCTAGGGGTCCTTCCTCTCCAGTTGACAGCTGTTCTTCTCTGAGCAGTTCTTCAGCCAGGTCTCTTTCTTCTTGATCAACCCAGGCTGGAGAGCATCAAGAGCTGATGTGCCAGGGGCGAGGTTGAGGGCCGTGATGGCAGACCTGCCCACCTCCTCCTTGGAGAACCCATTGAAGTCTTCTTCATTATCAGACTTGGAGGACCTAGGCCTTTCTCCAGCAGTTAATGATGGTGTCCTTGGTGACCTTCTCCCAGGCTAGCCCTGCAAACTCCATCGTCTTCTTAACGTCCATGGCCTTGAGGAAACGGTCATCTCTTTCTGCTCCCTGGCCATAGCTTCGCATAATTGATCTTTGTAGAATAGCTTGAAACAGTTGATGACCCCTGGTCCAAAGGCTGGATTTGCTGGTGGTGTTCTTGGGCATAAAGGAAGCGAAGATCTTCCCATCCTTGGACTTTAAGATGTCTCCTGATGGATGAGATGGGATGTTGTCAATGAGGAGGATAGCTTTCTCTTCTTGCCAAGCTTTCTCAGGTGCTTCCGCACAGCAGGGCAGAACCTCTGGAAGAACCAGTCCTTGAAACAGGCTCCTGTCATCCAAACCTTCCTGGTGTTGGTGTAAATGCAGGAAGGAGGGATCTGTTGACATGGTGTAGACACCTGGGGTTTAGTGACTTCCTATGACCAACGGGGTCATCTTCAGAGACCCTGACCTGTTGGCACAGAGAAGGAGGCTGACTTTGTCCTTTGGCTTCTTGTGCCCAGTCTTTCTTGATGGTTGTCATCCAGGTCCATAGTTCTGTCTGGAGGGTCTTGTAGTACAGACCAGTTTCATCTGCATTGAAAACCTGGTCTTCTGTGAAGTTGTCTTCGATTAGTTCATTGAAGACAGAGAGGTAGTTCTTGGCAGATTCAAGGTCTGCAGACTTGGCCTCTCCATGTTGTTGGTTCATGTGGACCCCATGTCGATCCTGCCAGCGTTGCAGCCCCCCCTGGTTAAGCTGTAGTCAGCATCTTCACCTCTCTCTTCCTTGTGAAGATCCTTGTTGATCTTCTTGGCCTGATGAAGGAGGATGGGCTGAGATGGGTATGTCAAGCTCTCTAGACTTGCAGAACCAATTGAATAGTTCCTGGTCCAACTCCTGATCCCTCCCAAGCTTCACCCTCTTCCTCTTCATCCTTCATTGGAGTTGACAGTGACGATGAAGCTCTGATGTTCTCTTCATCCTTCAACCATCCTCTTAGAGTTGAACCGGCGATGCCTGTATCTTGCTGATGGTCGCTTGAGTTTCACCATTCCGTTATCCGTTTAATTATGTGTAGCTTCTCCTCTATGGAATAACACTTCGCGCTTCGGCATGGCGGCGCTGAACTGAACAGAGCAAACAAAACTAACAAATTTGAAGATTTTCGGCTGGTAGGTGATGAAGATGTCGAAGAACTGGCACAGGAGATGTAACGGGAGCTTAGATTTAAGTTGTTGACAACTCTTCCGAAAGGATGTGGGCGGAAGAGCACGCGAACATTAGTTAATCTTGTACATACAGTACTGTACTTACGTTGTGTACTGTGTTGTATGGTGTTAGAAGGGAACATGAACGTGAGTTACAGGATACGGATCTATGATGATTTGAATTGAATGATTTTGTTCATCTCAGCTTTCGCCATTATACGGAAAGGTGCAAGAAGATGACAGCTCGTGAGTATTTTCACACCACATGTCAACTCAACACAGGGCGATGACAGCTTGAATTTTTTTCGCCACTTAGCGCTATTTTTGGACTAACTTTGTCTCTATTTTCTCACTTTTTTGCCTTTAAACATGAAATAGTAGTATTTTTGGGGGTCCAAGGTGTATGAGCGTTATATCAGTACAAGCGCTATAACGCTTAGCGTTATATCGATTTTCCACTGTAATATAAAATATATAGATATATATATATAGATATATATATTATTTCTGTTAACGTCTGCATGTAATTTTATCTCCTCCAAAACTGCCAGACGGATTGTCGCCACTTTCGGCACGCGGGTGCTCTGTGGTCTAATGAACAGCATGGGCTATGCGAGATCATGCCAGACGGACAGGCTTGGGAATTTGGTCGATTTTCTAATTTTTACATTCGTTTGCATGGTGACGTGTGACGTCACCGCTGAGAGGCGTAATTACGTCATGACATCATCGTCATTCGCTGACGTCATTATGTCTGTCGTCGACAGACCGTCACGCAAGAGGCGTAATGCCACCCTCGAAAACAGCGTCTGCAATTAAAACCCTCTTCTGCACATGCTGACTACCTCAGAAGGCGAATTTGACCCCAAAAAAAGGAACAAGAAACATTGTATTTAAAGTAAAGATTTATTTAAATTAAAAAAAAAGTTTTCTGTTAACGTCTGCACGTAATTTAACGCTTCTCCTCCAAAACCTCGGCCAGGAATGTGCTCATTTCCCATATACTGGGGTTTCTTAATGTGACGAAAACGATGCACTAAATTTCTAAGCTGGAAATGGATGACAACGTGGCTTCAACAAGATTTTCCACCCATCGACGCGCCTTTTATTCCCGTTCGGTCGCCATCGCTGAACTGCTGTCCGGTAAGTGCTGCCGTCTATCCAAAAAATATGACATCGAGTAAGGGAGTACTCATTGCATCAAACACTGAACATAAACACAACTGATAATAAATAGTATAGCTCAGAACATCAGCAATGGTTGTCATGTTTTAAAAATCAGCGTGGAAGGAGGGGAACGATGAGCGCCAGAGCTTGCCAACATGATGTACCCCGATTGGCGCCTTCCCGTATTGAACACGCCCTCTTAAACTGTCAATTCTGTCTGAAATCCAACGTACTTCCCGTATGAACAAGCCTCTTAGACTCTCAATTTGTGGTCTGAAATCCAACATACATATTAAAAACACCCGAAAATATGTTGCAATAGGCCTACGTCCATAAACATCAAAGGCTATAATCTGAAGGTAGGGGAACCAGGGAACGGGTATGAGGTCATCCCTTCATTGCCCGGATTCTCTTCTTTTCTTTGTTCTTTGAAAGCGGGTGTCCGACAATACATTCTGTACCTTGAATAAATTAAATACCTCAAATTAAAGAGTGTTCGATTGTCGATGCACCCAAACAACTGCCGTTCATTACATTAATTGTCAATATCAACCGCCATCGATACCTGTGTGTCTTGCGTGTGTGATTTTCAAATTAAAGCGTCCAAGCGGTGTTCGATCGTCGACGCTGCGCCAAAAAGTGCCGTTCATTGAAATTTGCATTTTGATTCTCGGTCACCCTCCACTGCTCCTGTTCAGCTCGGCTAGGCCTATGTCATGTTAAACTTGCCCCATCAGACGCCAACCTTCCAGTCACACTGCAGAGGATACAATTTCCAGTCAGACTCGCATACTCGATGACCATAAACAAATCCCAGGGCCAAACATTTGACAAACTCGGAATATACTCCCAGCCCATGTTCTCCCATGGCCAACTATATGTTGCATTTTCACGTGCAAGAGGTTACTCATAATATCTATCAAAGTGGACAATAATTCCTCACAAGGACTAAGCAACAAGACACTCACCCAAAATGTCACTACACGGAGGTCCTTGAGAAAACTAAGGACAGGTAAACATAGTGCATCACATCCTAATGACACCCTCCCAGCTTCCCAAACATCAACTATTATGCCTCAACCACCATTTCCACCCATTCAACTCCGTGGGAGCACAGGTATATGCTACTATATACGAGGTGTTTCAAAAAGTATCCCACCTTAATTTTTCGTGCTAAACAAATGAAGCTAGGGAGGCGTGGTTTGGTGCACGTATGTAGGGATCCTAATTCGTATGCGTGAATATTTTCCCACCTGCAGAAGCTGTCAGTTGCCGACAGACCGCCGATGAGTGGGAAGTGTAAGTGAGCGCCGTCGGATTTTCGTTTTTGACAAAATGATGCATCACTGTGGTCTCATCGCCAGTGATCACTGTGTTGAAGAAGTTGGGATCGCTGTTCACAGTCTCCAGGATGTCCTGTGGATCTCCAAACGGAGTTGCTTCTGCTGCGATCGTTAGCAACTTTGGCACGAACTTCGCTGAGATTCTCCTTAAGCCCAAATCCTCAGTCACAAGGAATGAACGGATCCAATGCTGACGCCCGCCTGTCTGCAAGTTATCTGATCGTGATTCGACGATCCTGCATCAGCAGGATCCTCACTTGGTCAATGACGATCTCATTTCGGGAGGTTGAGGGCCTACCAGAACGTGCTTCACTTTCCACTGATGTGCGACCATCTTTGAAGCGGTTGGACCACTCTTTTATTTGTGTGGTGCCCATTGCTTCGTTCCCGAAGGCCTGTTGAATCTTGCGGATCATTTCCACTTGGGAATCGCCAAGCTTATACAAAATTTGATGCAGTAGCGTTGTTCAAGTTTTTCCGTCATTTTGTCAAAACGAAAAATCCGACGGCGCTCACTTACACTTCCCCACTCATCGGCGGTCTGTCGGCGACTGACAGCTTCTGCAGGCGGGAAAATATTCACGCATACGAATTAGGATCGCCGACATACGTGCACCAATCCACGCCTCCCTAGCTTCATTTGTTTACGCACGAAAAATTAAGGTTGGATACTTTTAACACACCTCGTATATATATATAATATATATATATATATATATATAATATATGTATATATATATATATAATTATATATATAATGTATATATATAATATATAGTATATATATATATATTTATTATATAATATATATATTATATATTATATATATATCAGTACATATATATATAATATATATATATATATATATATATATATAGAAGATATACACATATATGAAAAAATAAAATGCAGGAGAGCAACTCGAGACAATGAGGAAGCATGGTTCATTATTGCTTACAATGTGAAAGCATATCCCGCTAGTATGTATATAATATATAAAGCTCTTTCTAACCACTGACTCACTGACTGATATTAAAGATCGGTACCTTCTGGATGATTAAGAAATTTGAAATTTTGCATGCCGATGGACATTGAAGTCAGTACACCAGAAAAAAATCACAGAATCATAAAACAACATCCACAAATGAAAATATAAGTAAACTAGAAGAGCATTGGTAGAGCGCATACCTCTGCCACGCAATGCCTGATCACGAGAACATATCAGGGCCAAAACATTTTTGAAATATCATTCTATATATCATTTTTGGCCCGATCTCTCAATGGTGAAGAATCACTTTAAAAATCAAATAATTCTCGTATCCAGATTCGGATTCAGATCTTGAAAATCGAATCAATCGTCCTTGCCACACACCCGTGCCCACCAAGTTTCGTCTGAATCCATCCAAAACATTTTGAGATATCGTGTTATCCATCGGTTTATGGGAGCATGCTCCCATCAGGCATGGGAGCATGCGCCAGAGGAGCGCGTCGCTGCGTCCACTTTCCGCCACACTCCAGTGGCCTCCGTCTGGCCATCCCCCAGGCGGATGCCTGGCCATCCCCATCTCCTTGAGATGCCGATCAACCTGCTGCAACCACGAAGCACGTGGTCAGCCCATTGGCCTCCTCCACTCAGGAGACTCCCTCGCTGAGATAATCTGGTGAGCAGGATCAGCATCAGGAAAACGAGCCACATGTCCATACAGCCGCAGCTGACGCTCACGGACTATGCAGATAACAAATTCATTTGAGTCTCTCTCAGCAACGCTCATTGGACACAAAGCCAGAGATAGCCAAGGATTCTCCAAAGAGACCTGGTACCAAAGGAATTAAGTCTCCGTCTCAGAACCTTGGTCAGAGTCCAAGTCTCGCATCCATAGAGCAAGACTGGAAGCACCAAGGACCTGAAAGACTCGACTTTCGTCCTCCTCACAGGTACTGGGCGCCACACCCCATTATCCAGTGAATCCATGACTCCCCAGCCCGACCCAAACGTCTATTGACCTCTGACTCACAGCCAGCAGAGACATGAATATCACTGCCAAGGTAAGTGAATCTCTCAACGACCTCAACATGCTCACCACAAACAGGCACAGACAGGACAGCAGCATCCAAGATGCCATTGAAAGCCTGGATCTTAGTTTTGACCCAGGAAACCCGAAATCCCAGCGGCTCCGACTCCTCATTCAGCACTTCGAGGGCCCCCAAAGGATATCTAAAGTCTCCACAAAGATGACTGCATGATCTGCGAAATCAAGCTCAGAGATCTTCACATTCCCAAACGATGCACCGCAGCTTGGTCTCTCCGACATCCTCCCTAGAATCCAGTCCATACAAGTGCTGAAATGTGTGGGCCAGTACACACCCCTGACAACTCCAGAAACAACTGGAATAAGTCAGAGATGGTACCACCACATCTCACAGCACTCTAATACCAGAGTAGAGTTCAGACATCAGATCGATCAGTTTTGGTGGCACCCCACGAAGACCTAGAATCCTCCAGAGGGCATCCTGATTCACTGAATCAAACGCTTTACAGAGATCAACATAGGCTGCAAGCAGCCCCTGCCGAAACTCTCGGCTGCGTTCGGTGAGGTCCCGAAGAGCAAGGATACGGTCAATCGTTGACCTCTTTTGGGTAAAGCCTGACTTCTCTGGAGGCTGATGCTCAAGCAGATGGTGGTGAACCCTATCAAGAATTATCCGAGCAAAGACCTTACCTAGCACTGAGAGCAGCGTCACCCCTCGGTAGTTGCTGCAGTCTTGGCGATCACCCTTCCCTTTCCAGAGAGGAAAACAAGGCCCCTCTTCCAGTCAGTTGGGATGATGCCTGTGTTCCAAGCAGAGCACAGAACTGCATGCAACGACACGAGTGCAGCATTTCCACCAGCCTTGAAAGTTCAGCATGGATGCCACAGATCGCTGGAGCTTTACCCAATTTCAACCGGTTCACCGCAGCCCGTGTTTCCACAAGCGAAGGTGGACCACAGTTGATTGGAGGGTCAGCAACAGGATTGTAACACCCCTGACGTCCAACTCGAACAGCTGGTGGATCAGCCTGGTACAACCGCTCAAGTAACCGCGGCCAGCGGCCTTAATTCAGACTCCTCTGTCAAGAGCCTACTACCCTCTGCTAACTGCAGTACACCGAGGGATAGGCTTGGATGAATGCAATGCGTGAATTCCCCTGCAAGCAGGACGAGAATCACCTGACCATGGTGATGCTCTACCAAGCCTGAGAGTGGGCTTGTTCAAAAATATCTTTTTTAGCGAACGTAGGGAGCGGAGCGACCGAGTCTCGCCCCTCACGGCCGGGTCCAGGGGCCCGCCTAAGGGCCCTGGTGGGGCCGAGGGGCGAACCCCCTGAAGCTCATGATTTAGGGTTTTCAGAGGGTCTAGAAGGCATCTCCTCAACAACCTGAAGTACCTGGAATTTAGCTGTATAAAAGGGAAAGAATTGGGTTTCTGAGGCACAAAGTGCTTAAATTCAGCAATATCTCTCAACTATACATGCCTTCTAGACCCTCTGAAAACTTTTAAATTGCTTTAAATAAATGTACATGTACTTACATGTATCCGTCATACCTAATCTTGAAGCTCCTTTTGAGCTTGGCTTAGCTGTGTACTTCTTCATCATTGCTTCCTATGTGTTTCTACGTGCCTTTTGGGCAGCTAACAAATTCAGTTTCTCTGCTTTCTCTTTGCCACTACAGACTTTTCTTCAAGTTCATCTTAGTTCTTTTGGCTTCTTTAGCAGTTTGTATTTGTCAAGTTCATTTTTGTACCTTTTGTACGCAGTCTTCATATTTTCACCAAGGCTTTTGGAACAGGGTCATAGGCGACGTCCTTCCTTCTGAAATACTGCACAGCGGACTGATTCGCAGCCTGCAATTTGTATTTGACTGTCTGTATCGCTGAAACGTGCATATGCTGATGCTACATTGTTTGTGCTTTATTACATTCCCATTTTGGTGGAAAAATATCGGAAACCGATAAATATCGGAGAATATCAGGCCTTGCTCTACCCCCTCACAGATTCCTCGTACTTAGCCTCCTTGTCCACCCTGACGCACGTACATTTTATGCCTCAGCCTCCTATGAACAGCTCAGCTCTGCCATTCAGCCTGGCCCTGCGACTGGTCAATGGTATCCAGTGTCCCTTGAGAGATAAAATTCTTCTTTACCCTACGGTGATTTCCAAGACATCCACCGGCAACATCAAGGACGGTGGTCTTGAAGGGACTCCACAACTCTTCAGGACCTCCCAAAGCACCCAGACCACCCAAATCTCCACTCAGCCTGTTCGCAAACTCCTCAGCTGCTCTCTCATCCTTGAACTTGCCAACATCCAGCCTAGGCTGGGATGGTTCCATTCTCCTGGATTAAAGTGCAACTTCAGAGTTGCTACAACAAGCCGGTGTCAGTATTGAGAACTGAGCACTCGGTAGACCCTGCAGTTCTGGATCATCCTCCAGCGACCATCAACGAGGACATGGTCAATCTCCTTTGCCACACTGCCAGCATTGGAATACCAAGTCGAGCGATGAGCTTGTGGGCACTGAAACCATGAACCAGCCATCCTAAGTCCATGACTTCTTGCGAAGTCAAGGAACTTAGTGCTATTCTGGTCACCGTTCCAGACCCATGGGACCAACACGTCTCATAACCATCCCCATCAGTTCCAGTCGATGCATTGAAATCCCCCAAGACTAGAAGTGTATCTCGTCTGGGGCACTGATCAACCACAGACTCGAGGTGGCATAGAATGCATCCTTCACAGTGAGATCACTCGCCTCAGTCGGAACATAACAGAGACCAGGAAAATGACACCTAAGGAGTAACGAATCCTTCATCTCATAATATGCCCATTGACCGGTATTACCTCAATTATCATTGGAGTCAGCTTATTGGACACAGCTACAGCAACTCCTTGGGAATGGTAACCATCAGAGTGACCAGACAATAGTAGGTGTAACCACACCCATGATCTCACCGCAATCCGGTCTCCGAACCTCAGAGAGTGCTGCCAATACCGATGTCCAAACGCTTAAGCTCAGATGATAACAGAGACAGCTGATCATCCTCTTTAGGGATAGAACATTCCAGGCACCCACCCGAAGGGACCGCCTCAGGTTAACCCAAGGAGACTGCCATCTGGTGGACGACACCTCAGCACCACTCCGACACACTCTCCCGCAAATGACCAGGGAATGTTACCCCGTGGTTTCCCTCCTATAATCAAAGATTGTAGGTCCCGAAAGCTTTGCCCCAATCCCGTTATCCGGTGAGCTGCCCTGTGAAGGAAGCTGCACAGGAGGTACTCCCACGGAGTGGGTTTTCAGATTTCTTTGCGTTTTTGTGTTTTGCGAATGAAGGATTTTACGGTGGCCGGAGTACAAATCCTGCCACCAACCTCCTAATAAGAAGTAACCCACCTGCAGGAGGACGTCCACAGACACAGTTGGGTACTAGATATTGATGGCCGTTGGCTCACAAGAGCTCCTCCGCCTTTTGCACAGGTTTTGTTTTTAATCCTGCTGGGAGTCCATATCCAAACACCCTCCTCACCAAAAAGACTGGTGGGGGAGACGGTTTAGTCGCCGACAACCCGACCATGGAACAGGTTCGTACAGGTTTACATGATACCTGTAGCAAGTCACAGATCTAATCTGGCCTGACCTGAAACAGACAGAAAGGGGTGAAAACATAACCTCATTTACCTTCGGTGGTGGAGGTACCTGGAAGGCCACTCAGTAGAGTGCATACCTCCACCATGTAATGCCTGATCCACGAGAACATATCGGGCCCAATATATTTTTAAATATCATGCGATGCAGTACTATATCATTTTTGGCCCTGTCAATGGTGAAGAATCACTTTGAAAATTAAATAATTATCGTATCCAAATCCGTATTCGGATCTTCACCAAAATCAAATCAATTCGTCTTTAGCACATACCCAACCTGTCCACCAAGTTTCGTCCGAATCCATCCACAACTTTTTGAGATATCGTGCTAACAAACAGACATAACCCTAATCGACGTAATTAAAAAAAAGACAACAAAACAAGTCCATGGAAATGAATGCAGTGCAACAAGGGTACTCGTAGATTCCCATCTGTGCTTTGGCAAAGGAGGGTTGCTCATAAAGCCATGAACAAGTGTGTGAGTCAGAACTGATTCTAGAAACCCTTTCCAGGGTGCAGGAGTTTCTGTTGAGCAATCAAGGGAATTAAACCCACACCAGTGATGGTAATGTAATAAGGGTTTAACCACTCATCCACCTGGCTGCTTGAAACAAAGCCAACATGTACATCGAAATGAAATAAAGATGTCTCTTGTTAAAGATTAAATGCACATAAATTGAGGCTATTTGAAAGCCAGACTATTTTTTTGCGAAACAACCTGTCAGTCATCATCGCTGAAGCAGAGGCTCGGGTCATCAAGATTTTTTTTTCCTGGTCCATTTTGTATCCTTGCAGTCCTTAGGCACAAGGCAAAGATCTTCTTCCACCACTGACCTTTCTCCCTCCCCAGCAAACTATCAGCCTCAGGCGATATTGATTGTAGCACACATGGGACAGGGAAAGCATGTGAAATAGCGTGAATGGGGCTTGGGTTTGTCTGCAATTATTGACCTAGAGTCAGTTATAATGCGCTCATAATTTGAGGGACTCCATCGGGCTGACCCCGGGCCGGACACTCTACTTTGGCCTTCGTGGAACATGTCAGACCAAGGAGGTAGCACAGAGAAATCAAGAGTATATTAGCTCCCAACACCATCCCTCTGCAGTTATTAATGTCTAGCCCAGTGGGAAATCCAAGGCAATAACTCAACAGACGCCGCCTCCGCAACTCTCGCTTACACTAGTCCCCGTCTGTCTCTGTCTCTCTTTCTGTCTCTTTGTAACCTTCACCCCCCATCCCACCCCCTCCTTCTCTCTGTTTATCCTCGATGTTCTCTTCCTCATAAAGAACCCCTTTGGGTGGAAGCTCATGATACTGCCCTTTTCTCTCTCTCTTACTCTTCTCAATTACCAAAACCTTCCGTTTTCTTGTTCCCTGGTATGTTGCACAGGTTTTCATCAATGGAAGTTCTAAATGAGTGGACCACCTTTGCATTAGCCATTTCTACTTGATGATGACTCAAGTCTGAAACATCTGTTCGACGCTTAATGAAACATTTTTACACACCCGCAAGTTCATTGTTTACAACTCCATTTCATCATGGTTCTTGATGTTGAATTAATGTTTAATTTTGGTTGAGTTTATTTCTTTTTTACAGTTGTCTACTTTCATGCACAGGAAAGATATTAACAAAACATCAGTGTACATTTACATGAATTACAAGAACAGTCGAAGACTATGGGTAAACACATGGTACAAAAGAGGATTTGAACCAGGAGTTCCCTCCATCTCGATTCAGAGGGGTTCAAATTGGGAACACATCAGTGTTACCATAAATGCTACAAATATGGCATTGAAAAACTCCAGTCATTGCTGTCATAGATATAATCTCAAACAAGTAAATCCACTTGTACTCCCACATAAGATTGTACCAAGAACAAATGACAGAGCTGGATTCCACCGAGACAAAATGTCTTCGTTCGTGAAAAAAATAGCACCTAGATCATGTTTCGGAGTTTTGAAAAACTTTTCTTTTCTACTAATACATTGCAATCTTGGGCAGATCCAAAGAACATGATAAATGACCCCACTTCGAATTGTTTCTCATTGGCCATTCACTTGGACAAGATGTAAATTACTAGTATATCCAAGCTCTGGTATGACACCAATAACTCTCCAGTGCCAATAAATACAGGCATGAGTACTGCAGGCATAGATCCACCATTGATGTGGAGAGACTCCACAGCCCAACCCCCCCCCACTCCCTCCTCCCCATTAATTTTGTAAAATTCCTACAATTAGTAACTCCCCTGTCCTCCCCAAAAGCCAAAATCCATGCAGCTGGTTATTAAACTTACAGAACTGCCCAATGCCAGCTGTGACAAAAAGAAGAGAAGCTTTCAGCAAATGCCAGTAAGCATTATCTGGTAACAAAATCGACATACCAGAACGTTAGACAGGGTGTTCCAAAAAGACTGGACAACTTTGGTTGTTAATATTGTCATGGTACTGCGGTTAGGGTTAAACACCTGACCCAATTTGTGGTGACGGGCGGTTAACACCACCAGCCCAGATAGCCGAGCGGTTGTCCTTCGGAGGCGAACATGTTGATCCTCGGAGAATGTAACGTGTGCGGAGGGGTGGGGCGCGGCACTGGCGGAGCAATGGACGCACATATGGATACACGGGGGGGGGGGGAGGGTGTTATACTCGAACCCTATGACAAACGCGGTAATTGAATGACAATATAAATATTTACAAGGGGATAATGCAAAATGTAATAATAAACGTGAGATAAATTAAACCTAAAGTTGAGGCGCCTCCACACACAGACTTAAATACAGACAAGAGGAAACAAAATAAAAGAAAATCTGTCCTATATTCTGGCACTTAGCTTTGGGACCAGAAGTGATCTTTTAGGACTTGACGATCGAACCGTGTTGTCTCTCACGGCGGGAAATGCACAGGAAGCAATTCGGAGACGGTATTTGACGTCAGGGCTCACGGACCACCGTGTCGCTTTATCTCACGAGCGAATATCCCAACCGTTCCTCTCCTGCACCCGGTCTGTTCACAATGAAGGCTCAAACGATGAGACGATTTCTGAAGCCCTGTGATCAGGCCACGGGGCACGCTCTCCTTCCCTCAGAAACAAACACGCTACATGGCTCAGCCGAACAGTAAATGGCTAACGTCTTGCTCAGCACGCGAGCCAATTCGCCTCAGCACGAATAGAAGAATCATGCCGTCTTGTTCATGCGTCAAAGGAAAGCCAGCCGTAAAGCCCTGTTTTTACAGGCTATCTCCTTGCCCCCATTCTCTCTCCACCACGTGCGTCCCTCACTCTGAACTGCACCAACCAAGCCAACCACCTCCTCGCTTCTCTATCTCGCCTTGACGTTCTACCGAACAACTGTTCCACCTCCGGGGCGTGGCTTGCTCGCAAGAAACCCGGGAAGGTGGGGCTTCTGCCTGCTCGGCACGCCTAGCTCGCTTGTTGTTATTGTTGTGGTTATTATAAAAGCACACTTCTTCCTGGTTGGTTTGTAAATGCAAAAACGTAGGAATACGTCACGGGGGCAATCACATACTGGGGGAACTTATCCTTAATCCCGATCTAATTAACACCGCACCACCCCCCGTGTGGTGACACATAACACTTTAGCTCCTAATTCCCCAACTTAATTACATCGAGATGTCTCCGACACGTCCACAGACCAAACAACTCTATTTAATCCTAACTTTCCGATGAAATTCCTCCATCTACCCCCACAACCGTAACAATATATTTTATACCACAAACGATACAACAATATCCTTTGTTTTATATGATATAGAAACTCATAATGTTTTCTTAATTTTTGGGTCCAGTGGTTTAATGTGAAAGAAAATGGCGATTCCACAGGAGGAAGCTCAGTGTGTCGAATGGTTCATCCAGACGAGATGCGACATGCAAGTTCAGCATAATTTCCGTACATGGTATGGAAGGAATCCGCCATCGTGGACTCGTATTAGAGAGTGGTACAAGAGTTTTAAGGGGACTGGAAGTTGTCAGAAAAATAAAAGTACCGGTTGACCAAGCACAAGTGCAGCGGACGTTGAATGAGTGTGTGAATCATTTCGAAAAAACCACAGAAAATCAATCGGGCGCACATCCAGAGAACTGGGACTACCAACCACCACTATAAACAGGATTTTGCATAAAAGACTGAAGCTTTGTGCCTATAAGGTGCAGATTCTGCAGGAACTCAAACCAAATTATGGACCCAAATGCAAGGCATTTGCCTTGGAAATGCTGAGTCGCATAGAGGATGACGAAGATTACCTCAAAAAGGTCATGGTCACAGACAAAGCTTGCTTTCATGTATTGGGGAAGGTTATCTGGCACAATGTGAGGATCTGGCACTCTGAAAATCCCACTTTTTTTTTGTATCCCTTGTCGAGGCTCGTATGAGAGCTAACTTGGTCATTGAACACATTCACGACAGTCCAAAGATAAATGTTTGGCGTGGCCTTCTCCATGACCGCTTGGTGGGTCAGTTTTTCTTTGCGGAGGATAAAGTAATCAAAACAATTTACAAGAACATGTTGGAAGGATTCGACTTCCCACAGATTGAAGACCTGCAACCCAATATCATTTTTCAACAGGATGGTACTCCCCCTCATTTGACCTTAGCTGTTTGAGTTGGCCTGAATGAAAAATTTCCATGTCGCTGCATTGGCCGAGACAGACCAACCGGCTGGCCCCCATGAACACCAAACTTAACCCCCTGATTTTTTTCCTGTGTGGGTTTTTCAAAGATGTTGTCGACAACAACAAGGTGGCAAAACCTGCAGGATCTTCATTCTCGGATCACAGCTGCATGTGCACTGGTGGATGCAAACATGCTGAGCCAAACATGGCAAGAACTCGTGTACAGCTTTTATGTCCTGCGCATGACAACCAGAGTTCACATTAGAGTGTATTGAAGGTGTGCAAAAAACTTTATGAGTTTCTGTATCATATAAACCAAAGGGTATCGTATCATTTGTGGTTCTAAATATATTAACAACCAAAGTTGACGAGGTCTTTGTGGAACACCCTATATAATAGCTAGCGGCTTTCTTTCCCGATTAACTTTTTTCTTTTTCTTTTTCTTTACAGTAGCAAAGCTCATGGGAGTGCAACATAGACCTGACAGTGGGTCAAACATCAAAAAAAAATCATGAACTGGAAAAAGAGGACAGGGTGTTGGGCAGAAAACACTGAAACAAGCAAGTAAAATGGTTGGGTTAGGAAAGGTTAATGGGGGAAATAAGGATCATGGGTCAGAACTAAGGATGGCAAGACATGGCAGTGCACTGGTTGCTTTAAGTTCTGGAGGGAAAAGTGAGATGGAACAGGCTCTGGAAGATGGTTCCATGGACGTGAGAAGCGAGAATCAAGAGTTGAGGTGTGCAATCAGTCTGGATTTTGGAAGCCTAATGAGTAGGGGGTTATTGAAGAACACATGCACCCCAGAGGGAAAAGCGGAGACTGAGAAAGTAGAGGGAGATATATCGGAATGTACGCAATAGAGAACAGAGAGACCACTGACCTGCCTGCGGTGTGAGAGCGGTAGACCCTGCGCTTCAGCCTCAACACAGGAGATTTCAATAATTTTGCGAGTTTAAGATTCCAAAGAATATGGGAGAGACAGATGTGATGCTGGGGTTCCAGCCCACAGTGGAGAACAGTACTGCATTGTGCTATGGACAAAGGCCTTGTAGACTGATTAGCTCCGATTTTCCAAGGAAAGACTTGGATCAAAGGAGAATACCCAGTCAGGTCAGGTCAGGTATGAGAGCATGCGCCGGAGCAGCGCGTCGCTTTCCACAGGTACTCCAGGGGCCTCCGTCTGGCCATCCCCCAGGCAGATGCCTGGCTCATCCAGATCTCCTTGAGATGCTGATTAACCTGCTGCAACCACGAGGAACGTGGTCAGCCCATTAGCTTCCTCCACTCATGAGGCTCCCTCATGATAGAATCTGGTGAGCAGGATCAGCATCAGGAAAATGAGCCACACGTCCATACAGCCACAGCTGAAGCTCACGGACTATGCAGGTAACAAATCTCATTTGAGTCTCTCTCAGCAACCGCTCGTTGTTGGCTCACAGCCAGCAGAGACATGAATCTCACTGCCAAGGTAAGTGAATCTCTCGGTGACCTCAACATCCTCGCCACAAACAGGTACAGACAGAATAGCAGCATCCAAGATGTCAGTGAAAGCCTGAATCTTGGTTTTACGCTCGTTGACCGGTGTTACCTCAAATATTATTTTAGTCAGCATAAGGGACACAGCTATACCAACTCCTTGGGCATGGTAACCATCAGAGTGACCAGACCAATAGTAGGTGTAACCACCAACCATGATCTCGCCTCAATCCGTTCTCTGAACCTCAGAGTGCTGCAATACTGATGTCAAAATGGTTGAGCTCAGATGATTACAGAGACAGGTGATCATCCTCTCTTTGAGATAGGACATTCCAGGCACCCACCCGAAGGGATCGCCTCTGGTTAACCCAAGGAGACCGCCGTCTGGTGAACGACACCTCAGCACTACCCTGACACACACTACCGCAATATGACCAGGGAATGTTACCCCGTGGTTTCCCTCCTATATGACCCGAACTTATGTATATGACCCGAAGCATGCTGGGATGTTATTTGCATAATTAACACAAGGACCATACCAGTGTGGAAGCCGTTGCTTTCAATATACTTGGTGTCCCTCATTCACCCAGGTGTTTCCATTTTTTTGTCCACTACCTGTATTTATGTGGGTGCATGCAAGTTGCTGTTGTTGAATGCTATCTCCACCCGTGGGTGGGTTTCAGGAGATGGAACGGATATCTTCCAGATCTCAAAGTATCCACCTCTGCGTGCGCGCGTGCGTGCGTGCGCGCGTGCATGCGTGCGTGTCCGCATCTATATATTTTCACTTTAAAATGCTTTTTTCTGCTTGTCTGATTGATGCAAAATTTTAAATATAGGAGGGTCTCCCCATGGAGAATATTTTATTGATAACTCAGATAACTCATAGGTCACATTGTCCGGCAGCCATATTGGATTAAATGAAAACATTTGGACATCATATTCTCCAAAACATCTCAATGAAAAAAATTGAAATTTGGCATATGTCATCAAATTCCCATGGGATATATCGGGTGATAGTGTGACATCGGTGAAGTGGTATTCTAGCCATAATTGGATTGATTGAAATCCTTAAATCTGAAAAATCTGAAACTTCATATATATGTATATATATATATATATATATATATATAGGGCCGGGGTCGGTGGCAAGAACGACCGCTAGGTGGGGAGGTTACGCCGTCTCCCACGGGCTCCCGGAATTGAAAGCCGTCGCTCCGGGATAATTCCGTGAGCTGGCGGGTCGCTGAACCGACCGTGGACACCAATATCTCAACCGCGTAGTGTAGGGTCTATTTGTCTATAACCAATTTACCTAATTATCTACGTGATTTCGACTACCAGGGAAACCACACCCTCGGCACGTCTTGCTCGAACAGGGTCACTCTACCGACTGCGGTAGAGTTCCAACCACCGACTACCAACTCCGGTTCGGGTGCAGCCGAGTGGAAACTGCCAAAGCATTTGGGAACATTTCTATTAAATTTATTAACAGTAAAATAAAGACAACGGCAAGACTTGACACGAATATGCAATCAGGGAAATATTTACAATCAGCAAAAACACTTACTCAGTTCTACTTACAAGACGGGCCCACACGCAAACACACACATAAAAATAAAAGAAACCCAGAGTTCTTTATTGGACCCTCCAGCCGATGAGAGAGAGAGATGAGCTGGGGGTTAGAGTCCGGATGGGTACCTGGCCGTGGGATATAGGGGGTACTCCATGCTGCGGCACCTGCCAATGGTCATCGGCCTGGTCCCAGTCGCACGTGGGGGACTCGTGGTTTGTGGCGGAGCTCGGGTGGTGAATAGTCGGGATCCAGGGAGGGAGGTCGGGGTCGCTCTGCCCTTCCTTGTGGAGGCCCAGCAGAGACGCGTTTGCCGCCTCGATGACCCTCTGCTCAACCCTCGTGACAGCAAAAACCAACTAAGAACTCTTAACAGCCCCTCGTAACCACTGCTCGTAACCACTCAAGAACTCCAGCGCAGCCCAAAAAAACACACGACCCACTCGCAACCCCACCCGTCATTTTTATAGATCCCCCTTGATAGGGGAGAGGCCTTGGTGAAGCCGACATCACTGTTCGCATCGATTGGATGGGGCTTCCATGGGTCCGCCCTCTCTGGGCGGGATTTTGGCCAGGCCGGAAAAACCCGTTCACTCTACTGCAGACTCGCTAAAAACGACCCACCGCCAGATTGAATTGGGACGCTGGAGGAAGGGGCAAGGAACGGCTGCAAGACCCTGCCTTGGCAAGTCAGAGTGTTTGTCGACAGCGGGTGGGTAGTGGGTCGTAATGGGGAATGGAATGGTTGTTCGTTGGAGGGTTCGTTGGATGTAAAGATTTAATAACCTAACTAAAAAGAAGTCACAACGCATGTTTTTGATTCTCCCATGAGACAAAAGGAAGGTAATCTGACTACACATGTACTTAACGGGATAACTGACTTTTGGGACCTGTATGTTGAATGCAAATGGTTTCCAAATCCATAACAATATATTTGATCTACGACCCAATGTGAGTGAAGAATTAAATTTATGAAGTTATAGCCCATGCCAAGAAATGAAATGACATAATAGTGTGCATGGATGCAGGCATATGGGTCATCATAGCAGTGAGCCATAATAGTGGCGTGTGCAGTTAATGATGTTCAGAATGAATTTTTGCTCAGAATGAATGTGTGAGGTGAGACTTCGTGCTCTACGAGTGACATTCTAGTTTAATTAGCATCTCCATTCTGCTCCATTTTAATCTCAATCTCCATCATTTTTATGTTTCCACAGCTATTCATGTAAATTTGTACAACAGCAAATAATAATACCAGTTGTAAACAAAGTGAGCAAAATATTTACAATGATCATGACGATTAATTTACGATGACGATTTACGATGATGACTTTCAATGGCGATGACGATGATTGACGAAGACAACGATACTGATGACTACGGTGACACGACGATGATTTATGACGACTTTTGATGATGACAATGATAACGACGATTTGCGATGATCTACAATGATGACAACAATGATTTCTGCCTACGATGAGGATTTACAACAACGGTTTACGATGACATCGATTTATGCATATAACTTACGATGGCGAAGATTATTTATGATGACTTAAGATGACAACTTATTGCGATGATGAAGCCAATGATTTATGCATGCAATGACTCGTGACTACGACGATGATTTATGATGACGATTTACGACGATAATTATTTATGCTTGAGACGGAGACAATTATCTATGATGATGGTGATGATTTACATTGATTATAACGACGATGAGGAGGATGGAATGCTTCAATCCAATACTTTTTGTTACCATCCCACCAGCTTGTGAGTGGAAAATGGTGTGATGGATGTCATAAAAAGGACAGTGTTAAGTGGTTTGGCCCAAGCCTGGAAAGGTATGGAGTCACAGATGACACAACACCTGAGTGAAAAGTCTAGCCTTTTCCATTGTTCTTAAAATGTGAGTATTTTTTTGCCTATTTTGATTTGCTGTGCTTTCGCTAAATTTAATAGATGGAGTAAAATACAACAAACATATGGATCTTAAACTCATCCCAAGTCAAGATCCTAAGTTTCACGTTAATTTTTTTTTTCTTGTCATAATGTTTCTACAACTACTTCTTCAATGACTAAAATTACTCCCACCTTCTTGTTGGGTTGACCAAGGGGGAAATTTAACTCAATTCTTTCACAAAGCAGCTGATCAAGCCTGAAGTTCGACTGGAATTTGTTTGGGGAGGAATTTGTAATTTATTCAGGGTGCTGGAGATAACTAGTCTCCTCGTGTGAAAGACATGTGGGATCTTCAACATCCATCAACTAATGTGAGTGGACGGGACACTCAGCTTTATGTCGATCCAAAGTATGAGCAATTTGTGATGGAACACCCTGTCTGCAAAGCACCAATCCAACAGTTTATAATCGAGCTGAGAATCAAGCCCAGGCTAGACATATCAAAGGTAATTGTGCACCATCATGTCAGGACGTGTGTCCTAATACTTTAATGTCCCATATATAGTATATGAAAAAAATACTCCAAACTCCTGAGGCACTGTATATAAAAATTATCTCATCCTACTATATGGTTAAATTGACAAATGGTTACAAATACTTCCATTTTTATAAAAGGAAAAACAGTCAATATAAGATAATTCTTGGATAGGTCACCATAAGAATATAACAACAGCCTGCAGGTTTTCCTGTATTGAGAAATACCAGCAAGCCGTCATTACATTGTTGTTCTGAGAAAGTGTAAAATCACTGGACAAGCACAACAGGATGTTGGTCACGTGTGGTGCCTTGCATCACCCAAAGAAAAATCCACAAGAGGGCTTCGCTTTTCATGACAACATGAAGAAAGCATCACAAGAGTGTTCCCACAAGCGGTCAAAAGACTTGTATTGTGTCACCACCTGTAAGCTTGTGTTGTTGTGGAATACACATTTGCAAACAGGTGAAGTACACACAAGGAACTTTGCGCAGGAGGCTATTCAGCCTATCATGCTTGCGCTAACCAACCCCAGTATCGTTACCCATCCACACATACTGTAAGTTAGATACCATCCATACAAGCCAATATCCCCATACCCTTCTATCTCTAATGCATCCAGGTGTCTATCCAAATTCCATTTAAACCTATCCACCCCCTCCACTACCAATACCTTCCATATGTTGAAAAGTGACACCCAGGAGCAAGAATAAAACCGAGGCCTATGTGTATCAATAATAACCCATTATTGGCAGAAAAATTGTCATTAAGAGCAGAATTTACTGTCCTGTGTTACAATGTCTCCTTCCACTTATTCGATTCTTAGCCGTTGGTTCAGTGAAAGTACAGTTACTTGCCTCGCTACAGTATCTGGAAGACGATGCATTGGGGAGTTAGTAGAAGAAGGAAAAGATATGAAGCAGATAAAATGGAGAGAAAGGAAGCGGGAAGGGGTGGAAAGGGAGAGGGAGAGATAAAGTGTGTCTGCTGAAGCACATCTCGACATGGCCCATTGGCTGCCCGTAACAGGCCAGTCGCTAATTTCCAATTACTTTTCAATTAAACTGAAAATTAAAAGCAAGTCAAGCCAGAGGCTCCGGCCACCTGGGAATAGTTTTGCGCTTGCTTTTCCACTCCCATCCGCTCCTTATCTGACTTCGGCTCAACCATGTGCCTCTGCAGGCATCACGCCCAGGGTAACAGCCATGATAGCCTTTGCTCGGAAAGCAAGCCGGCTAATATCTTTTCATCACGTGACATTTTCAGTTGTATATTTCAAAGTACAAAAACATGAGTGAATATAAAACACAATATTTTCAGGCAATGCACAGGTTGTAAGGTTCGGTTCTTCGAAATTACAGTAATATTTCAAAGAAAGATGAACGATTCTTTTGTTTGTTTTTATTTATTTATTAAAAAAACATCAATTTGTTTATCAACCAGCAATGCTGTCCTAAGAAGTAAAAGATTTGACCTTGCATCCTGAAGCTCACCTGGATCAGCAGCAACAGTCACTCAAAACCCCACAGACCCCTTTAGACCCTGATTGTTTTTTTTTTTAATGCCATGAACAAACTTTGGTACATCACAGGTGATGAAGGTTGTGGCCAAGTTTCATTAAAATCATGTGTGTAGTTTCGAAGAAGAGAGCAAATACCTATTTTGGGGGGCTCAAACCCCCTGCAGAACCCTCTAGAGTCTAGACCCTGATGTGTTTTTAATGCCGTGAACAAATGTTGGTACATCATGGGAAAATGAAGGCCATGCTCAAGTTTCATCAAAATTATGTTTGTAGTTTCGGAGAAGAGAGCAAATACCTATTTTTGGGGGGGAGGGGGAGTCAACCCCCCCCCCCCCCCATAGACCACTTTAATAAGTGCAGATTTTGATATGGTCGATACACTTTGGTGCATCATGGGTGATGAAGGTTGTGATGAAGTTTCATCGAAATTGTGTGTGGTTTCGGAGAAGAGAGGAAATACCTATTTTGGGGGGACAACCCCACCACGACCCCCGTATACCTCCTCAATGAGTGCAGATTTTGATGCGGTTAATGTACCTTCATTAAGCTTCAGATCTGAAGTTTGTGGCCAAATTTCATCAAAATCGTGTGTTTGGATCAAGCGATAATGACTGAAGTGTTTACGGATTGACTGACTCACTGACTCACTCTTGTGGACACTCACCGATGGACACTGCTTGATCTTATAAACTTATGGGACTAAAGTCCAGGTGAGCTAATAATGGAAAACTACAACATTGAAGACATCAACTGAAATCGTGTACTGGTTATGATACGACTCAACAGAAGTTTCTGACTGTATACTTACTGGTAAGAGTTTTACTAAAGGTACACATCCTTGTCACATAGAAAACGTACTTTCCAAATAAAATCTGCACACTTGAATACCTTGAACACACATTATTCATCCCTGAAACTCCGGCTCAGTGACGAAACACAAAAAGGTGCTATTCCAAATTAAATGAATCGTTCCAAAAACAGTCAATACCCATAAAATGTGTGGCAGCAGTAGCATTGCATAAAACAATGTGATATGACCTTGACGTTGCACATATCAATGTTCAGTGCACATACATAAGATTACAGATAATAACTGTTAGAAAGAAAAGATGCAGTGAAAATTAATGCAAATAACAAACTGTGATGAGTCTAAATGTGAAAGTAAAACACAAAGTTCAGGCCGAGTGGAAAACTCAAATTGCTTAAAGCAAGCTGTATGCACAGACAGGAAAACCTCCCTCCCCGCAAAATGAGACAATTGAAATGTCCTTCAAAGAAACATCACACGACAAAGTCTTTTTCTTTTGAATGCAGCACAAGGATGCGGGGTAGCATCATTGGCTGAGGGCATGGCTCTGTCACTCTCTGTGGATTAGAAGAGGATTTTGACATTTGTTCAGGGTGCTCGCCTACTATTCGCGAAAGGCACAGTGGAATCTTTAACGTCCACTAACTAATGCCAGCAGACGGGATGGCCATTTTAACGTCCATCTGCGGGAAGGGCGGAAGGCACACACATTGATGACTCACCCTGCGTATGAAACACCGGGATGACAGTTTATAGCTGGATTGGGATTTGAACCCACCCTCGGCACCTTGAAGGAGAGTGTGAGTACATACACAATGAGAGATCGTAGAACACCATACCCCACGCAGGCTTGGGAAGTCTTTTAAACTCTTGTTTTGCGTTTCCCAGCATGATCAACATTTGTTTGTTTGTTTGTGAACCTTGCATCACAGGCATGATGGTAACCACACAGTGCGACTCGCCGCCATATTTGTCAGAATGCAGAATCTCAAACAGTTATTCTGCCCTCAGGACATGAGACAGTGTGAATGCCAATTCTCATAGATTTTCTCATTTTAATCTGCATTCAGGGTATGTATATTTTTTTACCGCCATTAATGCAGCGTCTTTTACACCACCTCAGTTAACATGATACATTGGTTATTTGTGCCTGTTGTTTGTGTCCTTTATGACATCCTTAAAAACATTAAATTTCCTGTTTGGAATTATTTTCAATTTTGTTTGACTGCCAGACAGGTAGACAGAGTAAAAAATTATCTCACTCCTCTCTGTGCATCCATGATCGAGATGAATTCAGGGCCAAAGTACTGCTAAACTTTGTTTATTTTCCGAATCATCTTCTGATTCATGTTCAAAATATAACATTCAATTTAAATTCAGTTGTTCCTCAATCATAAGCTGACATTTGTAGAAAGACAGACAGACAGACAGAAGTGAACCAATTGCTTCAACCCACCTTTCACTTCGCATGCATGGGATAACTGAGTGAAAATGAAACATTAGTACAGTACTAGCAGGGACCCATGGAACATCTGTGCAATGTAGAATGTGACTAGAAGTCCTCAACTATCCCCACCTTCCACCCCTCCTTCACAACCTCTGTCACACAAACCCAAGTCCTCACTCCCCCCTCCCAATCCTTAGGTGTCAATCCCCTCCCCACTTCAAGCCTTCAACCCCCCCTCTCCACCCGTCATGGTCGCCTGTTCAACTCATAATCCAACGAGATATGCGGAAAAGACATGTGACCATGAGAAGGTTAATTGTGCCAATAAATGACCCGAAAACAATTATCTTCTTCCTGATGCATCTATTCACATTGTTAAAAGTAAATAATGACCTTGGAAAATGACTTTTATAATGACATGGCCTGGGTTTAAGCTCTGCTTGAGAGAATGCCACATCGTTATTTGGGCAACAGACTTCTGCCTCAATCGCTGAACCCGATCTTCACACGGCTCGCGATGCCTATTGGCATCCTTTTTACTGTCGCATTAGTCATTTTACAATGAATTGAAAACTTATAGGGAAGGCATGGCGATTGTGAATATGACAGCTCCGAAGGTGTTTTTGACTTCACATAGCAGTAAGCCCAACATGATGACCAATTGATTTTTTTTCAAGTGGAAATTATGGGTGGAGTTAGGTGAACTGCCCAACAAATGGGTGGAACGGAATGTTACAAACAGATAGAGGAGCAAGTGCATTATTATATAGATTTGCTACTTCTTCCATAAAGATCAGGCATTTTGCCTGAACCCAAACAGGCATGGAACTAAAATGCTCACAAATTATATCCTTGTACATATTTTGCCATATCTGTGCAAGGCCTTGCTTTAAGGCCCTGTCACACCTTGACGATTTAGCCAGCGTATGGCAACGTATCAAAATGTAGCTAAAACGCTGGCGTAGCTGAACTATTGTTGTTTTTTTTCAGTTTTGGGCGCATAATAACGTGTTGGACGTATGCATAACGTATTAGTAACGTACACAGAACGTTTCGATAACTTATAGATAAGTTATACCAACGAATGCTTAGCGTGTTGTCGGCGTTCACAACTTATGCCCAACGATAGTCTAACTTATGCTAGCGCGGCAGCGTATCGCCGAAGATCACGTGGCGTAGCCTATTAAAAGGCTGCCGCTCGAAGATTCAAATCATAACCGCACTAGACATCGAAGTGTCAACGTCACCGTCATGCTGAAGAAAACTTCTAAGAATGTTGCAAAGAAGTCTCCTGGCCGTGGCCGTGGACGCGGACGCAAGGAGGATCCATCATCCCACACGCTCACCTACTACTACTGACATGGAACTACTACTAACTACTACTACTACTACTGACACGTTCACCTACTACTACTACTGATACTACTGACATGGACATCTACTCACCATGGAGTCTGAACACTGACGGGTCCTCCTGTGTGAACCCCATTTTTATATCCAATTCCCTAAACGCTGCCAATACGCCAGTATACGGTAGCTGTAAGTTAGAAACACGTTCAGTAAGTTCTGTGGTCGTCCGGAAGACGTCAAATACGTCTACATACGTCAATATGCGTTTGAGATACGTTACACATAGGTTCAAAGCACGTTACTCATAGGTTAGAAAATAGTTTCGGGTACGCTAGACATTACTCGACATATTTCCGACTTATGAGTAACTTACAAGTAACATGTGTCGACGTGTGTCAACGATCGCATAACGCGCCTACAACTTATGGCCAGCGTATGCGGAATGTGTGAGTCATACGCCGAGCACGTCAAAAAATTTTGAGCATGCTTAAAATTTGTCGACGAGCTCGGCGCACTACGACGTATGCCAGCGTGCTTCAGCGTGCTCTTTACGTATACAAAACTTACCCATAACGTATTCGACGTGTGCCAGCGTATTCGCCAAATTTTTCATACGTCGGCATACACTGCCTAAAACGTCAAGGTGTGACAGGGCCTTTAGCTAGGTCCCATTCGTTGGATGGATATGAGTCAATTGCAGTTATCATCTGGCCCTCTCCCCAAGCTCTTCTGCAATCCCCAACACTCTTTAAACAACTCTCCGAACCTCTCCCCCTCCCTTCCCCTGCACCCAAAACCTCCTCCCTTCCCTCTTCCTTAACAGTGTGGACCTCAAACATCCGGGGCCTTCGCTCAAACCTGACAAATCTTTACAAACAGGTTGACACTGACAAACCAGACATGATCTGCTTCACAGAAACTTTCCAACTTCAAGATGTCTCTGACTCCCTAGTATCTCTCCCTCATTACACCACCCTCCGGTATGACAGGCCTGAGCCTCTTCCTGGCGGCAGAGTTGCTCTCTTCATCAAATAATCCATTCTTCACTCTCCATGCACCGCCCTCACTCCCCAACACCCCCAGGAATACCTCTGGCTTCAGCTACCCCTCTACCAAACTCTCTCTTCCTTATATGTCGTGACTGCAATTGTCATCATGCCAGTTGGCTGGGTGTGGGCACCTCTCTCACCTGCCATGGCACTTCAGCAAAACACTTCTGTGACTCATTGGGACTGATACAATCTGTCAACTTCCTGACCTGGATCTCAACCAACAGGACTCCACCCCGTCTGGATCTGATTTTGACCAATCTGCTGTTCTTCCTCCACTACATTCGGTTCATCTGACCACATGCTTGTCAGAGTAGACATCTCTCTGACTGAGAACCACCTCAATGCCATCGAGTCTGGCATTTCACTCAGGCCTACTTGCAGGGAATTTAAACAGCCTTCAAACTTCTAGACTGGTCTCACATCTCTACGTTCTCTGACATCAACCAATCCTGGAAAGTCTTTCAAAGAAACTTGCTCTCTCTCATGCACAGATTTATCTCATCTCCTCTTCAGTTGTCTAACCATTCCTTCCACCCATGGTACACTGAAGCTTGTGAAGAGGCAGTTGTCCTGAAACAACTTGCCTTCACCTCATGGAAGGCAATCCAACTGCAGGCAATCTCAGTTCCTTCCACAAAGCTCAGAACAAGTGCATGTCTACCCTCAGGAGAGCCAGAAAACAACATCTTTCTAATCTCAAGTCTGAACTCTCACCCCTGTCTCCCTCCTCCAAATCCTGGTGGCGTCCAGTTGAGTCTGTTTCTGGTGTATGTTCCCCCTCCATCCCCTCCTTTACCTCAAATGGCCACACAGCTGACACTTCACGTGAAAAGGCTGAATAGCTGAACTCCATGTTTGCTTCTAAACCCATCACTCCCACCTCCTAAACCCATCACTTTCTGCGCCCACCTTAGCCAGTCGCACCCAGCTGTTCCAGGACTCTGTGTCCATTTCTCCTGACAAAGTGGAGAGTTTGCTATCAAACCTCGACCAAGATTCTGCAACCTGTCCAGACGGCATCAGCCCATGTCTCCTAAAAACCTGCTCTGCTGCTCTTGCTCACCCTCTCTTTGTTTTATTCACCATCTCATTTGCTCAAGGTCATCTTCCATCAGCTTGGAAATCAGCAAATATTACCGCTCTACATAAAAAAGGTGCAAAAACAGATCCCTGCAACTACAGACTAATCAGCCTTCTCCCAATCGTCAGCAAGATTATGGAATCCATATTCGCTTCAGACATCAAATCCTTCCTCTTCTCCAATGGCTTCATTTCCGATCATCAATTTGGATTCAGACCAGGTCACTCCACCCTGGATATGCTGCTTCTGCTATTCCAACAATGGATGGAGATCCTCAATGCCAGACATGAAATCAGAGCCATCTCCCGAGACATACCTCGTGCTTTCGAGACGATCTGGCACCCTGTCCTGCTCAACAAACTCTCTTCCTCTGGTCTCCAAGGCGATCTCCACTCATGGCTCACAGACGTCCTCTCCTGTCGCAGCCAATGTGTGGCCCTTGATGGAGTTCTCTTATCCCCTCTTACTGTCTAGGCTGGCGTTCCTCAAGGCAGTGTTCTGGGCCCTGTTCTTTTTCTGGTTTTCATTGATAACCTCTCTGACTCTCTGGAAAATCCTCTTTGTCTCTTTGCTGATGAATCCACCCTCTGCTGTACCATCTGTCATCCCTCAGATCGGCAAGCAGTAGCCTCTTCATTCTCTGCAGAACTGGAAAAAATCACAAGCTGGTCCAACACGTGGAACATGTCTTTCCATCCTGACAAATCTCACACTCTATGTCCGTCCGAAAGGACGTCTTGGAACCCCCCCCGCCTCCAGTCTTTCATTCAAGCTTCTGGGTCTCACGATCTGCCTTGATCTTCCTGGGAAAGCCACATTTCCAAGCTGGCCTCCAAAGCCAGTCACCGACTGGGCATCCTCCATCGTGCAAAGTCCTTCCTTGGCACACATGAGCTCTGATCACATACAAAGCTTCCATCAGAGCAGCCTGATGGAGTACTGCTCTCCGCTCTGGCTGGTGCGCCCACCTCTCACATTTCTCGGCTTTCATGCTGTGGAAACCAAGGCATTTAGGATCATTGGTATCTCCTGCGATGAGGCTGAGTGTTTGGGTCTCTCACTATCTCATTGCAGGCAGGTCCGGTGGTCATTCTGTCTTCTACTGTCTCCTCTCTGGCCTCGCCCCCTCACTCTGTCTGCGATATGTCCGCCCCCCCCATATTTCCACAGGGCGCTCAAGGTCCGTCAGCAACCCCTTCTGGTCGGTCGTCAAACAGCTGTTCACCACCATCTCTTATTTCCCCCATCCAAAACCATGATCTTTTCTACCCCATTAATCCACCCCAAACCCACCTCCTTCAATTTCCTGCCTTCCTTCCCAAAAGTTCCTGTCATGTAAGGTCCTGAAAGTCCTTGTGGTGTCTATGTTGTTTACCCTGTGTTCCCCACCCCATCCCTCTCCCTTCCACAGATCTCATATCTCTGTTCCCCAAAGTTTTGTCCTTCCCTCTCCTGCCCCTCTTGTGTCCTGCTTCCCTTGTACATTCTGTGTGTTAGCTCTCATACGAGCCTCGACATTGTAGACAAAAATAAAAATTAAAAAAATCCCTGAATCACTTTCAATCACTGAAGTGAAGAATCACTTAAAAATATAAAAAAAGTATTGTATCTGAATCCGGGTGTTCATCAAAATGGAATCAATTTGTCCTTGTCACACACCCAACCTGTCCACCAAGTTTCATCCGAATCCTTCCATAATCTTTTTAGATACCCTGTTCACAGACAGACAAACAAACAAGCAGTCATAGACTGGTACTTACGAAATCGTCAACTTGACCTCTGACCTTGTCTAATGAAAAGCCTGTCTCTAGAGAAGGTACGATGCTAAACCAGAAGTTTCACATGATCTGTACCAAACCATCAAATCGAAATGTTTTGACCTCACTGTGACCTTGACCTTTGACCGATTTTGACCAAAATCTAATCAGCCGCTAGCCATCACCCTCCTGAATCACGTGGTGTAATTTGGACATTGGTAGCTTCTTCCGTTCTCGAGTTATTCGTTGCCGACAAACAAACACACAAACACACAAACACACACACACACACACACACACACAAACAGAGGACGGAAGTCATCAATATACTACGAAATCTTTAGATTTCGTAAGTAACAAGCAGTCATAGACTGGTACTTACGAAATGTCAACTTGACCTCTGACCTTGTCTAATAAAAGCTGTCCCTAGAGAAGGTAGCGACGCAAACCAGAAGTTTCTATATGATTCTGTACCAAACCATCAAAAATCGAATGTTTGACCTCACTGTGACCTTGACCTTTGACCGATTTTGACCAAAATCTAATCAGCACTAGCCACCACCTCCTGAATCACGTGGTGTATTTTGACATTGGTAGCTTCTTCTGTTCTCGAGTTATCGTGCCTACAAACAAACACACACACAAACAAACAAACACACAAACAGATGACGGAAGTCATCAATATACTTACGAAATCTAACAAACAAGCAGTCATAGACTGGTACTTACGAAATCGTCAACTTGACTCTGACCTTGTCTAATAAAGCTGTCTCTCGAGAAGGTAGCGACGCAAACCAGAAGTTTCTACGATGATTCTGTACCAAACCATCAAAAATCGAATGTTTGACCTCACTGTGACCTTGACCTTTGACCGATTTTGACCAAAATCTAATCAGCGGTTAGCCATCACCCTCCTGAATCACGTGGTGTAATTTGACATTGGTAGCTTCTTCCGTTCTCGAGTTATAACTTTTTTTTGGATGTTTGACCTCACTGTGACCTTGACCTTTGACCGATATTGACCAAAATCTAATCAGCGCTAGCCATCACCCTCCTGAATCACGTGGTGTAATTTGACATTGGTAGCTCTTCCGTTCTCGAGTTATCGTGCCTACAAACAAACAAACACACAAACAGAGGACGGAAGTGATCAATATTTTAGATTTCGTAAGTAAAAATAGGGGCGAATACATAAACTTCGTCTACTTCGTCATAACCCAAGGAGAGGTAATAATGCATGGGTGCAGTGGATGTAAGAGTATATACTGCAGTAACAGTTGGCCTAAATGCGACTGCATGTAAAACGCCTGGCTAATTGATGTGATGCTAAATGTCTCACAACAATGGAGTGACTGCATAATTGAAAAGCTTGAGGAGCTGTATGCTGATAGAGGAAACTGTGTACGTGACTTCTGGAAGTGATGACCTTGTGTGAATAAACAGAACAGACAGGATGTATATGCAAGCCACACAAATACAAAGTGTTTATGAAGTCCTTGTAAAACTTTAATAGCTTTGGATGTACACATGGTAGAGGCAAACTGTAAATGGAATATGAAAGAATAATTCATTATGTTTTTTAAATATTAATGTTAATGTTATTGTTGGTATTAAATCCACAAATCCACTGGGTTTTTTGATGAGTTGACATCATCTGATGAGGCAAAGTCAACCAGCAAACTTTGCCACTTGAGTGGAAAAGACAAGCACCACAAATTTCCACATAATTTGGGGGATAGAAAAACCCCAAGAAGAGAGATGAAACATGAAAGAGACTCATCAACAACCAATGTCTGGTACACACTCATCATTAGTCCTTTCTTTTTGTATGATGTAACAGTCAATGGTGAACGTTACTTTGCAATGTTACAGAATTTCATTGTCCCTGAACAGTGACAACTAAATATTTCAGGTCGCAACTTCTTCCAGCAAGACTAGGCTCCATGCCACTGTGCTTCAAACACGCAACAGTTCTTGAATGACATCTTCGCAGACAAGTGGATTAGAAGACATGGATCAATATTGCTTGGCCACCTAATTCACCTGACCTGTCCTTATTAAACTACTCTTAATGGGACTGTGTTAAAACTGTTGTGTACTCATCAAAACCACATTCGTTGGATGAACTGAGAGTTAGGATCACAAATCGTTGGGTTAGGTAGGTTAGGATCATGAAATCACTCAGTAGCAACTGAGGAAGGATATAGCTGCCAAAGAGAGGGTACAGTGCAGATCCACTGGATTGATCCCAGGGCTAACTAGATTAAGCTATGAGGATCGGTTGAAGGAGGCAGGACTTTATACGTTGGAAAAACTTAAAGGGGAATTATATAGGCACCAAAATCACACATATGCCATTCTTCCTGTCATTCTCTCCACAGTAGAGAACCTTATACTCCTGGTCATCCCCCAGCCATACTCATGATCTCCTCAACCGCAAAACGACCCCATTACCAAGAACTTCCTTTTTCCAGGTTACTGTGATGTCCCTCCCCCTCCACCACCCCCACCCTTTACGTCACCTATTTTTGTTGTTAGTTGTCAATTGGTTTGTTCCTTTTCTGTTTCATCCCCACCTTCCTCTTCTTGCTGTTTTCTTCAGATTGTTCACCTCTTGTGTGTCCTCCCCCCCCCCCTTCCTTGACATCACTCTCACTTCTACTCTGCTGTTACTGTTTTACATTTTTCATGTTGTTCCCTTCCATTCTGCTTTAGCTCTTCCGTGAGCCTCGACCATGCATACAAAAAAATCTGGACGCATTGGAGAAAGAGAGGTATTGGGTATATTGGTCGGACTTGTCGGTTGCTTCTGTGTGGATGGGTGATGATGCTGGGGTTGGTGCAATACAGGCATGTTTGGCCAAATGGAATCCTCCTACGCCAAAGTTCCTTATGTATCCTTGTGTAACTGGAGAATGTTTTCAACGACTCAGATTCAATGAGATATTACAAAAGACAGCAGTTATGTTGCAGCCAAGAAGACTTAAATGTATTGTGGGAAATTTTTCTGAATTATACATAATTGTAAACAGCATATGAAAGCTCTGCGCTGTACCCTCTCTTAATGAAAGCCACTCATCACATAAGACGTTTGTATAATTACAGTATAAGCAAGACTTCAGTCAGAGGCTTTGCAGAGAGTCGAACTCGGGTATCCCATCATAAGCCTGTTGTCTTGAGTCACGACTACAATGATAAATAATCGTTTGCATTCTCAAAGGTCTACGGATGACCAGATTGGTGTTGTCATTGTGTCACAATGTACACCATCGGGGATTAACAGCTGCCAGTAAAATGTCGAATCAAATTTACTTCACCTAAGGGTTTTTACATTCCTGTGCACGTCTGTTAATAAAGCAATGTTGGAATCAGGACTTTGAGAATGAAAATAACCAAACCAGCAATGAGGTGAAAGTCATGCTCCTTTCTCATCACAGATACATTGATGACCTGGTAGTTTTCTCCTGCCTATATATTCACCGATATTCACTGCCTATATTCACCTACAATTATATATACACAAACAACCCCCAAAAACAGACAGATAGGGGTGAAAACACAACATCGTTCCACCTTCGGTGGCAGAGGTAAATATAGTTGTGGGTGAATAAAATACTTTATAAACACAAAATCTGGGCTAAAACAAAAGTTTAAATCAGGGATTTAAGAGAGCACACCATAGAATTTCTAACATAGAATTATGAGGCAATCGGAGACCTTCAATCCAGGTTTCAAAGTATCCACACCCATGTGTACGTGCATATATTTGTGTTTGCTGCTGTGATAGAATAATAAAAATGACACTGTTGTAAATGTAAATGTAAATGTAATAATCGATTCACTTAAAACGAAAATTAATGTCCATTTTAATCATTAAAATGCCTGTTTGAAAATCTTGTTTCTGGGGATTGAGGAAGAAGAAGTAGAACCTTAAGGTTTCATGCAGTTTCCAAAGGTAACATTTATTAATCTACGGCAGCAGAAACCCTTCAGAAGGACACGAGAGGAGCAAATGAAATTAAACGTGGCACACTATAGTAATACTTCTTGAAGCAATAGAAAAATACATAAAAGTACACTGCAGGAGCACAAAAACAACAACCACCACAGCCACAGCCATGACAACAACCATGTGTTAAAAATATCCTCTTTCGAGTGTTTCACTTCATTTTACAAACTCATAATTCCAGCAATCTCTGTGTGTCTGTCTGCGACCGCTGTTTCTCGACAACCACTGGTCCGATCTAATTGAAACTGCCAGGTATATTGCTGGGCGCTGTGGATGTGCCTTTTCAAGGTTTGATATTAATCGGACAAGTGGTTCCCAAGTTATGGCCATTTATTTACCAAACCAATGACAGGACACGGTGCTATGACGTCACAATTGATGTCACAATTCTTCTTTATTTTTTTATTTTTATTTTTTGCACGTACGGCCACACACGTAGGGCACGCACGTACGGGCAAAACACGTATGGGCACGTACTAGTTTTACAAACTCATTGAAACCCACAGATAGACATGCAATATGTTTGTGAAGTACAACATGCTTGCTGTCTTTTGATTAAACCCATCAGCGATGTCACAGGAGGCACTCCTAGTTCAACGAAAACAAGGAAGAACAATAAAAAGAGCAATCACAGATTGCAGACCCTCGTCAGGACTTCGTTTGTGTGTTGTTTATGTAGTTTTGTGTGGTGTATTTTGTGTGGTGTTTGTGTACTGGTGTGTTTCGTAATTAATAAGACATAATTTGAACTGCCACTTTATAACTGCTGTCAGTGATGACTGGGTACCAAGACGTCCCGCTTTGATTGGACACCTGACCCTGACCAATGACATTTATTTTTATTCAATTGAATTTAGAATGGGATTAAAATAAATTGAAATCATAGACTCCTATAGAGAAGGACTGGAACGTCACGATCTCGGGGTTTGTAACTTGAGTTCTGAAGGATTAAACTTGAGTCCGGGGTAAAATGACTTCTAGAAGGGCTAGAGACACGATCTCGGGATCCACATAGGGGTATTTGAGGACGGCGAGTTCAATAGTGTCATTTTCAACACCACCTGAGGTCATCTTCAAGGTCAAAAGTCATATTTCAAAGTCAAATTACTGAATTTTGGTATTTTTTGCCCGTTTTTGTGTCTAACTCATAGAGGAAAACTTTTGTAAAGTCTATGACAAAACATGACATGTGCACCACTGCACCTACTTGCTGATTTCTATCATTTAACTAATGTAAGTTTTGTTTGTTTCTCTTTCAGAAACTGTCCAGCTGGTGATCTCACAGGATCTTTGTGTTGTTTCCTGCTTTGGTGACAATATGCCACGTGTTGCAGCTGCTTTGGTTGTAGAAGAAACTATGATGGGACGCCTATGTAAAGGTCATATCCTTCCCAAAAATCCTGAGGAGAGGAGAGATGGATATTGGCAATGCCAAATGAGAAAGAAAGCTTGAGGTGCTTAAAGGAGATATATATATATAATATATAATATATAATATATATATATATATATATATATATATATATATTGTGAGACACATTTCAATTGTGATTGGGTGTCAGTTAGGGGTGGCAAACGACCCAAAGAACCCCATCAATATTTCCTGGAGTACCGAAATCAGCTTTGAAGAAGGTGACCTCAGCCCCACGCCCAAATCATCTTCTACGTCAGAATCAAGAGCTAAGAAGATGCAGGGAGCTGATGAGGCTGCAGACAATATCCAAGATTTCGACCACTTCTGTCTAAAATCAGCTCCTATTTTCCTGCTTTAACGTCATAAAAGACCAGGAAAACCTTTACCTATCAAGAACTGATGCTCCTGGACAAACTGTCAAGCATTTCTTTCATTTCCAACAGTTCACTCACCTTTTGGATTTCTATTCTTGAATAGAGTTGAGAAAGATGGCATTGAGGTGCCCAAACGACCTTTTCCTTTGCAGAAGAACAGCCTGCTCTCAAAATGGTCCCAGATTAGATCCATAACTGACCAGGTAAAAATCTATGGATGCACAAGCAAGGAAATTCTTCAGCTTGTAATAAGCCAGCTCTGTTGGATGACTGAGGCACACGAGCTTCCTCATTTCACCTTCCTTCTGTCGCAGCTGCATCTTATGTTCAAACCTCTTGATCGTCGCCGATTTGATACTGATACTATGATTTTCGCAATGCCGCTTCACAACATATCACCCAGTGCATACAAAATGCTTCGTCGATCCGGCATAATCATTCTACCATCAACAAAAAAGGTAAAACAGATGCTTGCTAGTAGTCAGCAGGACTCCAACCTCAAAACCTTGTTCGACCAGCTTAAACCACAGCAGCGTTTGGTCAATTAATGTTTGACGAGGTAAAGCTGTCGAGACATTGTGATTTTCTGGAGGCATGTTGTAGGATATGCTCAAAATGCAGCAGCGGTGGTGAACACGAAATGCTTGCTTCACATGCTATGGTTGTTGAAGTTGCCTGCCATTTCGGGGTCCATGCTATATTCTACGCATTTTGCCTGCAAAAAACTAACTGCCGATCAGCTGAAGGAACTCCTTATCAAAGCTGCATCAGCTGTAGTTGGTGCTGGCGTTACTGTGATTTTTGATATGTGACAATTGCAATACCAACCACAGTGTTTATTCAAAACTTGGAGGACCAGGAAGTTGCCAAGTGCTGTCAATTCAAGAGCAATCTAGTTCTTAGTGTACGACTACGTGCACATTTCAAAAATGTTCGCAACAACTGGATTACTGTTGATGGCAAGACACTCTCATTTGTCGTAGATGGTAATGAGTACAAAGCTTACTGGAGTGATATTCAGAAGGTTTTTGAGATCGACCGGGCTACTCCTATTCGCTTAACCAAGCTGACGCACACCGCTGTTTCCTCAAGCCCCTTCAACACCAGAGCATACCATTGGTATGCCAAGTGTTCAATGACAAGACTGTCGCTGCTTTAAAGACCTTCAAGGATTCACTGGGCATCAGCGAAGGCACAATCATCCTCACCCAGATAATGAGTGAGTGGTTCAAGATGATGAACGTGAAAAGACCGTTTCTCAGCTATCCATCTGCGCGACGAATCCAGACAGCCTTGGACAGCAGACTGTACAAGTTTCACTAGGCTGGAGCAGGCCTGCCAAATTATATCTACCTGCGCATGGCAAGGAGGTGGTGGTCGTAAGCTGAAGCTAACTCAGCAAACTGCTGAAGCCTTCACTGTGTCCACACGTAATAATGTGGATGCTGCCAAATTGCTTCTGGCAGAAAAAGACTTTGACTACGTTCTTCCTGCTATATTTGCAGATGAAGCCTTGGAAAAGTTTTTCGGCCAAGCCAGGCAAAGAAGCGGTGGAAACTTCTACATTGACGTAGTTGACATTATGGCTGCAGCTAAAATTGTAAATTTGCAAACACTCATTAAGCATGACATTATGCCCGAATCTAGTTCTCGTGTGATTGATTGCGACAAGAACTGTACAACTTCCATAAATCCAGATGAGCGAAGTGAACTCATTGATGAGATTACTCCTCAAGACACTCAGGATCTCTTGGGGTCTGACGATGCCCTTAAGCATAAAGTAGTTTATTTGGCCGGACACCTTGTTCATAAATATGGCGATAGCACTAGTATGGAGGAGATCATTGATGATGAAGATGGTAACGAGGTGTCATCTGAGTTTCTAGATAATTTGAATAAGGGTGATTGAGTGTGCCGACTATGTCAACCGCTTTTTTGTACATAATGCCTATAATTTGTATGACAAGACTAAAATGCGCTGCCGATTTCATTTTGCTGAGCTGTTATCCTCTGTAGATGCACCTTTAGCTAGTAGTAATGCTGCATGTACTACTTTAGCTAACATTCTATTGAAAGCTCATGTCCTCAATGTAAGTGACAAAGAAAAAGCTTTGGGATGCCTCAGAGAGCAAGAAAAAGCTCTCCAACTAGTGATAGACATAAACATAGTTGTAATAGGCATAGTGTTGTGACATGCATATAATGTTTATGTAATACGATATATGACAATAAATATCAAAGTTTGACAGCTCTACACACTTGCATCTTATTACAATCAGCCATCTCTCACCGTTTATGAGTTACACAAAAACGGGCAAAAAATATCAAAATTCAGTAATTTGACCTTGAAATATGACCTTTTGACCTTGAAGATGACCTCAGGTTGTGTTGAAAATGACACTATTGAACCGCAGTCCTCAAAAACCCCTATATGGATCCCGAGATCGTGTCTCTAGCCCTTCTAGAAGTCATTTTAGCCCCGGACTCAAGTTAATCCTTCAGACTCAAGTTACAAACCCTGAGCATGGGAGGTTCCAGTCCTTCTCTATAGGAGTCTATGATTGAAATCAAATGGAAGACTAAAGAGGTAAAGTCCTGCATTGGAGTCATCAGAAGGAACCCAAACAAGCAAAAAGCAAAGGTGAAGTCATCAGGAGGAACCTGGATAGGATTCACATTTCAGCTGCTACTCCTGCACCTTCAAACCCATCCAGGCCCAGCCCAGTGAGCCTTATTCAAAAAAATATGATAATAAAACAATTCAAAAAGAACCCAGATTTAAAAAATAAAATTCTGGCTGCCAGGCCATGTGTCAGATCAAGTTGAAATTTAAAACATGTATTCCCCATCACTACTAGATTATAATTGTGAAGTTTCGCGTTGATTGATTAAGCGGTTCCAGAGTAAACATTCTTTAATATTTTTCTTCAATCAAATATGGCTGCCAAACCATGGGACCTATCAATTATTCCTGAACAAACTTGTACACCCATGGCTTGGGGAACATTTGTTTGAAGTTTCTCCTCGATCTGTCCAGCCGTTCTGGAGAAGATTTTGATAGGTTTTTAGGGTAAATCCATTATGGCTGCCAAACCATATGACCTATGACATCATATGTGTGAAGCTTTTGTTCCTCATGGATAGGTGGTCATACATGTAAAGTTTCACCTCCATCTGATCAGCTACTTCAGAGAAGATTTTTGAAGGTTCTTTATTTTTTTCAAAAATATGGCTGCCGAATTACGTGACCGATTATGTCATCAATTTTTTTTTCTGTGGACCATTTTATCCAGAGATTACCCTTTAAAATTTTCATACTGATCAGATGCAGTGTTCTACATATGCAATTAATGACTTCATAATGAAGGCACCTATGACGTCATTAAAAAAAACTTATTCCCCATGATAAGTACTTGCCACGTGCCAAGTTTCAATTTTTCCTTGGTGCGGTTTCAGAGCTACAGAGGTCCAAAGTTTTTCAGTATTTTCAACATGGCTGCCATACCACGTGACCTATGACGTCATAATTATCAAGAAAACATTACACATGAGTAGTCGCTCCTATGGTGAAAATTTTGTCTCAATCTGACAAGCGGTTGTGGAGAAATACACTAAAGTTCTGTGAGGACAAACAAATATACAAACAAACAAACAAATAGACAGACAAACAGAACCAAATGCAATACCCTCTCCTTCGGTGAGGGTAACAATGCAGGATGAAATAAACAGAACATTGATCGGGCTTTGCTAACCAACGTAGGAAGCAAGGAGAATCTGGATTTTTGGACATTAGCCATTAGTCGGAGCAAAATAGATGCCGGGCTCACGCCTGAAATGCCAACTTATCCTTGCTTCCTCTGAAGCATACCTCAATCAACGTTCTGATGATTCTATCCATTGTTCTACCTGTACACCAATACAGTTTGACATTAAACTTCACGAGCAAGATGACTCCGTAAAATAAGAAAGACTTTTTCGATGTCAGATGTTGGTTCATGAATAAACACCGATATAAATTCACCATAAAACACAACAACCGGGGTAATGTGCAATAAAATGCATAAAATTGTAACTATGGACTTGTAGATATGCACTTACTGTGATTTGCATGATAAAAATTGAATATCATGCACCAATAAAGGCCTTGGTTCTCTAATCTTGAGCATTTCATTTGTAAATTACATTAGCATGTCCACTGCCATAATTTTGTGCCTACGGCAGCAATATAAGAATGCATTTCTTGTCAAATACATAAAAGCACCACATAAAAGCAAAATTGGTGGGCCAAAAAGAGCCCCGGGCCTTGAAAGAACATGTCTGAGGGTGTTGAGAGACAGCCAAGATGGCTGAATGAAATCATGACTATTATAGAGCATAACGTTTTCACCTGACACATACACCTGATTCTATCACTGCATAACTGCACATAAAGTTTTTATTAAAGTGTTGATGAGTGGCATTGTTCAATAAAAACCATGGTTCATCATTGGAAAATATTTTTCAAATCAATTATCTCACATTTGTATTCATACATAAATGAGCGATCATAATGAATGGTATCATGAGCCCAAGTTGGTATCAGTAGCCCATGAAGAGTGAAATGCATAGCGTGCCCTCCTCCCTAAATGTTGCTCTTGAACTGGTTGAGTTTTAAATTGGTGATCCAATAAGAATATAGTCTTCCTCCTTAAACTTGCAGAATTTGAAAGAACTTATAATCCAAATTGTTAACACTGCTGCCTTCAGTTGGTTTCGAACTCACAACTTCTAAAACATAGAGTTCATAGAACACCGTACCCTGAGCAGTCTTGAGAGTAAAAAGGACATGGGTGGGGTGTGCGAACAGCAAATTTTATCAGTTGAGATGATGTAAAATGCCATAATATTTTGTCCAAGTACTGCGAAACGGAAGGGTTTTGAAAGTGCCAAAAGGCGATTTGTGTTAAACAGGGTTCAAGTACACCCAGACCCTGACATTCGCGGTTCCAACATTCGCGGTTGATAATTTGCGATATGCTCCGATATTCGCAGGAAATTGCCCCACCTTTTCACAGTTTTCGCGGCAATTTTTTTTTATTTAACCATGAGCCGCGAGCACAACAGTTCCAAAACATATCTTCCACAAGCCACTCACACACCAGCAGGGTGTACGTACAGTACAACACTGTACGTATGCAAAAAAACATCTTCCACGAGCCGCGAACATGACCTGCTTCCTTTACGTGTATTGCAGCTTCGTGGGATAAACATAGTTTTGCGGGATGTCTCACCAGTGTAGCACGTAATTCCCCACGACGCCATCCCCTGTGAGTTACTTCCAGAATGAAAACACTAACAGCATCCATCATAGATGGCAAGTGACCCGGATTTCACGCGTTTGACCCGCTTTGTTTGTGAAAACCTGCAGACCCGTTTTAGTGTCACCACAATCCGTATTGGATGGAAAGTTCGATGCAGTTTAAAAATGCAATGTTTCACTTCCATTCCAATCACAAGGATTGACACACAGACTGTAAGACCTGGGATGCGTTCAGTTACCAAGTTTCTTGTAGAGCACTCACCAAGTGGCTTAAGCACACAAGCAAGCATTCCACCATTCGACATTGTTGATAAGGAATGGCTCGCTTGGCAAGAGATAGCAAGCTTATTGATAATGGTACACACCCGTGGTCTATTCAGTTACCAAGCCACCAGCGTTTTGTAGGGGTCCTCACTTGATTGCTTAAGCCACTTGGCAAGCACTCTACAAGCTGATTAGTAATGGAACACACACACACACAGCCCTGGAGCGACCTGCAGCCGATACGCAATGTATCCCTCGAGTCAATGAGCTGTGTGTCGTCATGATCTTTCTCTCACTGAAAGGCACGTCACCATCCTCCGGGATTCCACACGTAGTATCACTTCCGATCACGTCTAATAAATAAATAACCCGGTTTTGATTCCCACCAACCCGTTTTTTGTCACCTCCAACTTGCCATGTACGACCTAGTGATGTATCCAGTAATTACCAGGTCGCTACATACGGCGGACATTACACAATGGAAACATTCAGCGCATCTTAGTGTAAATCACCATTTTGCACCAAACAGCATCATCTGAGCTGTTACATTTTAAAAATGCTCAGCATACTCTGCCTGCAGATAGGAAAGATGTCATGTCCTGTGAGTTAAAGAATGGAAGCATTCAGCATATCTATTAGTGTAATTAGCAGCTCGCTACATATAGAATAATTACACAATGGCATCGCTCACCACATCTATTATCAGCTGTTGAGTACAGCATCACCCGTAAAAATCCCTCACAAACAATGCGCAGACTACTCACCCCTCCAGCAGTTGTCCACAATGCATGCGTCAAGTTCATAGGGAAGCGTGCTTCCGCGGACCACGACACGGCAAAGGCATTCCCTGCAGAACTCGCAAGCCTCATCGAGGAGACAGGGTGCCTGCCAGAGCAGGTCTTTAACGCTGACGAGACCGGCTTGTTTTTGAAAAAGATGCCAACCAGAACGTTCATCTCGCAGTGTGAAATGAACGTTGAAGTTCATTATGAACACTGAAATATGGGACTTCATGGTAAAGCCCATGATGGTCTTCCATTCCCTGAACCCACGTGCACAACAAAACAAAAACAAGCTGACGCTGCCCATGTACTGGAGGGTGAACAGGAAGGCATGGGTGGCGTCTGAACTTTTTATGGACTGGATCCATACCCGTTTCATTCCTCAGGTCAAGAGGTACCTGGCAGGAAAGAAGCTTTCGTTCAAAGTACTCCTGCTGCTTGACAACACTCATGGCCACCCCACAGACCTGACCGATGCATCTTCATCCTCATCTTCATCTCATCATCATCATAATTTTGCAAAATTACGTGTGCTGTGTTTATTTCACAAAAATTGAAACGGTACATGATGTTGTTGTGTTTTTGTTTCATGGTATGGTATGGTATGGTTAAGAGACTTTAAAATGCATTCTTCAATAAATTGGAAACGGTATCTGGCGTTGTCGTTTTTTTATTTGAAAGCATCTTTAATGAAACTGTAATCGTGCATTCATGGTCATAAACATTGAAAACTTTGAAAACTTTCCCCTTTGAACCAGGAACTGCCGTGAACCGATAACGTTATCCCCCTTGTCCCCATTGTACCAATTCCCCGACTTTAGTGATGCCACCATTTGCGGCCGTTTTCATGAACCAGGAACCATCGCGAATCGATAACATTATATCTCCCTTGTCTCCACTGTAACAATGACAAAACACTTGTGGATTATACCCCGACATTCGCAGATTTTTTGTAGGTTGGGAAATCTCCAGAACTTATCCCCCCATTTCCCATTGAAACAATGCTCCCACATTCACAGTTTCATCATTCACGGAGTTTTCCCGGAACATATCCCCAGGGAATGTCGGAGCCCTGGTGTATATAATTAAATTTAAATAAAATAAAGATTTTTAAGGTTGTAGAAAAAAAACTTGCGCACATGGGGTAAATAACAGGTGAGATACCCTCACCATTGGGATCACTGTACCGGTAACAGAATTGTGTGTTATTTCCTTAATGTGTATTCACAAATTAATTAATATTAACTGTTTCGACTGAGTTATAATAGTATAAGTAAGTGTAATCTTCAGTTAATATTTGGCTTTGGAATAATTGTTCTTGTACAGTACTTCAAAATGCATAACCAAGCATTAAGATCATCAAATGATTCACCTCTTGCTTTGCAGGAATATGACAGCATATTCAACCCACCCGCATCTGCACCTTCATATTTGCCATTTAGTGAGAATGTCAAAATCAATTTGTGCCTCAAACAACAGTAAATTGCACAACATTGTTCAATCTCCAAGGTAAGATCCTTTGTGACTGCACTCAGCTACTGCTTTTAGAATATTGATTGCTGTTGAATTACATCCTCAAAGGGTGCCATTCAATCCAAGTCATGTGGTCCTCTGGGTGAAATTTCCAGAAAGTACAAAAAATTCATAATTTATGAAAATTTAAAAGTGCAAACCAACAGGAAAATAAATAGTCCGATAGAAATAAAATCAAGAAAATGAAAAGTATAACAAGCACATGTTTAAATTGAGGATGAATGCAAGGTCAGAACAGGAAGGGAATTGTTGGACATTGAAAAAAATATATTCAACGAGGCACTCCGCTGATAAGCTTCAAAAAGCTCAAAGGGTGTATCTGTGGAAAGTCTGAGTCTTGAAATTATTGAACTCCCAATATAAGATGAACCAATGAATTGTACTTACGTGCTTGATGAATGAAATTAATTATGTCCATAAAATTGCAATGAACATCAGAAATCTTCCCCTTTGTAGGACAAGTGAGTTAATGTGAGAAAAAACAGTGCCTTGAATTGAATCCAAGTCTCCACCAGCGAATTAATTCCAAGTTAAATCAACCAAAGCTACATAACCTCATCCGGTGACCTGTATTGTATTAAGTAGACCAGATTCTGCTTTGACATGGAATTAAAATGCTCAAACAAAAAATATACCAGTACAGTATATGATGTACTGCTTCAGGCCAAAGTACAGAGCACCATTAAACACCATGTTGAAAACAGCAACCATATGCAGTGCTAACAAAAGTGTGCTCACGTGATCATTTGCTGTGCACAATGCAAAAAAAGTCTTCCCTAATTAGAACAGAAGCTGACAGCTGAGTTTGAAGCAGAGTCGAACGAGTCTCATGTGACTGAAGATTATTCTTAAGCGATGGGCATTGCTTGGTTCTGGCTGGTGTGCAAGCAAGCTGCGGTGAACCAAATTGTGTCCCCCATGACCAGTTGTATAGTGGGTAGGTATCTTGGTGCACAGATCATACTCCCATGAGGTAAGGACATGTGCGGGTGTTGGCTTTCCATCGTACCAGGACACACGTTACAATAACCCAAATGCAGCATGCAAATACTATGGCGTAGTTTTTCATTTTTAACTCAATAAAGTTATGCTATTTATTCCTAATCTCCGAAACATTTACAAACTTAATGTTTTTCGGAGTGCATTTCAAGAGATGTGGTCAATCAATAAAGGTCATTCGGAAGAGTATTCCTCTGTCACACCACGTCCAATACTATAATGATCAGATGTAATACCAGAACGGCACTTAGTGGAGCACATACCTCTGCCAAGCTGAACACTTTACATTTTGTATCCCACTGATATGCTGGATCTGCATCTGGACCTTACCCAAAATATAATCGGCTTGTTGTTGTCACCTACCCAACTCATCCACCTACTTTTGTCATTCTCCAACCACAACGCTTTAAGATATCATGCTATATATCGTTTTTGGCCCCATCTCTCAATGGTGTAGAATCATTTTGAAAATTAAAAACTTCTCCTATCCAGATCCAGATCTTCACCAAAATCGAAACAATTTGTCCTTTTCATACACCCAACCTGTCCACTAAGTTTTGTCCAAATCCATCAATAACTTTTGAGACATCCTGCTCACAGATAGACAAACAGGGGTGAAAACTTGTCCAACTCACACAAAGATCGAACTGAAAGTAATTAGCACATATAAGATGCCCACATATTCATCACACGAAAAATGGGAAACAAATAACTCGGAAGAAGCAGATGACATGAAACTTAGAAAGGAAAAAGCCACCAAACTTGAATAGAAATAAAACCTGAAGTTAAGAAACATTATTTAAATTGCTTTGAAATAAGAAATGGCATAACATAAGCAGACCGACATACATGTGCATATGTACATATATACATATATATATATATTTTTTTTAATATATATATATATGTATATATACACTGATGAGCGAAAACAGTATGACCACCGACAGGTGAAGTGAATAACATTGATTATCTTGTTACAATGGCACCTGTCAAGGGGTGGGATATATTAGGCAGCAAGTGAACAGTCAGTTCTTGAAGTTGAATTGTTGGATGCAGGAGAAATGGGCAGGAGTAAAGACCTGAGCGACTTTGACAAGGGCCAAATTGTTATGGCCAGACGACTGGGTCAGAGCATCTCTGAAACGGCAAGGCTTGTGGGGTGCTCCCGGTCAGCAGTGGTGAGTACCAAACGACAGTGGTCCGAGGAGGGACAAACCACAAACCGGCGACAGGGTGTTGGGCGCCCAAGGCTCATTTATGCGCGAGGGCAACAAAGGCTATCCCGTCTGGTCCGAACCGACAGAAGGTCTACTGTGGAGCAAGTCACAAAAATTTTTTATGGTGGTCATGGGAGGAATGTGTCACAATCCACAGTGCATCGCACCCTGCTGCGTATGGGGCTGCAGAGCCGCAGACCGGTCAGAGTGCCCATAATGACCCCTGTCCACCATCGAAAGTACCTACAATGGGTATGCGAGTGTCAGAACTGGACCTTGGAGCAGTGGAAGAAGGTCGCCTGGTCCGATGAGTCCCATTTTCTTTTAGATCACATGGATGGCCATGTGCGTGTGCGCCATTTACCTGGGGAAGTGATGGCACCAGGATGCACTGTGGGAAG
>CM068961.1:53848325-53861887 GCA_035128595.1 Eptatretus atami
CCAGATCTCAATCCGATTGAGCAACTGTGGGATGTGCTGGACCGACAAGTCCGATTGACGGAGGATCCACCTCGCAATGTACAGGAATTGAAGGATCTGCCGCTAATGTTTTGGTGCCAGATACCACAGGACACCTTCAGGGGTCTTGTAGAGTCCATGCCTCGGTGGGTCGGAGCTGTTTTGGTGGCACATGGAGGACCAACAGCATATTCGGCATGTGTCATAATGTTTTGGCTCATTTCAGTGTATATATTTATATATATATATATATATTACATATATATGTATATATATATATATATATATATATATATATACAGGTAGTTGTCGACTTACGACCTATGCGACTTACGACTGTTCGACGTTACGACCACTTTACGACTTTACGACCAGAATGCTCCGCGTCTCCGCCACTCAGACTGCTCAGTTTCCGCCCCAGCGCCCGCCATTACTTGCGTGTTAGCATGGTCTCAAGATGTCTCAAGATGTCATCCCCAAGATGTCTACCAAGAGGAAATTATCTTTGTCTACTCCTCAACCTGCCAAGAAGGAAAGAAAGGCCATTGATCTCGCCACGAAAATGCAGGTGATCAAACAGTATGAAGGAGGAAAGAAAGTGAATGCGATCGCACGTGATCTTAAGTTATCACACTCTACTGTGTCGACCATTTTGAAAGACAAAGAAAGGATTCGTGAAGCTGTGAAAGGTTCTGCACCCATGCGATCGACAATTATAACGCAACGGACCAGGCCCATCCACGAAATGGAGAAATTGCTGCATGTTTGAACAAAGAAACTTGAACAAAGAAAATGTTCATAAAATATGACTTCCAGATGATTATTATATCATTATACAGTATAATATACATGCGGTAATTTTTGCATAGGCCTATATAGTACATAGGCCTGTACACTACAAATAGGCCTGTACACGATAAATAAAGCTAAAAATAAAGGTTGGCCGACTTAAAGCCAAATCGACTTACGACCGATCGGTCGGAACCGATCGTGGTCGTAAGTCGACGACTACCTGTATATATATATATATATATATATATATATATATATATATATATATATATATATATATATATATATATATATATATATATATATATATACGAGGTCCACCTAAAAAGTAATGGGACTGAGTCTGCTGTGTGCTCCACTTACACAACTTGAATGAACGGGTTTCGTCACAGTCTTTCACAACATTCCAGCAATATATATGATTGGTGATGGTTGACTGTGCTCATTGTGTTATTTTTTACAGGTCATGCTTTACACGTTGTCTCGTCTGAGTGGTTGCGCTATGAGTTGTGAGCAGAGAGCCAATCTGAAGTTTCTTGCCAAGCTTGGCAAAATACCTTCCGAATCCTTCGCAATTCTGCAGCAAGTCTACGTGGAAGAAACGATGTCACGTACACGTGCATTTGAATGGCACAAGAGGATCAAAGAGGGATGGGAGGAGGTTGAAGATAATCCACGGTCTGGAAGATCTTCAATGAGCAGAGTGGCGGACAACAGTGAGTGTGTGAAGCAGATAGTACGCGCAGATCGTCGACTCCCGGTGTGGATGATTGCTGAGGAACTTTCCATCAACAAGGACACTGTCTGGAGCATCATCACTGAAAATCTGGAAATGCGCAAGGTGTGCGCAAAGATGGCCGCCAAGCTGTTGTCCGAGGACCAGAAACAGCAAAGAGTCAATGTCTGTCAAGACATTATCGAGCGCCGAGAGGCACGAATTTCCAGACTTGCTCGGGGAGATGTCATTACTGGCGATGAATCGTGAATATTCGAATACGATCGCGAGACAAATGGCAGAGTCGTCAGTGGAAAAGTCCGGCATCACCAAGACCAAAGAAAGCAAGGATGTCGAAGTCGAAGGTCAAGGTGATGCTCATTGCGTTTTTTGACATCAAAGGCATCGTCCACTTCGAGTTTCTACCACAGGGTAAAACAGTGAATCAATACGTGTACAAGGAGATCCTCCGGCGCCTCATGAGATCAGTCCGGGACAAGAGGAGATCTGTGGGAGAACAACACCTGGGTGCTCCATCATGACAACGCCCCTGCTCACAGTGCTCTGAGCATCCAACAGTTTCTGGCAGAGAGAAACTGCCAACTCTAGAGCAACCCCGTATTCGCCAGACTTGGCCCCTTGTGGTTTTTTCCTATTCCCAAGCACAAGGGGTGATCAAGGGGACCCGATTTCTTGATGTGGAGGCCATCAAAAGGGCCGTGACGCGGAGCTCCAGAGTATCCAGAAGAAGCCTTCCAGGGGTGCATCGAAGCGTGGAAGAAAAGGATGGACAAGTGTGTGAGACTGGAGGGAACTATTTTGAAGGGACAAGCTGTGATTTCAATATATTTTTCAGAATAAAATTCTGTGAGTCAGTTCCATTCTTTTTAGACGGACCTCGTATATATTATATATATATATATATATAATATATATATATATATATATATATATATATATATTATATATATGTATATATTATATATATATACATATTACATATGCATATATATACATACATATACATATATATATATACATATACACACACATATATGTTTATATGTATTTAATATATATATATATATATATATATTATTATATATCGGTGTAGTGGCGTGCGCCTGTAATCCGGCTACTCGGAGGCTTGAGTTGGAGGATCGCTTGAGGACGGGAGCCCTGCAATGGGCGCCGTCTATGAGAGGGTGTAGGGTAGCCCGGAATCATGGCGAAACCAAATCCTTATCCCTGTGTCGTAAGAGGCGACCAGGGTTGCGTCAGGAAGGGCATCCCGCGTAAAAACCTATGCCAAATCAGTATGCGGATCATAACGGATGATCCGCTGTGGCGACCCCTAACGGGAGCAGCCGAAAGACGAACACAAACACACGTATATATATATATATTCACATGCAACATATACATATTAACACACACATATTATATATATATATATATATATATATATATATATATACTACATGCACATATACATACCACACACATATAATATATATATATATATATATATATTATGTATGTACATATGTATACATTATATATATATATATTATATATATTATATATATATATATATTCAATACTATATATATTATATATATATATATAATGTCAATTATATATATATTATATATCTCTCTCAATGATACTATATCTATATATATATACCACCGACCACGAATCACCCACCTCACCGCCACACTCCTCATCACATACCTGCACATCCTCACACCTCTACCACCCCACTCCTCATACAATCCAACAACGTCCTCTATTCCCTCATAACTCTCTAATCCACAAAACACACAATCAACCCTCGCCCTCCCCTAACCTCCATCCAAAAACATCAAACAAACATCCATCACTCCCCCATAAAACCCATCATGCGCTCACAAATCACCACCTCCCTCCAACCTAAACTCCACTTACTCCCAACCATTATCTACCAACCAACCCACGTACTACACTCACAACACCCACTAAATCCTACCAACACTAATCTCCAAACTCCACACCTCTCACTCCAAACTATAAACCCAATCTCTTAACAACCCCACTCCATCTCCCCTAAACACCCATCCCCACTTATAACATCTCCAACCACCTCCCACCCTCATCCTCTCATAAGCATCCTCACTCATCCAACTAATCCACCCCACCCTGATACTACTTCCACCTCCCAACCTCCCTCTCACCACACACTCCTCAAAACTCCATCCCACCTCCAACACACTCTCCTCGCTTCACCATCCATTCTCCTATCACCCAACCTCAACACACCTCCCAACCCCCTCTGCCCAACCACAATTCACCGTCGGTTGCCACCCATTATCTCAATGTATATATATATATATATATTATATTATATATACTAATATATATATATAACCACATACATACCATACACACATTCTTACCCATACATACCATATTATACATACATATGGTGTACCATATACCATATACATATATTTTTTTTTTATATACATGTATATATATATATATACATACATATATACATACATATATATTTATAAGTACACACATATAAATATATGTTTACACAACACACACACACACACACACACTTCACAAAAAAGCATCGCACGATGTGATTAATCCAGCAAAGTGTTTCATTCAATTCCAGATACATTCCTAATACAGTAGAATACGTCATGTCTATTTTGTACTGTTCCAATGTCCTTCCATCTCCTGCCTTCCTGCAGGCTGTTCCACAAACCAACAATCTGTGTGGGAAATAATCTTGACTTATTTCTGTCCTTGGTGTACTTTTTCTTTCAACCTTAAAGCTGTTTTCCCACAACCCCCTCCACAAACTCCTTTTCTTTTCCTTTCACCCCACCCTCTCCCTTCCCCTTCCATTTTACTCACCTCTTTGAATGTCTTGATCAGATTTGAATAAAACATATCAGTCAGGTCTAAAAAATACTGTTTCTTTTCTAAAATAAATAGCCCTGACATCTTTTCCCATTTACTCTCATGATATCTCCTCACCCAAAATTGATCACATTATTTATGATGAAGGTCACATTTGCTTCTAGCTTTCGATACCCTATCCATGCTAATGCGTTTCAAAATTTTATTTGGTTCATTTATTTCTGTGAGGACATGTGATGTTTTACAGGCCTTCGAGGTGACACACAAAATGGCAGAACTTTTGATTCACAACTTCCTTTCACATACATCTCCCCCCCCCCCCCTTCCGTCGTTCTTTCACCTCCCAACAACCTTTTGCTTCACTTCCCTTTCTTCTCCACATGCCATACTTTCTCTTTTCTGCATTCTTTCTCCTTCCTTCAACTGCACTTTATTCAACCTGCATTCCATTGTATATGCAATATGGAGATGGGTTTTAAGTGGCTTATTGTAAAGGTTCGGTGTGAATAGCAGTATTTCTGCACAAACAGGTTTATTCTCTGCGAAATTTATGACAGAGAATGAATTTAATTTGGAAAGTCCTCAGATGAAAAAATTATCTTGTGGCATATTAGCCTGAAAATCGTTTTCAAGCAAAGGGTAAAATCCAAATAAAGTTGCATTTGTAAAGAAGCAGTGTCAATAAGTTAAAGTCATGAGAAAATACCCAGTGTCTGAAATTCAAATTCAGAAATAATTTTCGAATAATATTGTACATACATAATGGGCACAATCCTATCTTTCTAGAAACGAGATTATGTCATATCATTGTGAAAGGAAAATGACTCCACGAGCCTCAACTCTAGTTTCGCCCTTAGCTCCTAAATGAGCATCAACTTTGTATATAAAAAAGGAAAACTACTATGTTCTGTGCTTAGAGATATGGACTCTCATCTCTGAGCTGTCTAGCCTAGATTAAAATGTCTACCCAGCTACAACCTTCCACCTGGGTGTGAGAAAGAGCTTGATGTATTAGATATACAGTCATGGCCAAAAATATTGGCACCCTTGCACATTTTTCAAATAATGCACCATTTCTTCCAGAAAATTGTTGAATTAAAAATCTTTCGGGTCCATCTTTATTTCATTGGTTTTGTAGTGGAACAAAACAAAAAAAAGTTTAAAAAACGACTAAATCTTCACTTATTCAAACAGAAATCCTAAAATTGCCAGGACAATATTATTGGCACCTTTTAGAAGTTGTTAGAAATAATTAGATGTCAAGCAGGTAATTCACCTTTACTTTAAAATTTAACTCACCTGTGGTGAGTTGCAGGTGCCTGCAATATAAAAATCATCATTCAACCAGTTTGAATCGAGAAATGAAGTCATTCTGCTGTTTTGTGTCACTGTGTGTACCACAATGAGCATGGAGAAAAGAAAGGAAACCAGGGAATTCTCTGAGGTCAGACACAAGATTGTAGCCAAGCATGGACAATCTCTTGGCTACAAGTGCATCTGCAGAGATTTTGATGCTCCTGTGTCCACTGTACGCAATGTTATCAGGAAGTTTAAGGCCCATGGCACTGCAGCCAACCTCCGTGGATGTGGCCGCAAGACAAAACTTGATCGAAGATTGCAGTGAAGGATTGTTTGAATGGTGGAGAAAGCACCTCGATCAACTGCCATACAGATCCAAGCTGACCTTCAGACACAAGGTATGACAGTTTCAACTCGCACCATTCGTCACCAAGTTAATGAAAGTGGATTTTATGATAGGAGACCCAGGAAGACCCCACTGCTGAGAGAGAGACAAAAGAAACCCCGACTGGAGTTTGCCAAAACACACCTGAACAAGCTAAAATCCTTCTGGGAGAATGTCCTGTGGACAGTTGAGACCAAATTAGAGCTTTTTGGTAAAGTACATCATCTCTATGTTTACAGAAAACAAAATGAAGCCTTCAGAGAAAAGAACACCTCCCTACTGTCAAACATGGAGGAGGTTCAGTGATGTTTTAGGGTTGCTGTGCTGCTTCTGTCACTGGATGCCTTGAATGTGTGCATGGCATCATGAAATCAGGACATTACCAAGGTATTTTGGAGTGCAATGCTCATCCCAGTGTCAGAAAACACTCTCTGTTGAAGGTCATGGGACTTGCAGAAGGATAATGACCCCAAACACACTTCAGAAAGCATCCAGGAATAATTCAAGCCAAAATGCCAGACTGTTCTGAAATGACCAGCAATGAGTCCAGATGTAAATCCCATTGAACACCTGTGCGGAGATCTGAAAACAGTAGTTGGGAAAGGCACTCTTCAAATCTTGGAGAAATGGAGCAGTTTGCACAAGAAGAGTGGGCCAAACTGTCAGAAGAGGTGTAGGAAGCTCATTAATGGCTAGAGGAAGCACTTGACTGCAGTTATTTTGTCAAAAGGCAGTGCTACGAAATATTAAGTCAAGGGTGTCAATAATTTTGTCAATGCCATTTCTTGATATTTTCTAATTGAAAAGGATATATTAAGTGCTGAAACTCCCCCGATATCCATTGGACAAAGTCCAACACCAATGGAGATCTGGGGAGTGCTCGTCACACTCCACATGTTTCGATTTACCCGCCGATCACATTACGTACCTTCTGGTTGAATGGTTTGCATTCGCAGGAACAATCGTCTGGGTGGCAGTCGGATGGTTGTTCTTTGCATATTATGCGGTTTTACCATGTGAGACATAATCTGCAGCGATGCTCACCATAACAGTCAGGAGGTGTGTCTGAATGTGGTCATCATTGGTTAGATATTTATTGGTATGCCATCCTGATGAGGGCAAATAAGCCCAAAATCCAGATAGGTGGCTCCATTTGATGTTTAACTGATGTTGACCATGTAATCTTTGTCTGATTGACAGAGGGGCCGAGGCTCTGGGTTGGAGGTGACGCTTTGTTGTAGGTCTATGTCCAATAGAGAACAGGGGAGTGCTCGTCACACTCCATGTTTTGATATAGATATATATATATATATGCAGTAGACATAAACAGAGACATTTTAAAGGACATTACAATAAAACAGACTAAAAAGAAAATCACAAAGCTTGTTGTTGTGCTCTCATCAGGTGAAATTTGCACAAAGTGAATGAGGTAAGGAGGAAGAAGAACAGTCTAATAGACACCTATCAACAAAGTCAACCTCCAATTGGAGAGCTGAACACTGAACAGGCTCCTCCCAACTAGACAGTTGGGAGGTGATCATGCATCAGTGGAGAACATCCAATCAGAATTGACTTTGTTGATCGGTGTCTATTAGACTGTTCTTCTTCCTCACCTCATTCACTTTGTGTGAATTTCACCTGATGAGAGCACAACGAAAAGCTTTGTGACTTTCTTTTTAGTCTGTTTTGTAGTAATGTCCTTCAAAATGTCTCTGTTTATGTCTATGTTGAAGTTTTGTAGTACCAAGCATCTTTTTAATTATTTGAGATGGCGGTACTCACATCCACAGGTGGAGCAGTTAAACAACTTTGTTAATTAACATGGAAACTGTAGGACAGGCAAATTGACCGAGAGATATCTCCAGGCCTGTCTCCACCATAAGTTTGTACCTGTATTTATTCAGAAAATAATTCAACATTCCAGAATAAGATCAAGTCCGTCTGTTGAGTGTATGTTTCTGCAGCATGAACTTGGGAGAATACAATGTCGATCCTCGGGCCTACGTCACGCTTTGCGAACAGAATGGCGGCTTGCACAGGAGTTTTTGTCCTTTGACATGGTACGGCTGTGTAGATATATCGCAAAGATTGATGACCATGTTAAATTGGTGGCAAGACAGAGAAACAAACGAAACATTGATCGTTTAAAGGTGAAACATTTTGGTTCGATCATTCGTGATTCTTCTCAGCATGTTCTCAATTTGTCGGACTATACCCTATCTGACACAGAGAGGTTTGATCTCGCTCATGGTTTTGGGTTTAGCATTTCAAACAACATTAAAAGAGAAGAAGTTTTTGCAGAGTTTGAGCTTCTTTATGAGCAGTTGAGTAAACTTTATACAGACTCCATTGAAGCAGATCATGTGATGAAGGCTCGACTTTGTGATCTGGCATATGCCTACTCTGGAGCCCTCAATGACCTTTCTGACTTCTATTTATGTAGGGAATGCATTACTGCCATGAGGAATTTAAGAAGCCCTGAAATCCACATCTGTAAACCTGACAAAGGCTCTGGTGTGGTTATTTTAAACCAGGTGGACTACGTGAACAAAATGATGGTTATCCTGCAGGATCTGTCCAAGTTTTGGCAGCTGGGAAGCATGGATACACATGACCATCCGTCACACTTGGAGAATGAAATCGGGAAGAGGTTGCTCCAACTGCATAAATGTGGTGAACTGCCAAGGGAATATTACAAGAGGATCAAGCCGGTAGGCTCTCTTTGTCCGAGAATGTACGGTTCACTGAAGATTCACAAGCAGAATGTTCCACGGAGACCAATTCTGTCCATGGTCGGCTCTGCCAGCATTAGCGGGCAAAATGGCTGGGAGAGTTACTGCAACCAGCACTCGAGTCGGTCTCCAGGATTGTCATCAAAGATTCTTGCACTTTTGCTGATGCCATAAGGGAGACGTGTCCAACTTGTTTGGAAAATGTAATGTGTTCTTTTGACATTGATAGCCTGTTTACAAATGTCTCTTTGACAGAGCCAAGTGATACATGCGCACATTTGCTATATCACATGGAACTCGAGCATACGCCCATTTCTAAATCTGTCTTCGTGGAATTGATGAGCATGGCTACAAGAGATGTCAAATTTCACTTTAGTAACATTATGTTCATTTAAATTGGTGGGGTGGCCATGGGGTCTCCTTTGGGCCCAACGTTAGCAAACATTGTTGTTGGCTATCAAGAAATGCAGAAGCTGACCAAGTTGCAGGTATCTCAACCCCCCATGTTATACTACAGAAATGTGGATGACATATTTTGCCTGTTTGAATCTCATGAAGTCTGTGACCACTTCTTGAATAAATTGAATTCTCTTCATCGTGTGTGTGTGTGTGTGTGTGTACTGTGTGTGTGTGTGTGTGTGTTGTGTGTGTGTATATATATACTGTATATATATATGTATATATTTATGTATATATATATATACATACACGTACATTGAACCATGTGGAGTGTGAAGATTCAAATATGTCTGTTGTTAATTTATTTCAAAACTTTTTGTTCGAGTTTTGTGTCCGATTCACGGACTATAACTAAACTTGTCGTTTTTCTCTGTGATATTAAACAAGGTATTGTAAGTTTCCAGAGACAATAAAGATGCCTCATATTTTTTTGTTGGGTCAAGTTATAGTGGGTAAGGCAATGAAGCCGTGTGATCACTCGTCGTGAAATTAAAACTAAGATTGTGCTTCTCATTTATAAGTTTAAAAAAGTCTGTACATAACTATTAGAAATCTCGTTTTTTATTCTCTGAAACACCACACTTGTTAAATAATCTTCAAAAGAAGATAATACAAATCATTTTTCTTCCAACATTCAGTGGTAGGAACTCTACCATTATCTTATCTATAAATATATATGTATAAATATATGTTGGTGTTGTTCGTCTTTTGGCTGCTCCCATTAGGGGTCGCCACAGCGGATCATCCGTTATGATCCGCATACTGATTTGGCACAGGTTTTACGCCGGATGCCCTTCCTGACGCAACCCTGGTCGCCTCTTACGACACAGGGATAAGGATTGGGTTTCGCCATGATTCGAGGCTGCCCTACACCCTCTCATAGCGTGGCCCAGTGCAGAGCTCCCATCCTCAAGCGATCCTCCAACCCAAGCCTCCGAATAGCCGGATTACAGGCGCACGCCACTACGCCCGGTTTGTATACCGGTATACAATTGTATACCGGTTTGTATACCGGTTTATACATATAATGTATATGTATAAATATATATGGATATATATATATACGTATATATACATATATATACACATATATATATATATATAACGTTCTTTATCATCTTTCAACAACAAAAAAATAATTATCATTGGCATCTACAATGGATGATATTTTTCATTTTCATCGTGAGAGAGAATTAAACTCATTTAAGATAGGATAAAATATCTTTGGACTGACAATTATTAATTATTTTCATATTCATTAATTGGTCTAAAATGGCTGATGTTTCGTTAAAACAATTGTTGTTTCCAGCCTTTTTACGACCTTATAACAATGACAGTCTATTAACTAATGGTGATGGGTCATTTGGAAGAAAACTAACACCTGAACTCAGCCTACTTAAAGCCTTAATAATATGTTTCTCCTTGTCATTCCTCTTTTTTCTTCCAGCAACATAAACCCCATAATCCAGTGAGTTTTGTAAATCAATATATCAACTCTGTCATCTTCATTTTCCACATTCAATGGTTCACTAAAATAATATGAAACTTGATTATTGGCTAAAATATAATGTCCATCTTTTGTAAGAAGAAACATTAATCTAGGAGTAAATTTAACAGGTGGTCGGACAGAACCTAAGAACCTCAATTCATCATTGTATATCAATACATGTTCTTTAACAAGATAGAATATTGCTGGTTGTTCTGTTGGTATGAGTCCTGCTTTGGTTTTTGAATCCTCTGAATATTCATTGTTTTGGAGAGCATTCACAACATAATCAGCGGATTGATTTATGTCTTCCAGTTGTTGAAATAATCCTTCATCATCATATTCTAATTCTCCTATATCTTCTCATTCTTCCTCTGTCATTTGACTAAAATCTTTTATCATTTGAAGTTTTTTTAGGGGTGTATTCCATCATCGGAACTTGTTGGGAAGTTTATAAAAGTGATTTGAAAAAATTTCTCTTGTTTACTTTCAAACACTTCTTCACCCATTAGTTTCTGTCTGTGTTTCTTCTTTATGTCTTCCTATTGTTTTACAACTTTTGAAACTAACTCTTAATGCTCTTTAAACCTTCTTGCTCGTTCTTTCGCATCCATTTATTTTTTCAAAAATATCATTTAGTATCTCATTTTGTTTCACAACAATATATTCATATCTTCCAGTCATGTGTTTCATATACTCCTCAAATTTCTTTTTACTGCATAATACAGAACAACTGTCTCTCCAAAAATTATTTATATCTATTGAATTTAACTTGAATAAAATAAAAATATTAGCATTATTTATTATCGAGCAACGAGGGAGTTGAAAGTATGATTGACGAAGACAAATACAATTACAAGAAAAATGTCTCCCTCTTGTGTAGTAGCTATCCATAACCGTTTGATTTCTCTCATTAACACAATCATCAAAGATGACGAGATTCTTTTTGGATTTATCAAAATTTTGGGGTGAAAGTATATCATCTGTATTATCACTACGGATACAAGTTATTGGTTTTGATTTATTTTTACATTTCTGTGTCACAAAATAGTTGTATTATATCTTCAATGTTATAATCATTAAGTTTGTTTTAAAGTTTAAATACACCAATTATGTCTTCATTTTGAAAACCTGCATTAAAACCTTGCGAGAGTAGTTGATACTCGCGTTGAAAACTTGATATTGGGAAAATTATTAAATTATCAAAATTTAAAAAGTTGGGAGTAAGGAGCATCTTTAAAAGCAAGCAGGCTTTTCCATGTGCACATGAACCAACTATTAAGACATCTTGATTAATTTGGAAGATTTTTATGGTTGTTAAATTTTATCATATTTTCCCAAATGGGAAAAAAAATCATTCACTTATATATGTTTAGAAAATTAATTAATTAAATTTCTGGAGGCTTTTTTAGAAACTATGTTTTATCCTGAGTTCAGGTTTAATTTCAAGATAATGCATTATTGTTTTTTGTACAGTAACGTGTCAATATTTCCCTGAAAATGACAATCATGAATAATAAAGAACATCAATCCATCAAACATTAAGATCATTTGTTCAGTCTCTTCTCTTGTAAGAAAAGGTGCATTATCACCCTCATATTTGACGTTAATGTCTCTGATTAATCTTGTAAAATAATTCATTTTGGTGTAATTTTGAAACAGCTATGTTCCTTTACATATATATATATTTTTTTTTTTATTAATTAAAAGCGAATCACAGAATATACATTGTTTATAGGCTTTTGACTGTTTAATCCCACTCGATCACACGCAGGACAATTCTCAAATTTGTCATGTGGAGAATCGGGGAATTCAAGACGCTCAAGATCTGGTATACTATTCATATTTATACAGTATGTTTTCACTTGAAATAAAATGAATCTTCAGGATGATCTTCAGTACTTTAATTGGTGCTTTCACAATAATCTATGAAATTACTTTCATAACAATCGTTTGAACACAAACTCTCGAGATCATAACTGTCTTCTGTTCCAACAGATACTATCATCACTATCATAATCCCCAAAATCTTCACTTGAATAACGACTCATTTAATTAGTAGAAAAAAACATTACCATCTATATCCACATACTTTTTTTCATTGACAGATTCAACGACCATATTTTTTATATTAAAGGTAATTTTAAAATGGTCCTTAACTACGACTGAACGAAATGTCATTTCACCTGACATATTAACATCCTTTATTTCATCAAGATGTACATCTTAAGGGTTGTTTTTAAAAAAGTACAAATTTCTCCTCGCTTATTGCTGATGGTCTTATCTTTTCTTTCCAAAGCTTCATTCATAAGGGTTTTCTTTTTTGATACTTTTACTTGTTTCATTGCTTTTTCTTGTTTTGAATATATTGCTCGGAGAGGTGAGACTTTTGTTCGAGCTACTTTAATTGATCTTCTTCCAGATCTACTAAAAGCCCTTCCACTCAAGGAAATTGAAGAACTCATATTATCAACCATGATTGTTTTATCATTGTTTTATAATTGTTATGTTTATCTTTATTCAATTTTACATCCTCGACATATTTCTCAGTATCTTTTACCTAGTAGAGATTAAGTAACCCAGTGGAGATTGAGTGACACTTGTCTTTTATGTCTTGATACATTGTATTTTGTCTTTTGTGGCGATGCTTTTGTTGTGGACTGTGTCCAATGGGGATCGGCAGAGTGTTCGTCACACTCCACATGTTGAGTGAGACATATATGCAAATATATATATATATACATATATATATATATA
>CM068961.1:53863105-53890971 GCA_035128595.1 Eptatretus atami
TCTCCCTCTCTCTCTCTCTGATGTGTTCCATTGCCATGTAATCGACAGCAACAGGCAAAAGGGATGGGGTCGAACATGAGAAAGACATCTTTGAAGTGTCAAGGTCACAAGAGAGGGCCTGGCGAAGCGTCAAAAAAACAATAAAGTCAGAGGAATCGGACAATCACAGATGGGAACAAACATGGACAGACAGGAGCTGTCAAGTGGCCCATTCTGAGCTCATCCGGACAAAACTCTGTGCATACATATAGGCGACAAATCAGTGTGGGTGGGAGTCCACCAATTTGTTTGGGATTTGAACTTTCATGAAACTGTGCCATAAAGGGTGCCATGACAAAAGCGTGGAGACAGCACATGGTTACGGTACGACTTGTAGTCCTTCATGGTAATTACATATATTTATATATATGTATATATATATATGTTGTTGTTCGTCTTTCGGCTGCTCCCGTTAAGGGTCGCCACAGCGGATCATCCGCATACTATTATGATCCACATACTGATTTGGCATAGGTTTTACGCCGGATGCCCTTCCTGACGCAACCCTGGTCGCCTCTAACGACACAGGGATAAGGAGTGGTTTCGCCATGATTCTGGGCTGCCCTACCCTATATAATATATATATATATATATATATTATATATATATTAGTACATGTATATATATATATTTATATGTATATGTATACGTGTGTATATATTTATATGTATATATATACATATACACACATATATATACATATACATATATGTATATATATATATATATATACACACATATATATACATATACATACGTATATATATATATATATATATATATATATATATATATATACATATATTGTCACCCTCATAACAAAAGCGCCTAAGTCATTTTATTCGTTGATGAAGCTTCGGCACTTTTATGAGGGTAACGATATAATCATACATACATACATATATATATATATATATATATATATATATATATATATAATATATATATATATATAGATATAGATATATATATATATATATATATACATATAGATATATAATATATAATATACATATAGATATATATATATATACATATAGATATATATATATATATATAATCATTTCCATGTAAAATGAAAAAATAACCATGATTAAGTTGGTATTTAACTCAGTATTAACAAAATAAACAACTGTTTAGTCCAAAAAGTGAGTGACGCCACGCACGTATAAGTCTAAGAGGCAGCTTTGTACGCTGCGGAACGGCTGAGGGCAAACCGGGGCTGCGCAACAATTGTACATTTCAATCTGTTGAAGGCGCGGAAAGGTTCTCCGCGCTTGTTCGCTCCCCAGGGATAACTAAAGCAGTTAGCCTCAACACACAGGTGTCAGACCTTCCACGAATGTGTCTTGTGTCTGGAGTTAATTAGACGCATCTGCGAGAGTGGGGAGTTCGTGTAAACGCTGGCCCAGTGGTGTTGGGGTAAAGGCCGGAGAGGAAATTATGACTTAGAAACGGACGCATGGGCAGGGGTGGATGGATATAAGTACAAGGACGATAGGTGACTTCGCCTTGCTGCCATAATGATGTAAGCAGTCTAGCCATGGTACGACTGAGGCTATGGCATGAGAATACAGACGACCGATAATAAATTCACCCTCAAAGCATTTATACTGATCGTTTTATAGAGCCGTGCATCCACACCAAACAGATCCTGGAGCTATAATTTTGTATGAAGGAAGACGCTCGCAATCATAACGAACAGCATGCAATCACTCTGGGGAGGGCCCTGATTGGGCAAGATGAGTCCCCAGCACTTGACACGAGGATAAGACACAGGGATGGCACATTTCATTAGATCGCTCTCTCCAATAATATTGCAAAATACACTGAGTGAGTACTCAGCAATGAAACTATAATACCAATCCACATTATGTGGTGAAATATAGCCTGGCTTTTAATTTTAGAAAGGATGACACTTTTAACAGAGCAGAGAAACATTCAAGGCTTGCATTGTGTGCTGTGTATACTGAGGATATAGATAGCAAAAGCTACAATCCACACAGTTATTGCTCGTTGTTGAAGTGGAATGCACATTGGAAATAATAAAGTGACAAATGACCTCATTTTGAGTTTAATAAGACATCTTTGTAAATAACATTGTCAATGTGCTTGTGTGATGCCTGTTCATTCATTTCTCAAAGCTTCTCAAAAGGGCAAGATAAAAAATACAGACATAATATTCTGTAAGTTTGAGAAACTTAAAAAGGTTACAGTCTGTTTCATACATGTTCAAGTGAAGATTTTGTTTACAATGTATTCCTTACTATTGTGCAGAATCTCGTTTCAGTGGTGAAAAGGAAGAAACTAATTTGCTGTGAAGAGATTCTGCCACTGGGGACTGGGGATTTGCTGAAGTTAAATTAAAGTGTGTCTCATAGAAAGGCTAGTCTGAAGTGAATCTGAAGTTCCAAGAGCTGAGATTTGTACGAAAATAATTCAGTACATTGAAACTTCCGACAAGTTAATCAGTCTGGGATCATGGATTTGAAGTAACTCGCTATCTGAGAATTGCGTCTGCGTTTTTCTCGTTGCAACAGTATTCACATGATCCCTCAACACAACTTTTCATGACGCCAACGACTTTGCTACCTGCCGCCCAGCCCATGTGAAATATTTTCATGTGAACGCCAAAACTTTACGCCGACCAAAATTTTTGGTAATTAGTATGGACTCATTACTCCGCATATTTGTGTGAACACACCTTAAAGAGTAGTAGAACAATGGGAGGACACTTCTGCCACAAGTTGGCTCTTACTGGGTATCCTTTGCTTCAATCTGCCATGGAGGTTATTTTGTTTTTACATGATTTAAAGCTTGAAGTGGAGCTAATACTACTACTACTACTACTACTACTACTACTACCACCACCACACAAACACACACACACACACACACACACACACACACACACGGACATAAGACAAACATACATGACAACACAAGACTGTTAGACGAGACGAACGCAGCCACTGAGCTTGATGGGAAGTGCAGTCACTTCCCAGGGTATTCAGGGTACCAGCGATACCACAACAATGGCGTCGCTTTTCTCACCAAAGGAGGAATTTCCTCCTCCCGATATCTGCCAACCAATGGGGATTGTCTGTGCTCTCTCCTTTCAAATGCTGAACATCAAGCAAGGAAGCAGCATGTACCATTTTATTTTACAAAATCTTTGGTATGACTTCACCCGGTTCTGAACCACTGATCTCCCAGACTCAAAGCAGAAACTCCAACCATTACACCATCGTGCATCTTGTACTTTAATTTCTCTATGCAGATGCTGTAATGGCTTGATTATGTTGGAAACAAATGATTCTGTCATGAAATCTCAAGAATTCGTGAAGCGGGGGTTTCAGGAATCAGCAACAATATTATCTGCACATTTACTTTAATTGTTGCATTTTTACTTCAAAACATCACAATCCAACAATATCTAGGATTAAGGTGGTGCTTAAAGATATAATCTTGAAAATTACATCAGAGGATCTTTTCAATACATCCAATCTTGTGTCGACATTACAGATAGTTTAAATTTCCCTGGATAGATGGCTTGCTCCCTGATGCAGCACCGCCTGCTGGCTGTGCATCACAACATAATGATAGTGGAATTTGAGTGAAGTTGTGGCTAACCAGAAAGGACAGTGACCTTGGATCCCAAAGGTTGTGGGTTCAAATCCAACTGAAAGCAGTAACATGAAGGATTTTGATTCTCAGATTCTGGAAACTGAGTTCAGATTGTCAGTAAAAGCCAGATGGTTTATGAACAACCTTCAGGGTGGGAGTAACATTCTACACCCACCTGGTCTGGTCTGGATTGGAAGACCAATCCACACATTGTGGTGAACTAAATGTCCTCAGAGCAACTTGGAATATGCACAAAAATGCTATAAATGAGAAAGAAACACCACCCAAAAATCACTCTAAGTGAATAGAAAAATATAGAAAAATAAATAAAATTAGAGCTACACAGCTAAGGAGTTTCATCAACAAGAGAGCTTTTGGCACCCTTCATGTGATTGGCAAACAAGATATGTTTGATCAAAAAATTAAAGTAAAAAAATTACAACAATGAATTGCTTAATAAAATGATGAAATAGGGAAGGAACAAAACCAGAAATACTTTTACTCCATTGTATACATATAATAATAAAGATATTATCGTCTTCACTCCATCTCGCTTTGGCAAGCCATTCGCGTTAGTTTAACCAGCGGCTGTTCACATCAGATACAGACATGCACATATATGCATGTTCACACATAAACCTTATTATCCGACTTTACAGACTTTCATCCAACCCTTGTCTCACCACACTCTCATCATGCATTCCCTCCCAACATTGACTCCAAAACATCTCCTTCACTTTTTCTACTGACCTCCATGTTGATCACTGAAACCCGAGCTGAATCAGATAAATCAGATAGCTTTCATCCGGGCCCACTTTCAATGTGAGGCACACCAAGTCTCCTTCTCCTGTCCTTTTCACTCTTTTCCCGACACGTGACCTTTCCTGGCTCAGTTCTGCTGCTCTCATACTTCTTTTAATACTGTATGAAGCCTGTCATGCCTGCCTCATCAGAATGAAAAATTATCTCAGTGTTGTCTCTCACTCCTCCCTCATCGATAATAATAATAATAATAATAATAATGATAATGGAAGGAACTTTGTCACAGAAGGAAGCCATTAATCTCAGCAAAGAATGTATTATTATTACCAACCCATGGTTGTTTATCCATGTTTTATCCTTTTAAATATCAAGTGCCAAGCAAGGAAGCACCATGTACCATTTATTAAAGTCTGTTATTATTCAGCTAGGGTTCAAACCACCAACCTCCCAGAGTTAGTGCGGACACTCTAACCATTACGCCATCAAGACAGGTTGAAAAGATAAAATATGGGTGAAGAACAGAGATAAAATCAAAGCTATCTTCAATAAGCATTTGAAAAGAAAAATAAAATGATAAAATCAGAAAATAAAAATAAAATGTCAAAGGGTGAAAGTAATGCAAATCAAAGTCAGGATGAACAAAAACAATTTATGATAAAAGTGAAATGAGTAAAAATAGAGATAAATAATAATGAGTGACAATAAAAAGGTGTTTCCAAAAGAGGAAGTTCCGTGACAAAGAGATGAATGAGGGAAAGAAACCATGTTCACCTGTTTGTGGTGGAACATTTGAGACCAAAATATTGACTCAAACCAAAGAAAGAAAAATTGATTTGTCCAAAGAGATCACAAAACCCAGTGACAATGCCATGGTATCGTTTTAGTTCAAATAATATCATGTAACCCACAATTGCTGATAAAGTTTTGGACATCACTGCTTCAGACCTGATGTCCTCATCAGCAATACAAACCTAGTTTGCTTGTTTGTTTTAATGAGCTCGCCCATCCGAACCCAGAGACTCATATTAGACATTATATGCAACAGGGGAAGAAGAAGGAATTGCATGGGTGGGGTGAGGGAGGTATGGAGACGGGGCAGGGGGTTGAATTTAATGTTCTCTTTTTAACACTCATCTCTGCCAATCCAGGCAGGGTGACACTACTTTCCTTTTCTCCATTCATTACTTTTATTTTCTTTTCAAGTCCTTATGATATTCTTTACCCCTGAGTGAAATATGGCCAAGCCTTTTGTTTAAGTAAGATTGAAGAAGAATACGTGTAGTGGTTAAATCTGCCCTAATGCGCCTTTTTGCTTTCTTGCTTTTAAATACGTGCTTTTAAACGAATGCTTGCTTGTGTGTTTGTAATAAATAATTGTTTGTTGCATTTTCCAATCTGTCTCAGTTGTTACCTTCGCAAACTTTGTTGCGAAGGTTATGTTTTGATCGCTGTGTATTTATTTATTGTGAATATGTGTGTTTGTTTGTTGTTTGTTATTCGCATAACTCCAAAAGTATTGAACTGAATCGCAGCAAATTTGGTGGGATGATTGGTTATTATCGAGGACCATTTGATTAGATTTTGGGAGCGATCGGGTCAAAGGTCAAGGTCAAGGTCATGAAAAGGTCAAATCGTCTTTTTACCATAGCACGGTCAATTTGTATCCAATTTGCATGCAACTAATGCCAAAATGTTCAGAATTCAATGCCCCATCTTGTGATATGTGACATGACACAATGACGTAATAACCCTTATTAGCGGTTGGGAGTCAAAGGTCAGGGGGGGTCACGACATTGCAAAATGTGCGGTTTTAGTCATAACACGGTCAATTCTTATCCGATTTGCATGAAACCAACACCAAAATGTTGACTGTTCTTTCCCACACTGTAAACCAATTACAAAATTAAGAGTACAAAGGTCAAGGTCGAGGTCATGAAAAGGTCAAAATCGTCATTTTGCCATAGTGCGGTCGATTTTTATCCAATTTGCATGCAACCAATGCCAAAATGTTGTGAATTCAATGCCCAATCTTGTGATATACGATATGACACAGGAAATTTAATGTTTTTAAGCCATCATAACACATATGAGATGGCAGATGTGGTATGGGATTAAATACCCTCACAATCAACGGTTTCTGGGGGGGGGGGGCAAAATGTAGCGTTGGCGAAGGTATGCGCTCTACTGAGTGCCCGTTCTAGTCTTTTCCTTTATTGGTCCAATACAGTGCACAAGTTTAGACGGGACGTTCTACCCCAATTATTTGCTTTATCAGCAATCGCACACTCACTGCAACCCTGGGTAGTAATCCGAGTTTGTGCTGAGGGCACTGACCCAAATTAGCTGGCCGTCCAGAGGTAAGGTATCATGCGAAGTAGTGTAACCCTGCCCGGATTAGCCGTGCCAATCAGCGTTCATGGTTGCTTAGGCCTAAGTCACATTTGCCACGGCGGACGTGGGGTCTCCAAAATCTACGGCCACTAGCAATTATAACGGGCGCCGCAGTATTTCCACGGTCACACAATGTAGCAGTCACATATGTTTTTATTTTGCGGGGAGCCGCACGGCGTATTTATAAATTGTGGAGACCGAAAACGTGGGGTGCCGTATGGTCTTTGATTTGATGTCGCACGGTGACCTTAGGGCGTTCCTGCGGCGGCCATAGAATTTTCAAGGCAGACGCAAGGTGCCCGCAAGGCGACCGCAGGGGGCCCTAAGGCAAACGTGCGGCCAGACGGACGGTAACGAGTGGTTATTTATTTTTTTTACCATTTTTTTTTTAGGCTTGTCGAATTGCTACGGCGAACGTAGAAATTAAAAAAAGTTATAACTCCGCACTATAATTCCACGACGACCCCTACGGCTGTAAAATATAGCCAAACGGCGTAGGGCCACCTGAGGCCACCGCAGAAACTCTGCGGCCGGCGCACGTTTGTCAATTCAGAGGCGTACTGCCGCCGTATCCTCGCCGTAGAGCAAATGTGACTTCGGCCTTAGCAATCTGCTAGTGTGCGGAGTTATCTGTGCCTGGCGGTCTCAGGACCGGGCGTTTGGGAGGGACCCAAGTGCTTCCACTTGTGGAAAGCCTCGAACCCCGGATTCGCGACAATATATACATATATATATATATATAAATATATTTTTTTAAAGAAGAAGAAGGAGGTGCTTACAACCACAAGTTAAAAACTACATCGACTCCACTAATTTGAGCAAAAAAAGTGAGAGCAGACCTGGTCTCAGGCAACGTTTCACCGGCTTCGCAGCCGGCTTCATCAGGAACAATAGACCCTGAGCATGGGCACATGCCCAGTTTTTATTTCCATACGACCGCCCATTACCGGTCCTGTGCTGCTGGTGCTTGAGGTCAAATGGAGGAGTGCTTTTTATTTTTTTGGCAAAAGCAAAAATAAACATCAAATCACATCATTCAAGGGGTGCTCTGCTCTTTTTTGTTTTTACTTTCACGTGATCTGGTGTTGTATGTGTGTGGGAGAGCACGTGTGTGCTCTTGTTGTTTTTGTGTTTCTGGGGAACAAACACAGCTGGTTTAGTGTCTGGGTTGGGCATGATGAGGCGTTGGTTGTGCGAGTGTTGGGGTTCTTGTTGGGTGTTGTGCACATGTGGATGTGGTGTTTGGGCTTGAGTGTTTGTTTGTTTCTCACCTTGTCTAGCCGTTTGCACCATCCAGTTTTCGCCATTTGTATCAGAGGTGTGTATTGTCTGGGTTTGTCCACCGTCTCCCGAGTTCGACCACCCTCCCGGTTCTTCACGTGCCACGCTTCCAAAATCAACCTGTGCCATTTGTTATATGTAGTGTCTAGGACACGCGTCTCAACAAAGTCAAATTTATGGCCAGATTGCAGACAATTATGTGCTATGGCTGACTGGTTCACCTTTCCAAGCCTAATTGCTCTATCATGTTCATCTGGCCGTTGTTTCAAATTTCTTCCAGTTTCACCAATGTAGAATTGGTCACAGTCTTTACATGATGAATGGTAACTACTTCAGATTTATCACCAGTTGGTATTGAGTCCTTAAGTTTTCAGATGACATGACAGATGGTGCGTAGAAGCTTGTAGGCATCACCAATCCTTTCTGAAAGGACCGGGAAGTAGGGCAGTACACAGTGCCCAAGTGTGTCTGGGTTCTTCCGTTCTGTCCTTTTTGGTTCCTCCAATGTGAGGAGTATCCCCTTGATGTACCCATTTTTGAGCAGGACTCCTCTAACTAATCTGATTTCTTGAAGTGCCTTGGCTTTGGAAGATGACAGCGTCCATGCCCGAACTGCTAAGGTCCATGCGACGCTGCGTTATTGGGAGATTGGGTTGCAGGAGTTAAAATCCAAGAATCTCCTGGTGTTGGTTGGTTTCCTGTAAAGCAAGGTCTTTAGTGAGCCGTCAGGCTTACAGTGAACCTCCACATCTAAAAATGCCAATTTGTTTTCTTTTTCAATTTCGATTGAAATCGAAAAATGGGTACAACAAGGGGATACTCCTCACATTGGAAGAACCAAAAAGGACACAAGGGAAGGAGCCAGACACACTTGGGCACTGTGTACTGCCCTACTTCCCGGTCCTTTCAGAAAAGGATGGCAGGATAGTACGTGGTGCACGGATTGGCGGAGCCTACAAGCCTCTACGCACCATCTGTCATGTCATCTCAAAACTAAAGGACCCAATACCAACTGGTGATAAATCTGGAGTAGTTTACCATTCATCATGCAAAGACTGTGACCAATTCAATGTTGGTGAAACTGGAAGAAATTTGAAAGAATGACTAGATGAACATGATAGAACAATTATGCTTGGAAAAGTGACCCAGTCAGCCATAGCACATCATTGCCTGCAATCTGGCCATAAATTTGACTTTGATGAGACCCGTGTCCAAGACACTACATCTAACAAACGACACAGGTTGATTTTTGGAAGTGTGGCACATGAAGAGCCAGGAGGGTGGTCGAACAAGGGAGATAGTGGACATAACCACACAACACACACCTCTGATGCAAATGGCAAAAACTGGATGGTGCAAATGGCTGGATAAGGTGTGCAACAAACAACACTCAATCCCAAAGACCACATCCACGTGTGCACAACACCCAACAAGAACCCCAACACCTGCACAACCAACGCCTCATCATGCCCAACCCAGACACTAAACCAGCCGTCTTCGTGCCCCAGAAACACAAAAACAACAAGAGCACACACGTGCTCACCCACACACATACAACACCAGATCATGTGAAAGTAAAAACAAAAAAGAGCAGAGCACCCCTTGAATGATGTGATTTGATGTTTGTTTTTGCAAAATAAAAAGAAATAAAAAAAAGCACTCCTACATTTGACCTCGAGCACCAGCACGTGACCGGAAATGAGCAGTCGTATCGAAATAAAAACCGGACATGTGCCGAGGCTCGAGATCTATTGTGCCTGATGAAGCCGGCTGCGAAGCCGATGAAACATTGCCTGAGACTGGGTCTGCTCTCGCATTTTTTGCTCAAATTAGCGGAGTCTATCCAGTTTATTGCTTTTGGTTGGAAGCGCCTTCTTCTTTAATAATGTGTAATATCCTAACTGCCCCAAACTTACACAATATATACATATATATATATATATATATAATAATAGATAAATATGTAATATGTATATATATTATATATATATATATATATATATATATTATATATATAATATATATTATAAGATAAATATATATATTGTTACGAATTTCGCCCGAGGGGCATGCGATCGGCCACGTACTCGAATCGCGACCGCGTCGCCCACCGGAACGGACAATTCAGTCGTGACCCTCCTGGAACTATCGCCAGGCCAGTCACGGGTGGGGTTTAACCCACACACAACCCAGTCCGCATTCTACCCGCGCGAAATAGGGTGAATCGCCGAATGTCGATATACCTAATTACCCGCGCGGGTAGCGTACCGAGGAGTTGTACCACGCCGCAGGTCGGCTCCGGACACGAACCGCTTAAGCGGCTCGTTGGCTAGAGGATAACCGAGCGGTTATCGCCGACCTCGACGGTTCAGATTACTTACTGGGGTCACACCCTACCTCACGTGATGCAAGATATTTAAACACAGAAGAAAGGACGCAACGAAACGGGAAAACAGTTCAACAAGCAAGCACTTTTATTTCACACACACACACACACAAGGCAAACACGTATTCACAGCCATACAGTAAGAATGCACATATAACAGTCAAAACAATAAAAGCAACGCAGAGCTACTACCGAATAAGAAGAATGTACAAGCACTTATTCAGGTTTACTTAAAAGACTGGCGCAACACACATTTACACAAAAAGCAAATACAAGCACCCTCATAGGCAAGGGGGCAGACAGGTCTGTGGACCAAATGTACGTGGACCTGGGTGAACGGCCAGGTCCACGAGACCGAAGGGGTCTTACCCGCGCCTCGTGGCGCGATGGCGGGCTAGCCGCAATGTCAGCGTAACGTGCTGACTCCGTGCCCTGGCGTGGTCGGTGAGCTCCTTTCGGCGTGCGTTGCGCAGGCACGTGTTGGTCGGTCGACACCACGGTTGGGGTGGGGAACGGACGGGGTTACCGGCGCTATCTCAGCGCGGATGGGGAAATTGTTGATGCTCGGGTGGAGAGAGGGAATGGCGGACGCTCCGTCCGCTAGCGGGCCTTGGGACGCACCGACTCCGGCGAACTCTCGCCCCTGAGCCCTCTTCCGCGTCCTGCTTCACTCCGCGACTCATCCTCGACCCAGCAACGACAACCGCAACGACGACCTTCGTCTTCACTCGACAGCCCAGCCAGCACAGCACCGCACAGCTCAGCACAACCCAACACTCTCTCCGAGTCGCTTGTGCTCGCGTCTTTATAGACCTGGGGAGGAGCGTGTATGCTAATTCGCGGATCAAAACGCGCTTGGAGGCGGGCCCACGCACCCAGTTTAGCCATTGGTCGGGCAAAAAGGGGGCGAGCCTCTCCTGATCCGATTTCCCTCTTGCAAAGGCATCCATTTGTACTCGCGGCTCGACGCGTTGGCAGCAATCACCGAACGGGCCCTGGACAGCACGACGTTCGGTGTTGACAGGTGGTGTGGTTGATGGTTGTGGAAGGAGAAAGGCGAAGGTGGTGGGAGGTTTGCTGTGGTGGTTTGGTTGTTGGCGGGCGTTGTTTGAGAATGGCGGTGAAGCGATGTTTGCGGGGTGGAGTTGTGGAGGTAAAGAAGCGAAGGTGGTGGTGTTTGAGTTGTTGGCGGCTTATTGGTCCAAAATAACGATAGAGAAAGAAAATGGCTAACTCAAAGCGTCGCAGCCCGGATGAATCACACATATTCCTCTAAACAACGGGTGTGGACTAACTACACATGAATTATCGATATATCTACCTGAGGACCTTTCTGTGTATTGCAAATTTCCACAGCCGTAACAATATATATACAGTATATATTATATATATATAATATATATATATATATATATATATCTTTTCTTCTTTTCGGCTGCTCCCGCTAGGGGTCGCCACAGCGGATCATCCGTATGATCCGCATAGTGATTTGCACATGTTTTACGCCGGATGCCCTTCCTGACGCAACCCTGGTCGCCACAGGGATATGATACACCTATTTTAACCGGGTATACACCGGCCCAGTATACTGGTACTCATTTCGCCGACCTCGGAAGGATGACAGGCTGAGTCAACCCCCTGGTGTATTAATTCAGTGGCCGAACGGGGCTTGAACTCAGGACTCTTGGATCCAAGCCGCTGCCTAACCACTGCGCCAACACCAGGCTTATATATATATATATTATATATATAATATATATATATATTATTATATATATATATATATAATATATATTATAAATAGATAAATAATATATAAATAAAATAAAATAGAGATTTAAAAGGTTGTAGAAAAAAAAATTGGAAGTTGTCTTTTCCACCGCCTCATTGAACACGTTACATTAATTTGTCATGCCTGTTGTTTGTGTCCTTTATGATGTCCTTTAAAACAGTAAATTTCCTCTTGTTTCACGGCCAGACAGTCATACAGAGGGGAAAAAATCTCACTCTACTCTGTGCATGTATGATCAGGACGAATTCAGAGCTAAAGAACTGCTAAATTGCAGGCTCGTTTTCCAATTCATGTCTGATTCGTGTTCAAAATATAACATTGAATTGAAATTAAGTTGTTCCTCTATCATAAAATGACGTTTGTGGACTGACAGACATAGTGAACCAATTGCTTAACCACACTTTTTCATTCATGCACACATGGTAAAAATGCAAGCATAAGTGTATTTTATGTTAATAATACGATGAGTGAACTATTGTGGTAACTCGATATAATTTGATGAGTGAAATCAAAAGGGGGAACCTCCATCAAAATTATAATCAATCGCGGAGAGGGATATGCCCAATACAGATCACGACCAAAAAAGAACAGGTGTTGAGCAATGGTCACACGGATGGACAAGCATTTACATAAAGAACCGTCTTCAATATAACCTTGCTAGAAATTTTAAGATAATTACTAACTTCCTTATAGTGAGTGATGGGTCATAACCAGACCTGGGTAAGTTAATCTGTGATAACTCGAGAGAGTAATCCACTTGAGAAACAATTTTTATATTCAGATTTGAGACTGTTTTGGTTTGCATGCTGGGTAATTTGGAGTGTTCATGGGATGTGTCTTGCAGTTCTTAAATGCATATTCTGTAAGAATTTAATCTGCGTCAAATGAGGCCATGACGATGGAGCCTTACAAAAAGTTCCCCATATGTGTATGTCCCCTTACAGATTGTGCTCGACAGATGAGTAGTACTGATGGGGACACACAGATCGGGCCCCACAGACGAGGCCCTACAGATGGGGCTTTATTGCTCTGGCCTGTTATATCAACACGTATTGTTTTTCAAAACGCAAATAAATAAAGTAGATATCCACTTCCATTTTACAACTGATGATATTCATGTTTTAAGGTTTAAAAAGATTGTGATGATTTTTCAAAAAAAGTAATAACAGAGGAACTTGTCATGTTCGGTTTCTCTGCCAGCTCTCTTTTAGTCAGCTCCATATTGCCTACCCCTCTCCCTGTGTCAGTCGTTCGTTCCATAGACCATGAACTTGCCAACATCTCGAATAACAAGCATTAAGATCCTGCATGGAAGTCTCACTGACAGCTGGCGTGTTATCTGCTTCACACCAATGATGACTGGAAAGTAATCACACCGGTGAGAAGGAGGGATGGTTAGATTGGATTGGAGAGCATGGGAAGATGGCCAGTCATTGGAAATTTGAATAAAGAGGATAAAAGCAGCTGGGCTATATGCTTGTGATTCTGCTGTCAGTTGCTGGGAAAGGACAAGTGAGACCAATTCATTTGACATGTGTGTGTGTGTGTGTGTGTGTGTGTGTGTGTGTGTGTGTATGTGTGTGTGTATGTATATATACATACATATATATATATACATACATATATATACATACATATTTATATATATATATACACATACATATGTATGCAGGTCCGTGGACCAAATGTACATGGGACCTGGGTGAGCGGCCAGGTATATACATCTTCCTGTATATACATATATATGCATTCATATATACATACACATATATGTATACATATATATATATATACATACATATATACATATATATATACATATACATATATACATACATATATACATTCATATAGACATACATACATACATATATACAAACATATATACATACATGTATATATACTTCTATATATACATACATACATACAATATATATACATACATACATATATATACATATATATATACATACATATATACATACAAGCCGGTAGGCGACATGGGTGGTCGCTATATAATTGCATACTAGTCATACAGTTTTTGACGGATCGGGCTGAAAATTTTTGACAAAGAGGTTGATTATAGTGCGCATAAAAGCGCGGAAGCCGATTTTTGATTTTCGAAAAATATATACAGTATATATATAAATATTTTTCGGATTTTTTTCAAAAATTTCACCAAAGTCCCGTTGCTGGGCAACGGTGGCGTCCATAGCAACGGTGCTCAAAAGCATACAACTAGATCCTGGTTTGAACCTACCAGTCAAGTTTCATCAAAACCGGTTGACTCCTCTGGCCTCCAGAGCTGTCCATTACATACATACAGACAGACGGAAAACCTGAGAATAACGGTAGTCTAGCGACCACCCAACATGTAAATATATACATACATACATATATATATATATATATATATCCGAAAGAAGAAGAAGATATATATATAACATATCCATATACATATACATATATATATATACATACATATATATACATATAGATACATTACATATATATAATATATATATAACATTTATATATAGACATGACGATGCATGGACCAAGCCATCTCCTTATCCATGCTCCGTTTCCCCTTCATCCCTGAAGTGGCAACGATGTAGATCTGCATGACCTCCCAGGTGTCCTCCGGAGTACGCCCCATCTCGCTCTCTTCCTTATCGGTCTCTTCCTTCTCAGTCTCATCCTTCCTCGGTCTCATTCTTCTTTGATGGGATAGAGTCAGTAAAACCTAACAAGCCGCAAGGCAAGGCCAGGGTGCCAGGCCACATCCCAAATGCATGTTGATTGGCACAAATCCAGGTTTACCCTGCGCAGCCCTCTTCCACACCAAATCTGCAAAACATCATATTCATGTAATATTTCTCCAAATCCAGCACAGGGACACCAGCCACCCTTTCCTTCCAGTCAAATGCAGACTGCACAACTGTTGTGCCTGTATCTTGTAGACTACCTCAGACTGATGTACCCAGTTGCTGTGGGGGCGGCTTCGGTGCCGTTTCCAGTCCAGGTTGGGGTTGATTCCTTGCGAACGTTTACGCTTAATTTGAGGGAAATTTGTGTGGGTGTGTTGGCTGGCAACCTCCGAACGTACCCAAAAGGGAGTGGCGCCTATGCAAAATAGTGTTGCAGATGTCATTGAGACCGGTGCTTTGTGATATTGTCTTGTTCGTGACAAGGTCAAACCATTGAACTGCAAGGATGCGACACTGGCACTTCATGTGGAAGGTCTGAAGCTTTTGCCCTTTCTCTATGAGCAACGTCCAGGTTTCGAACCCATACAGTTGTACTGGGAATATACAAGTGGTGTATACTCCGAGTTTTTTTGATAGACTAAGTCGTTTATTCTGCCACACACAGTTCAGCTGGCCAAATCTTGATGAGGTGAGGCACATACATTGGTGAATGTCAGGTGAGGAGTCACCCATGGAGTTTATATCGCATCCAAGGTACCTGAACTTCTCCGTTGCTGCAATGGTCTGGCCCACAATGATGAGTTGTATTGGAGGTGGGCAAGGGGCCTATGTTTTGAACCTTGGTTTTTTCCCAAGAAATGTGTATTCCCATTTTCCCGGCTTCTTCCTCGAACGTCTGCGATGATGTTGGCCATTGGTCAGACTTTCCTCGGAACAAGGCCGCATCATCAGTGTCGTCCATATCCGTAATGATTGCACCGCCAACAGTTTTTCCAAGGTCTCCCTGACACCGGCTCAGGATCCAATTGATGACACAACAAAACAGAACTGGAGTGAGGATGCAGCCTTGACGGACACCCAAAGTGGTGAGGAAAGATCTGGAGACATCACTTCCAATGCGCACCCTTGATGTGGTGCCCTCATGCAGGTCCCGGATGAAACAGAGAAAAAAAATGAAGGTGTTCCACTGCTTCCAGGGCCTTCCACAGAGCGCCCTGATCCACTGAGTCAAAGGTGGCATTGATGTTAATGTAAGCAACGTTAAGCAGTCTTGCAAATGTGCAGTGGAGCTCCAACAAAAGCCTGAGGGTGAGCATCATGTCCATGGTCGACCTTCCCTTCATGAAACCGGACTGCTGTGGTGGCATCGATGGGTAAGTAATGGTTCCAGGCGAGTTCGTAAAACATGACTAAACACCTTACCAGGGACCGACAACAGTGTAATGGGTTGATAACTGTGACAATGCGATCCATCATGGTTTAGCTACCAATGAGAAGTCTAACATTGGGGATTAACAAATAAATAACCATTCCTTCCATGCCATGAGGAGCAGAGGGCTGCCGAAGCAGTTTCATTGGCTAAGGAGTACAGTCCTGGATGGGTCGCCAATCCAACTCAGGATACTCGAATGGCTCATTACCCCAGTAAGCTGGTACTCATTTTGCTGACCTCAGAAGGATGACAGGCTGAGTCAACCCACCTGTTGTTATTTCAACGAGAGAAACAAGGGCTCAAACTAAAGACCCCAACATTTTAAGCCAGCCACCTTAACCGTTAAGCCAACACCAGACTTAACATTGGGGATTGCAATGTAGTTTCTACCTCTCAACTAAATGCTGGCCTCCAATGGCACATGTGAAATCTACCATTGGGGCATGCATCCTGGATCTACATGTTTCCAATGTCTAACGCCCACCATGACCACTCGAGTGATTACCTGCTTGGTGACAGGTGACAGCAACTATAGATAAGCTCCCATCAAAGTTGTTGTATTTGACACAGTCTTAGATCCCACGGAACTCGGTCCCATGCGGGTGGAACTTGGCAAAAAAGGTAGTCACCAAAGCTAGGGTTTTCTTTCTCACCATGATGGGGTCAGCAAAACCCAACAAGCCGCATGGCCAGGCCACGTCCAAAACGCATGTCGATCAGCGCGACTCCGGGTGCCACATTCACAGCCCTCTGCCTCACGAAAGCTGCAATCTTCAGCTCGGTTCTCACTTCCATTGAAGTCGTATTCGACACAGTCCTCAATCCCACAAAACTCGGTCTCTCTCATCCTCAATGATCGGAACTTTGCAAGAGGGAGTTCGCCAAAGCTTGGGTCTTCTCTTACAGCAGCACGGGGTCAACACATCCCACCAAGCTGCAGGGCCAAGCCACGTCACTAATGCATGTTGAACGGCGTGATACAGGACATCTCATCCCACTGAAGCTGCCGTTTTTGGCTCAGTCTTCACTGCCTTCAAAACTGATGTATTCGACGCAGCCCTCGGTCCTCTCCATCATGCCGCGTGTGTGTGTGTGTGCGTGTGTGTTTGTGTGTGTGTGTGTGTGTATTCATGTGCACATGTATTTATGTCAGTCTCCTTAAGCTATTTTGAAACATCTTCAGATTCTATCTGTTTTTTTGCAAGCGCACTTCTCAATATCCTTCATTTTGATTGAGGTTTCACCCGTTCAAGTCCATCAAAGTCATGTGAGCAGTTACTCCACTTTTCGTGCTAATGATATGCAGTGATGAAAATTTACTTCTCCTTTCTGGCCTTTCTTCTTTCTCTTTATGTTGTCCTGCTCATAAAGGCAGAAATAATGCTGTCCAGAGCTGCTGTTGATGTGAGCATGTGAACATCCATATGTAACCATTATTGCACCCTTCCACTCTTGGATGATGGTCTGGAAAGCAATTCCCTGTGGAGATCTCAATCTCTTTCTGGACTCATAATGTATTTTGGTTGAGGTTTTCTTCTCTGAATTCATTCCTTTGTGGGTGGTCAATCCACTCATTGTGCAAATTATTTTCAAGGGATGCAAAGCACTGAACTTTGCTCGTAATTATTTCTTCTTTCTGCTCTATTTTTTCTTTATCTTCTTCTGTTGGATACTTTTACTTTACTTGTATATTACACCTTTGCCAGTAAAAGTTTTATTCGCATTTTCAATACCTTACATTCATGGTGTATTTTGGTTTTAAATAGTGGACTTTTGTACACCCCCATTCCTCCTCCCTCCACTCCTCCTCACAAGACCTACAAATTTTAAATGAACCATTTAAACAACAATTTCTGGTCCTTTTATGACCATGCATTTTGGTCTTCAGTTAAGGACACATGCATATTGCTTTGACAGACATTTTCATAATCATATACTGCACTCTAAGGGCTGGCAAGATGGCTTTGAGGTACACAAACCTGCCTGTAAGCCATTTACCATGGGCTAGAATCTCGACCCAGCCACAAACTGTCATCCTGGTGTGAGGCAGGGTGATTCATCAATGTGTGTGCCATCCCTCGGATGAACGTTAAACTGGACATCCCATCTGCCGGCATTAGTTGGAGGATGTTAAAGATCCCAAGATGTCCTTTATGAAGTGGAGGCAAGCTATCGCCGGAGCCATGGTCAAATTTCTGTCTTAACCTGAGTCGAATCTCAGGCCTGGCCAAGCGGGTTCATGAAAGACTTGGGCCAAGCTTCCCCTGGCCAACCCCACATGAACGTGGGAATAATTGAAAGAAGAACAACATGCTGTACTTTAATATTTCGGTGAAAGTGAATGTGATGAACGTTATCGCAATGCTTCGATTTATTTCACCTTGTTTTCTTGTTACGCGAGTGTGCTATTGAATCCTCAAATCTCTGCAAGTGCTTGCAAATACAGGACTGGATGAGGCATGGATAAGCCCCAGGCATACCCCAACTGAATGTGGAAGGTTTAAAGATAGATAAAAAAAAGGAAGTGCTTCACAGAATAGCTACCTCACAAGATATGCTCTTAATCCTCCTTCAGGAAACTCACATGTGTGACAAAAGCAGAGCTACAATTCCAGGCTATCACCTCATAGCTTCACCCTTGGTAAACAGAAATAGCCTAGCTACCAATGTGAAATCTGACAATGGGGATTGCAACGTAGTTATTCAACCTCTCATCTAAATGCTGGCCTCTGATGGCACATGCGAAATCTACCATGTTTCCAATATGTACAAACACCCACCACGACCACTCAAGAGTGATGACCTGCTTGGTGACAACATTTGACTTTGACATTCTTGCACTGCTTGAGGCCCTTCTGGGTTTGCAGTTGTAATGTACCAACATGATGGTATAATCATGGCGTTTGTGCAGGTCGAATAATTTCAATAATCCCAGTTGTACATCAACTGACTGCATAATAAGAATGGTGAAATGCTTCCTGGTTGTGAATGGTGGGCAAAACACAATGTGTCCATGTGGCAGGTGGAACTTGTGGGTTCCAAATATGATCAGGCATCACCAATCACAGTAAGAGGTGCATCAATAACCAGTATCACCAGTATATACATATATATATATATATATATATATATATATATATATATATATATATATATATATATATATATATATATATGTACACACACAAACACACAATTTTTTTTTTGTACCACCATATGTTTCAGACATACAGTATCGAATAATCATTTTCCTCATGTCTCAATTTACACATCCATTAATGGTGGGTCATCCTTTACTCAGTTTAATTTCCTTCTTTCACACCGTTTTTGAAATCCCTGCAGAGGAAACTATTCCTGGTATACTCCTAGCTCAGTCACTCTGGTTTACCCGAGGCCGAGCATGTCTCTCTATTTCACGGGAAATGTGCACTGGGAGTTATATAACACTCACAAGGCTCTGTCAGCCCAGAAGCCCATATTTAAATCGATACACAGTGCGAGATGGCTTTTGCAGTCATGTTTGAGAAAGGGAGTCTATTATTGCCTCACTTTTAGGATGCGAATGGATAAGAAAAATGGAGGCTAGATCGAGAACTGAAGCACGTCACGTGACCGAGACATGGGAAGGCAGGGAGGAGATGCCTCACTGCCACTGGTTAAGTTTTGATCCTCTCTCATTCCTTTTATGGGAAGTGAATGAATGAGGAGGGGTTCTTGCATGAAACAGAAATGCAAAATCGCAGCTCAAAAATCCAATAAACGCTATAAGGTTTTATCCAAATGCAACAAAGTCTAGTACGTACTACTTAACAGCAACAAATATTCCCACCTTCTTGTGGAGTTGGTCAAGGAAGGTTTTTGGCCTTGTGTCTTTCACACAAAAAAGCTGGCCAGGCCTGATGTTCGACTGAAGCCGGGAAGAATTTATAATTTGCTCAAGGTGCCAGTGAAAACTCCTTTATTTTTCCTGAATGACACAGTCAGATCTTTTATGTCCATCAATCAATGCTAGCAGACAAACCACCCAGCTTAATAATAATCTGAGGGAAGGTACACTTTGTAGTGCAAACAGCCTGTCAGCAAAGTACCAATCTTCAAGACAGCTGTTCACCACCATCTCAAATCATCCCCCATCCAATACTATGATCTTTTCTACACCCGATAAACCACCCTCCACCCCTCCAAAATTTTGCTTCTGTATCCATCTTATCCACCCCGGCATTCTCCCCTACCCATCGTTACCCGCACCCCTTGTTTGTCCGTCTCCATTTATTTTGTCCCTCGGCAATGCTGTTGGCATTTCCCCCTCTCTTTCTGCTGTTTATTTTATTATGTTGCGTCCTGATCCGTTCTGTGTTCCAACTCTTCTACGAGCCTTGACTATGTATACAACAACAAAAAATCTAAAAGTTTCTCGTCAGCCAATAATATAAACAAGACTCAACAGCTCAACGGTATGCATCATCCTGTAAGATTCAAAATAAAACAAATATTCCCTCTTCTTTTCTGCAGAAGCATGAAGTGAAAGGCCTTACAAAAATGTTGCACGCACAGTGTAATGGATGAGTAAGTTGTTGTCACTTTCATGTGTAATGGTGGCTATTTATGCAATGAAAAGTAAACATAGCTACACAAAGCAATGCTGTTGCAAACTGCATATGTTATTCGAGAAAGCCAATGGGTAAATATACTACTACTACTACTACTACTACTACTACTACTGAAACTACTACTTCTAATCCACATACCCAGCTAAGGGGCACAGCAACCCCCTTGGGGGGTAGACCCTCTTGCACTTCGTTCCTTTGGGACATTGGCGACCAAGCGACATTCGGGCAGGAATTTGATATTTTGACCAGGGTCCTGTCAACTGCTCACCTAGTCTTCACAAAGGGTCGACACCATGGGATATTTAACGTCCACCAACTAATGCCGGCAGATGGGGCACCCAGTTTAATGTCCATCCGGGGGATGGCACAAACATTGATGAATAACCCTGTCAGTGAAACAGCGATTATAGCTGAGTCAACATTCAAATGCAGGCAAGATGCCCTTAGAGCTTAGATGTAAGTGTGCGTTCATCTCGGCCATCCAGTCAGCCCTAATGGGTGAATATGCAGTAATTTTATCCTATACAAGAAGGGTACTCGGGAGAGCGCATACCTCCGCCACGCAATGACTCATCCACGAGAACATATCAGGCCCAATACATTTTTCAGATCTCGTGCTATATATCGTTTTTGGCCCTATCTCTCAATGGTGAAGAATCACTTTTAAAATTCTAGTAGTCAGATCTGGATCCGGATCTTCACCAAAATCTAATCACTTCGTCCTTGTCACACACCCAACCTGAACACCAAATTTCATCCGAATCCGTCCACAACTTTTTGAGATATCATGCTATATATCATTTTTAGCCCCATCTCTCAATGGTGAAGAATCACTTTAAAAATTCTAATCGTCGGATCCAGATCTAGATCTTCACCAAAATCCAATCAGGTTCGTCCTTGTCATACACCCAACCTGGCCACCAAATTTCATCCGGATCCGTCGCCAACTTTTTGAGATATCCTGTACACAAACAACAAACAACAAGCAGTCATAGACTGCTACTTACGAAATCGTCAACTTGACCTCTGACCTTGTCTAATAAAAGCTGTCTCTAGAGAAGGTAGCGACGCAAACCAGAAGTTTCTACGATGATTCTGTACCAAACCATCAAAAATCGAATGTTTGACCTCACCGTGACCTTGACCTTTGACCGATTTTGACCAAAATCTAATCAGCGCTAGCCATCACCCTCCTGAATCACGTGGTGCAATTTGACATTGGTAGCTTCTTCCGTTCTCGAGTTATAATTTTTTTTTGGATGTTTGATCTCACTGTGACCTTGACCTTTGACCGATTTTGACCAAAATCTAATCAGCGCTAGCCATCACCCTCCTGAATCCGTGGTGTAATTTGACATTGGTAGCTCCTTCCGTTATCGAGTTATCGTGCCTACAAACAAACACACAAACACACAAACAGAGGACGGAAGTATCATATACTTACGAAATCTTTAGATTTCGTAAGTAACAAACAGACAAACAGGAGTGAAAACATAACCTCATTCCACCTTCGGTGGTGGAGGTAATAAAACTTAACAGAAAACAGCTATATTTGTTGCAAAGTATGTTTTTTTTATATAGAGTAGAGAACTTTGTGCATATACTCATATGACAAGAATGATGTTACTAAACAAGGTACAACTCAACACAGTGCGCAAAATTTGAATCAAGACATCACAAAAACGAATAATGGAATCCCAAAAAGGTGAGCATAGAAGGATTCATTTGACAAAGCAAATGAAGTGTACCATTCTTTGCACCAACTTTTGCTGTTAAATGCTTTTTTTGCTTTTAAAATGAATGAATGATGAACAAATGACTGAATGAATTTCAATTTCAATTTCATGCAGATTATTTTCATATATAAATAATTATTTCACATGATCTGAGATAGCTATCAATGCCAGTTTATGGGACACAAAGTAACGCCGAAATGAAGTGGCCATCATAACAATAAGAATAAGTTATAGATAGCGTAGTTGTGTTGACAGGAATTATATTAGATCTGATCAGTGCAATCCGACCATATATCACAAAATGGGCTTTCCATTTTCAGCCTCTACTGGTATGTCTTTCAACAGATGGTGCCCCCAAGGAATGATGCTTTGTTATTGTGGGGTGAAAGGGTAGAGGACAGCAGGAGGGAAGGTGAGCAGGAATCAAGCAACAGTCTTGATGTAATTAGGGAATGTGCAAAAGGCTCCAAGCTGGAACAGTCCCACAAAGCATTGTTCAACATCGGTCATTCTGCACTTTTTCTTTTGAGCTCCAACTATGGTGCACAGCTGCCTGAAGATTTCAGCAAAATAAAAATGGTGAGTGACTTGCAAAGGAGCACTTTGTAGAACGAGCAAAAAAAAAAGAGTTGGCTGCAGTATCGTGAAAACTAGAGCTAATTCAATGGCACACCATCACAAATTCCCATGCTTCTCACCAAAGGCAAAGCTGAAAAATGGCAAAAAGTTCCACCAGGAATGATTCAATATCAAATTTCAAGTTTAAAAAAAATAAATCTTGTTTTCCCCTGTGACCTAAGTCCCATCCTCTGCAAAAACCGGGAGTGAAATCCAAAAAATTGTTACATATTTCATTTGTCCCTCATTCCTATTTTTTTGGTATACGTTGTCGAGGCTCGTATGAGAGCTAACACATAATACAAAGCAAGGGTGGGGGGCATGAGGAAGGACAAATCAGTGGGGAACAGAGACATTAGGAAATCTGTGGAAGGAGAGGGATGGGGTGGGGAACACAGGGTATACAAGATGGACACTACAGGACTTTCAGAAGAAAAGCAGGAAATTTGAAGGAGTGGGTTTGGGGTGATCAACGGTGTAGAAAAGATCGAGTTTTGGATGGGGGAAGACAAGAGGTGGTGGTGAGCAGCTGTTTTGAAGGCCTGGAGGAAAGAATGGATTGAAGAGAGTGTGGGAGTTTCTTCCAAAGGTGGGGAAAAAAATAGGAATGAAAGAGTGAAGGTGAGCAGTGATTCATGATTTTGGTAGTTTTACCAGAAGGTTGCGGCGGACCTTGAGCCCCTGCGGAAATATGGGGGGAGGGGGCATATCACAGACAGAGCAGGGGGGGGGTGAGACCGGAGAGGAGATGTAGAAGACAGAAAGACCACCGACTTTCCTGCTGTGAGAGACTGAGAGGCCCAAAGACTCAGCCTCATCGCGGGAGATACCAATGATCCTAAATGCCGCTTTGTTTCCACAGCGTGAAGCCGAGAAAGGTATGAGGTGGGAGCACCAACCCAGATGGGAGAGCAGTACTCCATCAGGCTACAGACGAAAGCTTTGTAGGTGGTCAGGAGCACAGTTGGCCGAGGAAGGACTTTGCATGATGGAGGATTCCCAGTTGGCGACTGGCTTTGGAGGCCAGGTTGGAAATGTGGCTCTCCCAGGAAAGATCATGGCAGATCGTGAGACCCAGAAGCTTGAATGAAAGGACTTCTTCAGAGGATTGTTGAAAGAAGATGGGGGGGGTGGGTTCTAAACAGTCCTTTCGGACAGAACATAGTGGAGTTGGAGATTTGTCAGGACTGAAGAACATGTTCAACGTGTTGGACCAGTTTGTGATTTTCAGACTGCAGAGAGCGAAGAAGCTGCTGCTAGCCGGTCTGAGGGATGACAGATGGTATGACAGAGGATGGTGTCATCAGCAAAGATGATAAAGAGGATTTTCCAGAGAGTCGGAGAGATCATTGATGAAAATCAGAAAAATAACAGGGCCCAGAATGCTGCCTTGAGGAATTCCAGCCTGGACAGGAAGAAGGGATGAGAGAACTCAATTTAAGGCCACATGTTGGCTGCGACAGGAGAGGAAGTCTGCGAGCCATGAGTGGAGATGGCCTTGATACCATAGGAACCACCAACAAAAATACCAATCAAGTATGCTGATTGCATATACAAAGTTTTATGCCCAGAATTTCATTTTTTTATATTTGACCTTTTGACCCCGGCCCCAAAGCCCCAGGGGACAGGGGCCAAAGTGATACAGCCCTCACACTTTATTGCCATGTTGTGATCATAACTACAAAGTTTGGTGAATTTCTGCACAACCGTTTCGGAGGAGATAGCTTGACGGACGGACATATGGACTGACTGACAGACAGACAGACAGACAGACAGACAGGAGCCGATTACAATATCCCTCCCATTTTTTTTCCAAAAAATGTGGGGATAAAAATTAGTGTAATGGAAACAAGGAAGGAAACAGCCAACTAGTATCATTTGTAACGAAAGAAAGAAAGGATGTTAAAGTTAAAATTATGAATCATCACGAGTGAGTCCATTTCATAGTCCCAGAAAGTTTAAGTTTTGAAAAATCTGCAATGATTAGTCCTTACTGTATCACAGTGAAACAAGTCCCATTTTTTAAAGCCAAGAATTAAGTATGAGATCACACTATTTGCAGAATTTTCACTTTACATATTTTCGAGACAGAGCTAAATGTTTATGTATGTTCATTTTCAGCCAGTGCCCCAAATTTTTTCCCAGTGGTGGGTGTTTCCTAATACTGCAGTCATATTGTTTTTAGGTCAGAAAAGTTGTTATTTTTCGGTGAAAAACCTTTTGACGACCCTCTCACATTCTTATGTGAAAAAAAACACGAAGTGCATCATTAAGTACTGTACTCCCAAAATCCTTGATCACTGCTCACCTCCACTCATTCGTTTCACTCCACCTGTAGTACCAACTTCCACATTCTCTTCAATCTCATCCCTCCCTCCAGGTCTTCAAAGATCTCAGATCAATTGTGGTGGTGTTGCATTCAACATCAAAGCTGCCTTTTCTATAGTGCCTGGCTCATGCCTGTCCTCTTCCCCTGTCTTCCCCAATCCATTTACAATATATCTGGATCCAGTGTCCAAGTCTAGAGCAATGTCTTGTTTAACTGCATCCTCTACTGCCCTCCCAAATGTGATGACTCCAGGTAGGAGGCTTCTCGACCAACTTTGACTCCCTTACTTCTTCGGGTTCCTCATGATGACTCCATCTTTGTTCTTTACTTCTTCAGGTTCCTTCTTAGTCTTCTATGTCATTATGTTTGTACCATATCCTGATGCTGTGTAGACTGTGTTTCCACACTGATGGACCTCTGGTAGCTTGTACATGATGCTGTGTTGAGCCTGGGGAGTAACTGCTGAAATCTGTCAGGGTTCTTTCCGACATCTTTTTTCTTCGTTCCTTTCACACTTCTTTCTAAAATTTATTTATTTTCACAATTCTCTTCATTATAATTCTTGCTTTTTCTTCTCTTTCATCTCTTTTCCTCTCTTTCTTTTGTTATCTATCCCTCTAAGGAGAAGTGAATGCTTGCAGAATTTTTTTTGTAAGGCTCACTTGGCTGCGCCTGGATGGGTTTGATGGTTGTAGAGTAGCGGCTGAAACCCCAATCCAATCCAGGTTCCTCCTGATGACTCCATATTTGTTCTTTACTTATTCGGGTTCCTTCTTGGTCTTCCATTTCATTATTTCCTTTGACACCAAGTCTACCTTCCAAATCTGCAGTCAACATTCCAGCTGGCTTGGTATCTGTCCTCAAGTCACTATCCATGTTTTGGTATTGCAGCCAAGACCTTTAGTAAGACTTCTTGATTGATTATAGCCTGGCTTGATTGTAACCAACATACCCTCCAACCTTTCCTGTGTTTTTTTTTCTCTGCTTCCATCTGCTCCACTTGGTTCCTCATATTATATACACTTGAAAGTGTCTCTCTGCATGGTGGTATAAAGGCAATTTTACAAGCCAAATTAATCTGCTCTGAAATCTACTATCTTCCTCACAAACTGGTCCATTATCTATCTCAATGGCTGCTGACCACAACAGTTACCCGGCATCATTTCTCAAAAAACTACTCTTTCTCTTGTATCATTTCATATCTTCACACCTGTCCAACATCACAGCTATCCTATGCAACATCACATCCAAGGCACACCAAGTCTTTTTTGGCTCATGAAACAGCATGAGGATGAGGTGATGGAGGGAAGAAAGGCAATATCAGACAGTGGGACAAAATGGAATTGCCTGGTGTTGGCTTAATGGCTAGAGTGGTGGGCTTGGGATACGCAAGTCCTGAGTTCAAATCCTGCTTGGCTGTTGAATGAATACCAGCTGGGGTTGACTCAGCCTGTCATCCTCCCGAGGTCGGCAAAATGAGTACCAGCTTGCTGGTATCCTGTGTCGGAGTGGCGACCTGTCCAGGAATGTGGCCAATAGCCAAGGAGACTGCTTAAGCAACACCAACACTCTGCACAGAGTATGGTCCAAATGGATGGATGGATGGACAAAATGTCGACAGACTTAACAAGCAAAGAAATGAATGATGAAAGAAAGGAGAAGAGGGGAGCAACATAGTAACTTGTGAGTAAGAGAGCTTGGATAAGATGAGGTTAATTTAGGTTTTAAAAAATCACAGATATTTGAAATCAATTTCAACACCACGATTAGGCCTGTCATTGCATTAGTGGTGGGAGAATCGTTTTCCGAGGGTCACATTCCTGCATCGTTAAAAATCATCAACGTTATTCCAACCCTTAATAATGGTGCCAAAAACTAACCCTCTAAACAAGAGACCAATGTGCCTTCAACTTTCAACAAGAGACCAATGCAAACTAATAGAATTAATAATTGCAGCACATTTCAAGACATTGCTTTTCAAACATTCTGATCTTCAAACATGAGGTTTACTTCAACCTAGGTGATTCCACCTTGAACATCATGCTTCTTTTGTTCTTGAGTTTGAGGAATAGATGAACTCAAAAGAGAGATCAGGCCTCCTCTCCAACTGAACATCTTCCATTGCTTAGATTCTGTCCAGCAACCCCCCTCC
>CM068961.1:53904587-53919677 GCA_035128595.1 Eptatretus atami
GACAGTACTTCGAGCAATATACAATTTAACTATAATCTTAAAAAACAAATTTCAGACTCTGGTCCATCATGATATTCAGAGGTGAGTAATTTTAAGTCTCCAAGAATAGCAGGGTCTTGTCTGAATGCTGTTAACTCAACCATTGAGGCAGCAACAACAGTGAACTTTGAAAATGTTAGCGTCAGGAATTGCCCAATGAAATGGCAAATTTGCCTGAAACAGATTTTGAAAATGGCATTTCCAATATTTTAAGGTTTTATTCCCACACAGCAGGTTAAGAAAAGGAGCAGGGTGGAGATTTACGATGACACTCAGGAGAAAAATTATCCAAGAAAAATCTTCCATTACTAAGAGAACTGTCCATTCCGTGTGTGTGTGTGTGTGTTATTGTGTGTGTGTGCGTGTGTGTGTCCATCTGCTTTATTGTAAAGGGTTCCTGCTGTAGTAGAATAATAAGAATGGTACCACAAATAATCGATTTACTTGCTTTTAAAGCTAATAATCAATTGACTTGGAACAAAAATTTGTGTCCGTTTCATTAAAAAAAATGCCTGTTTTAAAAGCCCATCTTTCCAGAATGGAGGAAGAAGAAGCAGGATCTGGAGCTTTAATGTCACAGTTCCAACAGTACAACAGCAGGAACGCTTTAGAAATATAGTGTGACGGACATGGAAGCAACACATAAAATTGTATCCAGTATAGTAATACTTCGCAAAACAATAGAAAAATATCAAATAATAGTACAACGAAGGAGCACACAAACAAACAAGAACAACAGCAGCAGCAGCACACAAACAAACAGCAGCAGCAGCAGCAGCAGCAATACTACCTGTTATACAAGTGTTTCACTTCATTTTACATCCTCATTGAAACTCACAGATAGATATGCAATGTGTTTGTGAAGTGCAACATGCTCTTTACTAAACCCATCAGTGAAGCGCGTGGCAGCACAGCTAGTCTTTCTTTAAAATGCCGAGCTTGCACACTTCCTATTGGCGGTAGTAGTCCTCAGTAATGTCCTATGAAGATCTCTATCCCCTTTAATTTACACCTTTACTCCCCTTCTTTCTTTGTCAGTGAAGGTATATACAATTTGTAACCTTCTCCATCTTTTTATCCTCCATCTTTAAGGGCTGAAGTAAATGAGTTTTTCCATTTTTGATCTCTGACAATAATAAAAAACAAAATTTTCCAAGCAACTATTTGTCTTCTTGATGAAGCTATTAGGTCAAAAATAGTACTGTTGAAGATTGGTGCTTATGAGAAGAGTTTTTGCAAGTGCACTTGACTTGAACACTGCCCCCCTTTTGAGTATTGATCCATGGTACTGCCCTGTGGAGATCTCTTTCGCTCCCCCAAAACATCAGCAGCACATTCTGTTTATAACCAAGCTACAATAAAACACTGCCTGCTCAGAGATATAGAAAAGGTCCATTAGGGAGGTATCCACATACGGAATTGATCTTTTGTAATGGGCAGTCATAAATTAATGGTATTGAAGAACGAGGTGACCAATCGTTGACCTCACCCAAGGAACAAGAGATGAGGAGGGGGTTCGGCTGTCTGTAGAACAACAACTAAATATGTTTGAAAATAATTACATAATTAAGGTCGGTGGTTTGATTTCATCCCAGGCAGTGTCATATCAAAGACTATAAAAATAGCATGTGCTGCTTCCTTGTATGACACATTTGAAGGATAAAGCATGGACAAACCCTATCGGTAGGTATCCATGGGAAGGAGGAAATTTCTCCTTAATTACCCGTCTGAATGTGGAGCAAAACAGCGACATTATAAAGATGGCGTCACCCGTATCCAGAAAACCCTGGGAAGTTATGTTACTTCCTCCGAGCTCAGCAGCTGTGTTTATCTGAAGTCAAGCCTGGCATTGTGTCTTATCTTTGTCTGTGTGTGTCTGTGTGAGTCATTTGTGTCACAGCTCCTCCACAAGCCATTACCCATTAAAAAAATAGGTGAGACTACTTTTACCCTGAAATGACAGCTTTAACAAGGTGTGGCACCAATTTCACAGGAAATTCCATGAACATTAAATGAACTGTCCATCTCTCATGCTCATGCTAAATAATAAAGCTCAACATGGACCTCCATGCATTTTTCTTTTCAAAGTATCCTGTGGGTTATGAATTGCTCACTGGACTGGCCAGGTTGTGTCTGTGTCATCATCCTCATCTTGTTGTGACATTAGTTTCAAATTATATGATACAGTCTTTATCGATGAAACCAGCATCATTCTAAACCTTAAGAAGATGCAGAGGCAGCCTATCAGATTAGACTTGCTTTGTTAAAATCATAATTAAGGCACTCACATGATCACACAGCCACTTAAATGTGTGAAATGTACACAACTTTGCACGATAGCATAGACATGGACATGTTTCCCTTGCATCCTTGTACCATCTACAAAAACAACTCAACCATCCATCCCACATCTTTACAGGATATTAGCGTGAAAGAACGTGTGGAAGAGATGGAACAAAAAGGATGCAGGACAATGATGATGTAAAAGAAAATTTTACACCCATGCTGATTTTATGTCAGCTGCAAATGGTAACGATTCAATGTCTCATCACCGCACGACATGTCAAGCAAGGACGCAGTATTGTCAAGCATAGTGTCAGGAATGGAGCAATTATGCTCAGCACAACATAACAAAAAAGTATTGTTTATTATTTAATGGCCTCTGTACATTATCAATGACATTTGTAAGATTATGGGATATGGTTTCAAAATAACTTAAGGCCCATCACACTTGATAAAGAAGGGTGTTTAAAATCACTTCTGCTATTACTTCTTTAATCACTGTCTTCCTATAGTATGAGATGATGAATATTCCTTTGAACAATCTGAGATGAAATTTCTTTTTTCTTTTTGAGCAAGTTGGGTTGATTGAAAGCAAAAAATAAAAAAGATATAATTTTTGAATGATTATTTGATTGATGGCACACAGTGGTTAATGTTTGAGTAAATAACAATCAATGACACAAACAATCGAAATTAGCAAATGATTGGATTATGAGAGCATTCCAAGGCTTGGCCATGTAAATAGTCAGACAATGATGCATTTCAGTTGTGATTTTTCTTGTTCCATTTTACGGTTCTTTCAATCATGGACCTTTTGAGTCAATTCACAAGTATTCATGTCCTCAGCTTGCCGAAAGTCAGATTGCCCTTAGCAACGCTATTTTTTTATGCAAGATCTAGCCTCATGTAGGACTGAAGCGACAGAGGATAAGAAGGCACCATACTGACAGTGGGCCATTGGGGGATAGTGTTGGACAAACCAAGCAAAGGAATGAATTAACAGGAAAAGTGAAGAAACAGAGAACCCTGCAAGGAAGAGGGTTGAATTTGGTGGGGTGAATGGGGAGTAGAATTGTGGGTTTGGTTGGGATTGGGGGATAACACGAGACCACGGTGTACCACTTGCTTGAAGCCCTGGAGAGAAGAATGCAAGCTTGAACCATCTCAGGAAGGTAGGAGTTCCACAAACGGGTGAAAAGAGGGGGGGGAAGGAAAGATTGGAGTTGAGTAGTAAACCTGGATTAGGGGAGTTTAACCAGGGTGAGGTTACTAGAAGAATGTATACCTCCTGGATCAGATGGGGAGAGTGGGAGGGAGCAGAGGTCATAAAGGGCAGAAATGGATTGAGGTAAACAATAAAGGCAGTGAAAACAGGGAAAAACACCAATGTGTCTACGAAGTTGAGAAATGGGCCCTGGGCTTCATCGCAGGCGATTCCAAAAATATTCAGAGCTTTAGATTCCACAGAATCCAGCAGAGACAAATTTGAGGCTGCAGCACCACCCCATAAGGGAGGGCAGTACTTCAGTGAGCTATAGGCAAAGGCCTTGTCGGTTATTGTCACCATATTCCTGTTTTTATAGTAATCACAGCAAAGATACAATTTACTTCTCAGAATGAACAAATGTGCTTATTCCTTCCTCTTTCACAAGAAGCCATCTGATATATTTGGGAAGGCTAATAATCCTAGAGTGCCTTTTACAAGAGCAGGCCATTGTGTGCCAGGACCCTAACCAAATTCCTGCCATCTGGTCTGCAGCGCATTCACCCTCCCGAGTACTCACAAGTCTCTTTGTGCCATCAGATGTTGTGAGTAATGTTAAAGGAGTAGTTACATGACTGACAACTGGAAGGTCACTCAAATCCATTCATCCAAGCTTGATTCAAAATTATTCAAAAGGATAAAAGAAACATCAGACAGAGAAGGTACTATTGTTACTATAGTAATCCTAGACAACAGATGACCAAGGACCCAATGACCACTCTGACAGAACTACAGAGTTCCTTGGCTGAGATGGGAGAACCTGTCAGATGGACAACAGTTTCTGCACCACTTCACAAATCTAGGCTTTATAGGAGAGTGGCCAGATGGAAGCCACTGCTGAGAAAAAGGCACATGACAGCATGCCTGGAGTTTGCAAAAAGGGACGTGAAAGACTCTGAGAGCATGAGGAAGAATATTCTGTGGTCTGATGAGATGAAAATTGAACTCTTTGGCCTGAATGCAAAGTGCTAAGTCTGGTAGAAACTGAGCACAGCTCATCACCCATCTAACACCATCACTACCATGAAGCATGGTGATGGCAGCATCATGCTGTGGGGATGCTTTTCAGCAGCAGGGAATGGGAGACTTGTAAGGATAGAGAAAACAATGAATGGAGCCAAATACAGGAAATTATTGAGGAGAACCTCCTTCAGAGTGCAAAAGACATTAGAATGTAGTGAAGATTCATTTTCCAAGAGGACAATGACCCCAAGCATACAGCCAAAGAAACACTGGAATAGCTTCAGAACAAGAACAAGAAAGTCCTTGATAGGCCCAGCCAAAGGCCAGACTTGAATCCCATTGAGAATCTGTGGAAAGACTTGGAAGATTGCTGTTCACCGACACTCCCCATCCAACTTGACAGAGCTTGAGGAAATCTGTAAGGAAGAATGGGAGAAAATCCCCAAATCCAGATGTGCAAAGCTGATACAGACATACCCAAGAAGACTTGAGCTGGAATCGCTGCCAAAGGTGCTTCTACGAAATAATGACCCAGAGGGCTGAATACTGATGTAAATTAGATCCTGTATTTCTGTATTTCATTTTCAACAAAATTTGTAAAAATTTCTAAAATCATGTTTTCACTTTGTCATAATGGGGTATTTTGTATACATCTGTGACAAAAAAAGTTAAGTTTAATCCATTTTAAATTCAGGCTGTAACACAACAAAATGTGACAAAAGTCAAGTGGTATGAATACTTTTTGAAGGCACTGTAGATATGTGCAGCGATTGTGATGTCTGTGGGAGAGTTCTCATTGATGGGTGTGTGTATGTGGTCGGTCTTTGTGCATTCCTCACCCTACCATGACCTTTGTTACCCACTCCCCTAACCAAAACAAATAAATAGAACAAAAAACATTTATTTATGGCAATAATAAGAATAAAAAATACTTTTGAGTTTAAATATTATTTTGTTTGCATATATGGTACCTCCTCCTCCCCCAACTGAGATGAGGTCTGTGGCTTGAGACAGATATATTTGGTCTGGTGTTGGTGTAGTACAGGCCAAATGGCCTCCTCCTGTGTGAAATTCCCTTTTTATTCCTTGTTAAGTTGGTCCTTTTTCTCACATGATGCAACCTCGTGATATAGTCGAGTTGTGGCAACACAAATCTGAGTTCGAGGATAATGAGTCCAAGTTTGTGTTTGAATCACGAGTGTTTTGTCCTGAGTTCATAAAATCACAAGCCAGCAAAAATTAACGGATGGAAAGCCGCTACACCACTTGATCCAACTGCAGTATCTTTAGATCGAACTGTTAACATAAACGCCAACATATTTTTTGCCTATAGGGTCTTCGCCTCCTGGAGAAGTTAAAACACAAATCAGCATACACATGAAAAAATGTATATGAAACAACGCTGGACTTAACTTCGACAAACAGCCGCTGAGTTGGACAAAGTGACATAACTTCCCAGGGCACTCTGTGCACCAGTGATGCCATTGTTATGACTTCGCTTTTTCCGCCACACCCAATAGGGCAATGAAGGAGAAATTTTCTCCTCTCCATGAATACCAACCTCTGGAATCTGTCCATGCTCTATCCTTTAAATGCTGAGCATCAAGCAAGGAAGCAGCAGGTACCGTTTTCAGTCTTTGGTATGACTCGGCAAAGGGTGGCGATCAAACCGCCGATGTTCCAGACTCAGAGCAGAGGCTATCACCATTATACCACAGATTTTGATGAGCAGGGGCTATCACCATGTTTTTGAGCACTTGTAAGCTTCTCACTTGTAAGCGACTCTCTTCCTTTTCTGAGAAAGTCTTTGTTTCCTGAAAACTTAGTCAGAGGTAGATTTTTAAAATTAATAAATCACAACCATGTTGACAGATGCAAGTTAGGTCAGTCATGTGATGCAACATGTGATCACAGCAGAACGATCAAACTGTGAAAGCAACACAACAACAAACTGTCTGACATGTCAAGAAAAGCTGAAGTTCCAATAGTATTTGAAATAGAAAATATTGTCGTGATAGATGCCGAGCAAATTCCAAATTTGTTCGGCATCTATTTTGGCATCTTTTGAACCAGCCAAAGAACATGCCAGCAATCATATTGTTGAACCACTGAACTTATTTCATTTGTTGCCAATCATCAAATAAGTATTTACCAAAACATAATTGTTGCTGTTTACTTCATTTAAATGGATTATACCTAAATGTTGTGAAGCACAAAGTTAGCTTATTCCACCTGGTTATTGATTATGGGCCAAATGCAATACTTTGGTACAAATGCAATTAAATGGTCTGATTCAACCATGCCATGGCTGCTAAAAAGTACAAGTCATATTTTTTGAGAGAAATTTTTAAAAGTATATTGTATAATCAGAGAACCATTGTTCACAAAAACAATAGTGCTAAAAGTACAAATCAAATTTTAAAAACATTTTTGACAAAATTATTTAGAAGAGCAATCTTCAAATACTTCAAAACTATGAACTAACTCAGTAAGAAACTAGAACGGCACTCGGTAGGGCACATACCTCCACCAGGCTGAACAGTTTACGTTTGGTATCCCACTGAGACACCGGATCCGCATCCGGACCTTAACCAAAATCTAATCAGCTTGTTTTTGTCACCAACCAAACTTATCCACCTAGTTTTGTCATAACTCGTCCACAACTTTTTGAAATGTCGTGCAATATATTGTTTTTAGCCTTATCACTCAACGGTGAAGAATCACTTAGAAAATTGGAGTATCTGGATCCAGATCTTCACCAAAATCTAATCAATTCGTCCTTGTCACAAACCCAACCTATCCACCAAATGTCGTCTGAATCTATCCATAATTTTTTGAGATATCATCCTCACAGACAAATGGATAGTCAGACAAATAGACAAACAGTGGTGAAAATATAATCTCCATCCACATTCGATGGTGGAGGTAACAATGTGATTGTAAAACTATAAGTTAAATGATCAAATTAACTTTAACCCCCTGGCTGTCAACATTGAAATCAATGATATTACATTCAGCTTCATTCAGCAATGCAGTGTAAATTGTGAGACGGTAACCTGAACAAGTTCTCCCTAATTTACTGTCCACTGCAGTTCGTAGATGGATGATGTAATTCCACTGTTATTTACGGTAATAGCACAGCTCGTTCCAAGTTTTGCCGAGTGCGGCTGAACGAATATGTTTGGAATTATCAAAAAAAAATTCCCACCATTGTGTCCGATGAGTATTCAAACCTAGACTGGAAGTTATGTAAGCAAGCAAATATAAATAATGAGATATTCTATTAATGCCACAGGCAAACACATGATTAGGGGTATCATCTCTGGGTCACCATTTATTGTCCTGTATTGTTTGGGTAATGATGTTCATCAAGAGGACAAGTTAGAGGTACATAGGTAATAGCTATCCTAACATGATCCTATCATGCACAAATATAGCACAAAGATGCTTTATGTCCGTGCAGTTATGCAGTGTGTATTTACAGCAGCATGTTAGTGGGGGATAATGAGTTTGTGGAGTTTATCAATTCTGTCTTTATAAACGCGGCCTATGTCGGGCTAAAACTAATACACATGCGGTGCAAGCAATGACCTCATTCTGCCCCCAAACTGAGTTTGTTGGAAACAAACGTTTCTGGCTGAACCATACAATTGTGTGATTAACAATAAATGTAAGATTATTGTAACATAACTATTTTGACATTGTTAATGGACGGTAATGCTTAACTTCGGAATATTAACAATGTATTAGGTATTGGTACTTTAGACATCATGAGATGATGCACTAAAGCTGTCTCAGGGACATGAACTCATGTATATTCTTGTTCTGGGCAGGTACACATAACTTACCTTTAACCGAGTGGCCCGGTATTGTTCAAGCTGAAACTCCTGGTCGGGGGTGAGTCAGTTTTATTAGCATAATTACCAGTCTTAGGTTGAATGCTGCGTAGTGTATTTTTTGTCAATCATCGTAAATACCATAAAAGTGAGTCAGTCATTGGACATTCGGATTCCATACCCCATGTATTCATGCATTTGCTTAAGTACTCCTTAACTTCAACATTGTTCATTATTGATACCGTTATTAACATTCTTGCTTCTGTTTGATGTTGAGATGTAACAAAAGAAGTGTCAAGTAATAACACAACCCCATTGGATACTCAATGTAATAGAGGTGAGTCATTGAGATATTTTATTTTGGAGAAAGTCAACAAGTACATTGTAATGTTGAGTAACAAATGAACCCCATAATGCATTGCAATTATGCAATCGGGTTATCTGGCCCTCTTTATTGTCGATTGTAGCTCAGTGTAACATTATTAATGTTTTTCAGCTGATGAATGTGTTTTATTATTTTATTCCTTTGGCTCAGCTAGCGTTTGTCATTTTCCCATCAATTGACACATACTATCGCGTGACTCAATAAATGGACAACACCCAACGCCTGTGTCGTCGAGTCCTTCATCAGATCTCACTTGGTCGAGTCACCAAATGATTTTAACACGTTTTATAGAAGAAAAAAAAACTCCTTCTACGTAAATAAATTTAATGTGTGCAATTCTTACCAAAAATAATTGGTTATTTTTTGTTCCATTATGCAATGATGGGTGATTATTCAACACCTGCCCTCAGGGGGTTAATAATTTTTCAACCTAAATTTTCATGAGCGATGCATTGATTGCTATTCTTTTCATGGATTATGTTGACCGTTTCATTATATTTCAAGTAATAGGAAACTCCAGTTGCAGGTAACGGTTACCACACTCACTTTCCAGTTTCAGGTTCCATTTGAGATTGAAATATATGAGGGAGTGATCAATGAGTCTGTCTCCTGACAAAAAAATCCATAATGCATTAAAATTAATTTATACATTGCCCTTTTACAACAGTTTAAACCTTCAACCTGAAGAATTAATCTTTTTTTATGTTTATGTTAGGCCAGAGACTTATTGATCAACTATGGTGTGAGCACTACTTTTCATTTGAAATAGGAAAATCTTTGGATTATAAGCATTAATAATAATAGAATTTCTATGTTGCACAACAGCACAGATTGCACCAATTCAACATGGCGAGGGTGGGGAGGTTGATGTGGTTGGGCAAGTTAAAAATAAAATACATTTGCTTCCAAATTGCATCATATTTCAGAAAATTGTATTTTACAGAACATCTGGTAAAATAAATTCAAGCAGGGGCTTTTTAATCGGATCCTTTTGTTCAAAACCTTGAACTTTTCCTTTTGTAAGGAAATTTCAATGGAAAATTTTGGATGTAATCCGATTATAAAGGAACAACATTCCTCAAAGGCTCTTAGGACTGCGACAGTGATTATCAGCAACAAGGTTTCTAATGAGCCGAAAAGATCAACCTTATATGCTTAACTTACATTTGGAAAATAACTTTCGGACAGGGTAATGTCATAAGGCCTTCTTCTTTAAAATAATAATAGAATCTTCAATTTCCATACTGAGATAAAAGTTGGAGTAATACTCGAATATTATCTCAAAAAAAATCACCATGTTTCGTGACACCAGTGCACACTGCCAGTTCAGAGCTCCAGATGCCATTTTCTTCTTCAATCTGACAAACTATACAGGAAAACTAGAAGGGCACTCTTCAACATCGCGACGTCGCCAGATATACCTCCACCAACATTAAAAAAAATGGCTGCTGAACCACGTGACCAATGATGTAATAAATTTTCTTCCTCCATACAATTTAGCCCTGCATGACCCTCAAAAAGTTTTCATACTGGTCGGATAAAGCATTCAACATATGCAATTATGACGTCATAACTAAGCCATCTATGACATCATCCAAAAAATCACACTTATTTCCCATGGGGATTACTTCACTTGTGCGAAGTTTCAATTTTGTTCCATGGAGTGGTTTCGGAGATACAGAGGTCCAAAGTTTTTCCTTTTTTACAACATGGCTGCCTATGACCACATGACAATCCAACATGACCATGTGATAATCAACCATAATCACTTGACTTATGACGTCATAATTCTTATTAAAACATGCTACATGACTAGTCGCACCTATGATGAATATTTTGTGTCAATCGGATAAATGGTTGCAGAGAAAACAGAGAAAATTAGCAAGGACGGACGTACGGACATACGGGCAGACGACAGATAGCTCATAAATAATGAGTTCAATTCTAACTATCAAACCATCCTCATTTGGTTTTAGGATTTTAAAAATAAAGTAGAACGAATAATTAATGAAAAGTTTATGAGCCAAAATTTAGAAAAACAAGGAAGAAAGAAAAAAAAACTTCAGAGCCCCCATTGTTTTCGAAATTTTGCTGAATGGATTTAAAGGGCTAGCCCATATATTTACAACGACTTCTGGTTCCGGTTTTTGAGTGACAGTTGTTCTCTCCAGGGACCTCTGCCAACTTTCTCAAAGTTTCACGTTTTGACTTTTTGTCGTTGTTTGTCACGTTTTGACCTTATTTTGTTGCCTCCATGTTTACTCAGTGTTGCTAGTTTTGTTTTGTTTCAAAAATTGTGCTAGTTTGGTGTGTATTCATCAGTCTTGTCTTCTCGGGTTTCGCTAAGGCCAGCCTTCTTCTCGTCTATGTGTACGATCATGTTTATTGTATTTTCTCCACTTTATATCCACTTTATATAAAAAGTATATATATATATATATGTATATATACCAAAAAAATATTTTTTCCCTCCTCACCTTATACCCCACAAAACCACGTGACTTCCTGTACCGACTCTTCTTCCTCTTTCTTCCGCCAATCTGCCATCTTCCTTCTACTTTTGGTGACCCACATTCACCATACACCTTAACGATTTTTTTCTTCAACCTTTTCTTTACCTCCCCTTACCTTATCTTTAAAAAAATTCCTTTATTCTTTTCATGTCTCACCTTACACCTCACGTAAGCATGTGATTTCTCTCCCCCTCTTCCTCTTCCTGAAACTTTCACCGACCTGCCATCTTCCTCCAACTTTAGCCAATCCAAATTCACCATACACCTTCACAGTTTTTTCTTCAGCCTTTCCTTTACTTATCTTACCAAATCTTTATCAAAAAACAAAAGTCTCTTAAAATGTTTCAACTTCCTCTTTCACATGACGTGTGGTTCTCTGTATTGTATCACAATTCACTATTCCTCTTGTTCTTCTTCAAAAGACTTTTCAATTTGACCTTTCCTTCATGCTATGTCTAAAAAGTACAACTGTGACAACATTTCTTTTCTCCATTCTCTTAATTCTCTTTAATTGCATCCCTCATGTAATGTCTTTAATCACATCTCTGACTTCAAAATTTTTTAATCCCAGTTTGCAATGCATGTTCGTGTTCCATCAATCATCTTTTTTTTTCCAACTTCAGTGCCAATTCACCCCACCTCCTCACATCTACCTCCTTCTAACCCCTCGCCTGTTATACCCCCTCCTTACCCCTCCCATATTGCCCCTCATCCTGCCTCCGCTCTTAGCTCCTCGACTGTCTTCTTATTTGGTACCAGCTCCTCCTCTGATATCCCAAACTGTGTGGTGTTCTAACATATGTGGGCTCCATTCTAACCTAACAGATATCTCACTCTGTCAATCAGTACACTCCTCAACATTTCAAACATGCTCAATCTTTCCTCTCACACCTACCCCTTTTCCTAACCCCTCAAAATATTGTACCTCCAACTGCCTGCACCCTTCTTCACCATACCACAACCAAGTTCTCACCTTCCCTCTCCTCACCTCTCCATCGCCCTCCTGTCCCTTGGCCGTGCCCGTTTTCATCGTCTCCCACCCCCCCTCTCAAAGCTTCCCTCTTACCCCTCCCTCTCAAAGAAACTGTCACACTCTTCCCCCTCCAAACTTCCCTCTCACCTTTCTCAAACACTCCTCCCTCACGCTCTTCATCAACTCTCCCCTCTGATTCTTCTCCCTCCAATCTCCCCCCTCACTCACCTTCTCAAAGTTGGCCTCCTCACATCCACAAAGCTGCCTCCTTCCCTGCATCTCTCTCTTCATCTCATCCAACCACATCATCCCATCTTCAACTTCCCTCTGCCCCTCTCTAAATACTCCTACTGTGCCTCATCCATCAACACCGAGCCTTTTCTTCTCCTCATCCGGCCCTCTCCCCGAGCTCTTCTGCAATCCCCCACACTCTGTCAACAACTCTCCTACCCTCCCACACCCCATCATCCTACCCTCTCCCTCCTTTCCCGTGCACCAAAATCCTCCTCTCTTCCCTCTTACTTCACAGTGTGGACCTCAATCATCCGGGGCCTTCGCTCAACCTGACTTATCTTTACATACAGGTTGCCACTTACAAACCATACATATCCGCCGAACAGAAACTTTCCTCCTTCAAGACATCTCTGACACCCTATTATCTCTCCCTGGTCACTCCCTCCTCCGGTATGACAGACCTGAGCCTCGTCCTGGTGGCTGAGTTGCTCTCTTCATCAAAAACTTGATTCCTCACTCTCCATGTGCTGCCCTCACTCCCCCACACCCCCAGGAATACCCTGTGGCTCCAGCTTCCCCTCCACTCCCACCTCATGTTTATATGTGTGTTGTAACGTCCAAACAGTGATGACTCCATTTACACCTCGCTCCCCGAAAACATGGACCAACTTCTATCCTCTCATCCCAACTCTCTCTCTTCCTCATATGTGGTGACTTCAATTGTCATCATTGCAGTTGGCTGGGTGTGGGTATCTCTCTCAGCTGCCATGACACTTCAGCAAAAGACTTCTGTGACTCATTGGGATTGACACAATCTGTCAACTTCCTGACCAGGATCTCAACCAATGGTGCTCCATCTATTCTGTTTCTGATTTTGACCAATTTTCCTGAAAATATCTGCTGTTCTTCCTCTGCCACAATCAGTTCATCTGACCACATGCTTGTCAAAGTAAACATTTCTCTGGCTATTATTAGAGAACCACCTCAGCACCAGAGAGTCTGGCATTTCACTCAGGCTGACTGGCAAAGAATTCAAGCAGCCATCAAGCTTCTACACTGGTCTCCAATCTCTATTTTCTACGACATCAACTAATTCTAGGAATTCTTTCAAGGAAATTTGCTCTCTCTCATGAACAGATTTATACCATCTCGTCTTCAGTTGTCATATCCTTCTTCCCGCCCAACGTACACGAAGCTTGTGGCGAGGCAGTTGTCCTGAAACAACTTGCCTTCAGCATATGGAAAGCAAATCCAACTGAAGGCAATCTCAGTTCCTTCCACAAAGTTCATCACAAATGTGCATCTACCCTGAGGAGAGCCAGGAAACAACATCTTTGTAATCTCAAGCCTGAACTCTCAAATCTGTCTCCTTCCTCCAAATCCTGGTGGTGTCTAGTTAAGTCTGTTTCTGGTGTGTGTTCCCCCTCCATTCCCTCCCTTACCTCAAATGGTCACAGAGCTGACATTGCACGTGAAAAGGCTTAATGTCTAAACTTTGTGTTTGTTTCTAAATCTTGTGTGACAAACCCATCGCTTTCTGCGCCCACCTTAGCCAGTCGCACCCAGCTGTTCCTGGACTCTGTGTCCTTTTCTCCTGACAAGGTGGAGAGCTTGCTGTCTAACCTCAACTCAGATTCTGCAACCGGTCCAGACGGCATCAGCCCTCATGTCCTCAAAACCTGCTGAGCTGCTCTTGCTCTCTCTCTCTCTCTCTCTCTCTCTCTCTCTTCTCTCTCTCTCCTCTCTCTCTCCTGATCTATTCACCCTCTCATTTGCTGAAGGTCATCTGCTATCTGCTTGGATATCAGTAAACATTACAGCTCTGCATAACAAAGGTGAAAAAACAGATCCCTGCAACTGCAGACCAATCAGCCTTCTCCCAATCATAAGCAAGGTTATGGAATCCATCATCACTCCAGACATTAAATCCTTCCTCTTCTCCAATGGCTTGATTTCCGATCATCAATTTGGATTCAGACCAGGTCACTCTACCCTGGACTTGCAGTTCCTGCTCTCCCAACAATGGATGGAGGTCCTCAATGCCAGACATGAGATCAGACCCATCTCCCCAGACATATCACGTGCTTTCAATACTGTCTGGCACCCTGCCCTGCTCACCAAACTCTCTTCCTGTGGTATCCAATGCGACCTCCACTCATGGCTCGCAGACTTCCTCTCCTGTCACAGTCAACATGTGGCCCTTAATGGAATTCTCCCATTCCCTCTTCCTGTCCAGGCTGGAGTTCCTCAACTCCAGTGTTCAGTGAACACTCCAGTGCAGTGTTCTGGGCCCTGTGCTTTTTCTTGTTCTCATCAATAATCTCTCCGACTCTCTGGAAAATCCTCCATCTCTTTGCTGATGATTCCACCCTCTGCAATACAATCTGTCATCCCTCAGATCGGCAAGCAGCAGCCACTTCACTCTCTACAGATCTGGATAAAATCATGAGCTGGTCCAACATTTGGAACATGTCTTTCAATCCTGACAAATCCCACACTCTCACTTATGTCTCTCCGAAATGACCATCTGGAACCTCTCCACCCCCCACCGCCATCTATTTTCTCAACAATCCTCTTGAAGAAGTCCTTTCATTCAAACT
>CM068961.1:53920035-53930971 GCA_035128595.1 Eptatretus atami
TGTTCTGTCTGCTATCTGTCCTGCCCATTTTTCCGCAGGGCGCTCATGGTCCACCAGCAACCTGCTTCTAGTAAAACTACCAAAATCAAGAATCACTGCTCACCTTCACTCTTTCATTCTTCTTTTTTCTCACCTTTGGAAAAAACTCCCACACTCTCTTCATTCCCATTCTTCCCTTCAGGCCTTCAAAACAGCTGTTCACACCCACCTCTTATCTTCCCCCATCCAAAACCATGATCTTTTCTACCCCCGTTAATCCACCCCAAACCCTCCTCCTTCAAATTCCCTGCTTTCCTTCCTGAAAGTCCCTGTAGTGTCCATCTTGTTTATCCATGTACCCCACCCCATCCCTCTCGCTTCCACAGATCTCATAAAATCTCTGTTCCCCACTGTTTTGTGCTTCCCTCTCCCGCCTCTCTTGTTATATGTTCTGTGTGTTAGCTCTTATATGAGCAATGAAATTTGAAAATATATATATATATATATATATATATATATATATATATAATATATATATATATATATATAATTGCCGCCAGTGTACCAGTCAGCTATCTTTGAACGGATCACAAAATAAAGTTCGGTGCAAGTGTATGCCATTTTGTACTGTGCTTGTGCCATGTTTGAACAAATGAGACCATGCATGTCCGAGAAATGGTTGGGGAGACGTTTAGGTAACAAAATGGCCACCAGTTGGCCATCTTGGAACTGATCTCGAAAAAAAATGACGGGCATATGTAAGCCCTCATTATTTGTCTGTTTGCTAAGTTTGAACAACATTGGTAAATGCATGTCTGAGAAATAGTTGAGGACGTGTTCAATACCAGGGTTTTTGAACAACGAAAGTGGCCACCAGTCTACCAGTCATCCATCTTTGACCAGATCACAAAATAAAGTGAAGTGCACGTGTATGCCATCATGTACTGTGCTTGTTCCAAGATTGAACAAAATCAGACCACGCATGTCTGAGAAATATTTGAGGACACATTTAAGTTACAAAATGGCCACCAGACGGCCATCTTGAATCTGATCTCAAAGAAAATGAGATGCATATGTGAGCCATGATCCATTATCTGTGTACCACATTTGAACAACATCAGTAAATGCATGTCCGAGAAATGGTTGAGGAGGTGATCAACATCGGGTGTTTTTTTACAACTAAAATGGCTGCCTGGTGGCCATCTTAGATCTAATCTCAAAACAAAATGAAGTACATATGTAATCCAATATTCCTTACCTGTGTGCCAAGTTTGAATAAGATCAGTCAATGCATGTATGAGAAATGGTTGAGGACGTGTTCGATACCGTTTTCTCTTTTTTGCAACTAAAATGGCCACCAGTTGACAATATTTGATCACATCACGAAACAAAATGATGTGCATATGTGAATCATCATGTGTTGTCTTTGTGCCAAGTACGAATAAAATCAGTCTATACGTTTCCGAGATATGGTTGCGGACGCAGGCACGCACGGACACGAAAATCGAGACCAAATCCATAAGCCCCCGTTTCGGACTAAGTCCAACGGAGGCTAATAAATGCCTCACATGGTCATGCTAAGGCATATTCAGAATCATTCCTTTTCCAATTCAAGAGTAGTTCACATCAAGTCACACTTTCAAATTTCTACAGGAGTATTTTTATTAGTATTATTACCCGGCACACATCAAGCGAAAAGTGGGGTTAAGCAGTTGGTTCACTTTGTCTGTCTGTCTGTCTGTCTACAAACATCAGTTTCTGATGGAGGAACAACTTTATTTCAATTTGAATGTAATATTTTCAAGTATTTCAGCAATGCATGTCAGGCTAAAGTGTCCATTTCATTTGCAAGAACAACAAAAATAGACAAGAGCTGTTGTTGCTCTCTTTTTTTTTTGCTCCCACAATCATAAAACAAATATGTTTTGAAGGCCAGAGATCAGTTTGGCAGAGGTGCATCGGTCAGTAAAGTTTATCCTAAAAGTTATGAGAGAGAATAAAATGATTTTTGCTGAAGGTGTACGCCAATGCACATTCCTCAAAAAAGATTTATTTACACCACGGCTTAGTTACTTGGGAAAATAGTGTAAACTTGTCTCTTAACCCATGGCTGTAACCAATAACTAACCAATAACACACATTGAACACAGCTATTTTCTACCAACTGAAAAAACAAATATAAAAGCTCCCCTATTAACTTGTAGCAGGTCCAACACCAAACATTTTGGCCTGAATGAGCAGCCTCAGAGCTTTACTACCAGAGGCAGTGTAATATTGAAATACCAATTCCACAACGCATTACCAATAAAACAGTGACCCAGCATGTATTCAAAACCAATTGACATACCCGTTTCACTCCTGTTGGGGCATCGTCAGAATCAATGCATATCAAAGAGGCTTGTGAGGCCAAAGGCTTGTGCTGAAGCCTAATATAATTCAAAATAGAGGCAAGTTCCTTCCATAATTTATTTCAAGCAATGGCATTCAGCTATAGTGACAGCTGCAGCAAATAATCCGAAATAATAATACGCTTATTCTGTTTGTTTATCTGTCTGTAAATCCAACGATTTTTCTCTTAAACTACTCAACCAGGAACAATAAAACCCGCATCATTATGAAGGTGTTTGTCTGAGGAGTTCTGGTTACATATTCATTTTTCATTACAAATGACCTTCGATATTTTTTCATCACTTAGCCGACTTGAGCACTATTTTTACTTAAGAATCGTGAGATTCTGTCATCTCGCGAGATTGTGAATTAAATATGTATTTTACTTACTTTTAACATTGTTCTAAACGAACAGAACAGGAATGTTGTTAACAACGGGAAGAGAGGGGAAGTGATTGTAAATATGTAACGTTCCGTCGTTATTTACTTTTGACATTGTTCCGAACGAACGGGAACAGGAACAACGCAGACATGTTTTAATCGTTCAGAAATTGGCCTCTATGAATGTCATTTTAGACTATCATTTGTGCCTAATTCAATTCACATGCTTAAAGCCAATGTAAAAATTATGTGATGCACCCATTTTGAATTTAATTGTCAATGGATGAAAAATTCCCATGTTTCACATGGACAATAAAAAAAAATAATGAAATGAAATGCAATTATGGGCCGAATAGCCTCCTCCTGCACCAAAGTTCCTTGTCTATCCTTGTGTAATATTATTAAGAACGGTAAGAAAATGCGGAAAGGGGAGGACAGAAGAGTTGGGGGTGGGGAGCAGTGTTGGGAGAAGGAAGTTGAGCTTGCGATGAGGGGGGGGGGGGTGTGAGAAGGACTTGAATGAATAATAAAGGGGTGAGAAGGCCAAAGAGTTGGGGTGGGGGCAGAGAGGGTAAAATGCTGGTAGAGGGGGATTGAGGCTTTGGGAGGTTGAGGAATTGTGGCTGGGAGGAGATGTTGAGGATTTCAGGTTGGGATGGGGGGTTGTGGACTTGTGGTTTGGAGGGGGGTTGGAAACTTGAAGAAGAAAAGAGGGAAGACAGAGAGTTGGGGTGGGGGGGAGCGGAAGTTGGGAGGGGGGTGTTGTGGCTTGGGGTGGGGTGGGGTTTTGCGAATTGGGTTGGCTGGGGGGGGAGGGGGCTTTGAGGATTTGTGGTTGGAGGGTGGTAGTTGAAGACTTGAAGTGAATTTCTACATTATGCAGAATTTTTGCGGATCCCTGCAAGTTCTCATGAATTTAATGCAGCCGTTTTGAAACTGGGAATACTGTAGGATTTAAAGTAAGACATAATCATTAAATGCGGATATATGTGGCATTCAATAAGTTATAGGAACACATCAATGTGTTTTCACCCGAGAGTTGAGTTTTTATACTTGGGAGACAGTGGTTGGAGAGGGAGTTGAGAACTTGAAAAAGGAGTTGAGAACTATACACTTATATATCACTGCTGTATCACCTTTGTAGCCAGGGGAGGTTGAACTAATTGTTTTTCCACCGATTACATTAATCTGACATTGTTTGTTATATCAGAGTATGATCTAGAAGTATGCTATGCCATACAATACTAAATGTCATTATAATTGAGCAATGAGATGTCACATAAAATTTTTATGCAAAGAAGGTGCCAGCTACAAATAAATCCAAAAACACACAGTGGCTGTGTATATCAAAACTACAACCCCATATTCCACCGTAATCAAGTGAGCAGCTGACTTTAAATATGGATGCAAGTCCCTTGTAGGCAAGTGCAGCCAGAAGAGTTGATGGAGCCACAAACGCTTGCCCAGGTCATGACATTATGGGAGATCACCACGTTGAAGTTACTGAAATAGCCACAGAACTTGGAATTTCACAAGGCAGTTTTTTTTTTCACCATCATCTAAGAACACTTGGGCATGTCCAAGGTCTCATAATTTTGGGTCCCCTGAAACCTCAGCCCTCATGATCGACACAAATGGCTGGCATCATTGAGCTTTTTGAACTGTTCAAAACAGATCCAGCCAACTTTATCACTTGTATGGTTACTGGTGAAGAAACATGGCTTTATCCAAAACCAAATTGGAATCCAGGCAACACAAGCACAAGGGATCACCACCACCCAAGATATTTTGCACCAAAAACTCAGCCGGGAAGATCATGGCCTCTATTTTCTGGGATGCCAAGGGAATCCTGCTGATTGACTATATGTCTCACAAAAGTACAATCACAGGAGAATATTATGCCAGCCTCATACAAAGGTCATGGGTGGCCAAGGTCAAACACCGAGTGATATTGATTCACAACAATGTACCTTTGCAGAAGGCCCATGTTGCTTCCATTTGTGACAAACCTCCATTTGTAACAAACCTCCATTTGTGACAAACCTCCATTTGTGACTGTGACTTTGAGTAGCTAGATAACCCACCCACCCCCTCCCCCCGCACCCCCCTCCTCTCCTCCATACAGCCCCAAGTTGAACTCTAGTGTCAATTATCAGTAAGCTACCTACATTTAAAGATAGACTAGCAGAATAGTTTACAGGTATACACACTCTCCTCTGAGTTGTTCAGCCTGCATTCAAATCTTGGACCAGCTATAAACTGTCACCCTAGTGTTTTGCAGGCAGGGCGATACAACAATGTATGAGCCTTCTCTTGGATGGGCATTAAACTAAGAGTCCCATCTGTGTTCGCTCTGAGTCTGGGAGGTCGGCAGTTTGAACCCTGGCTGTGTCATGCCAAAGACTTTAAAAATGGTACGTGTGGATTCCTTGCTTGATGCTCGGCATATAAAAAAGACAGAGGAGAGACAAACAGCCATTAGTTGGCAACCAGAGGACAGACTTTGATGGACCAAATGACCTCTTTCTGCATTGAAGTTACTTGTAAGGGAACTCGTATATTATCCTGTTGGAGTGGTGACCCATCCAGGATTGTAACCCCTCACCAATGAAACTGCCTCAGCAGCCGAATAAACCTAAAGCCACGAGGAGGATGACAAAAAAAACATTTAAAGTTCCACCTTCACACATGCCAATTTGGTGATAAGGAATTGACTGAAGCATCCAGTGATGTGACTGAATGAGCAATCTGAAAAATCATTTTAGAGTCATACGATAATTTGAACGAGAAAGAGCAATCAGAGATTGCAGACCCTCACCAGAACTTCTTTTGCGTGGTGTTTGTGTATTGGTATGTTATGTAATTAATAAGAGACATAATTAGAACTGCCACTTCATAACTGCTGGCAGTGATGAGCGGGTACCAAGACATCCCGCTTTGATGCAACCCCACTTTGATTGGACACCTGACCCTGACCCATAAAGTTTTTCATTATTATTCAATTGAATTTAGAATGGGATTAAAATAAATTCAACTTAAATCAAAAGGAAGACCAAACAGCTACAGTGCTGCATTGGAGTCATCAGAAGGAACCTGGATAGGATTCACATTTCAACTGTTACTCCTCTACCCTCAAACCCATACAGGCACAGCCAAGTGAGCCTTTTTCAAAAAAATAACAATAATAATCAAAAATAACCCAGATCCAAAAAATTAAATGATTCTGGCTGCCAGACCATGTGGCTGATCAAGTTTAAATTTAAAACACTAGTACGCGGCCCGTAGTGAGTGCCAAGTATGTGCGCGCCTCTCTCGCCCTCTCTCTCTGCGCCCCCCTCTCTCGCGCCCCGCTCTCGCCCCCTCATCTCTCCCCCCTCTCTTGCCCTCCCCTCTTGCGTCCCTAGTCTCGCCCTTCCTCTCTCCCCCTCCTCTCTCTCGCCCCCCACTCTCATCCCCCCGTCTCCCGTCCCCCTCTCTCTGCCCCCCCACTCTCACCCCTCTTCACCCCCTTCTCTCTCCCCCCCTCTCTCTTGCCCCCCCCTCTATCCCCCTTAGTCTCGCCCTTCCTCTCTCCCCTCTCCTCTTTCGCCCCCACTCTCATCCCCCCTCTCCCGTCCCCTCTCTCGCAGATATTGGTCGACATAAATGGCCGTAACTTGGGAACTGCTCGTCCGATTAATATCAAACCTCGAAAAGAGCACATCCGACGGGTCCACGGCAATATTCCTGGCAAGTTTCAATCAGATCGGAGGTCAATCGTGCAAAATAAATAAAAAATAATAAATAAATAAATAATATAATAAACATTAATTGTGACGTCATCCGTGACGTCATAGCAACCGTGTCTTGTCATTGGTCGACACAGAATAATGGCCGTAACTTGGGAACCGCTTGTCCGATTACATATATATATATATATATATATGTATATATATATATATATATATATATATATGTATGTATGTATTTATATATGTATGTATATATATATAATATATATATTATTAATATTTAGTCTCTTCTTCTCTCCCCTCCTCTCTCCTTTCTTGCCCCCCTCTCACCTCTCTCCGCCTCCTCTGTCCTCCTCTCTGTCCCTCCCCTCTCTTGCCCCCTCTCACCCCCCTCTCTCGCCCTTTCTCTCTCCCCCCTCCTCTCTCCCTTCTCTTGCCCCCTCCTCTCTCGCCTTCTCTCTCCCCTTCCTCTCTCCCTCTCTTGCCCCCCTTCACCCTCTCTCGCCTTCTCTCTCCCCCTCCTCTCCTCCTTCTCTCTCCCCCCCTCCTCTCACCCTTCTCTCTCCCCTCCTCTCTCCTCCCCTCTCTTCCACCCCGTCTTGCTCACCCCCTCTCTCTCCTGCTTCTCTCCCCTCCATCTCCTCTCTTGCCCCCCTCTCACCCCCTCCTCTCCCTTCTCTCTTTTCGCCCCCCCTCTCACCCCCCTCTCTTGCCCCTTCTCTCTCCCCCCCCTCCTCTCTCACTCCCTCTCTGCCCCTTCTCTCTCCCCCTCCTCTTCCCTTCTCTTGCCCCCTCTCACCCCTCTCTCGCCCTTCTCTCTCCCCTCCTCTCGCCCTCCTCTCACCCCTCTCTATCCCCTCTCCTCCTCTCTCCCCCTCTCTCTCGCCCTTCTCTCTCCCTCCCTCTCTTGCCACCCCCTCTCGCCTCTCTCCCCCTCCTCTGCCCTCTCCTCTCTCTCCCCCCCTCTCTTGCCCCCCTCTATACCCCCTAGTCTCGCCCTCCTCTCTCCCCCTCCTCTCTCGCCCCCACTTCATCCCCCCTCTCCGTCCCCCTCTCTCGCAGACATTGGTCGACAGATAAATGGCCGTAACTTGGGAACTGCTCGTCGCCGATTATATCAACCTCGAAAAGGCACATCCGCGGGTCCCCAGCAATATCCTGGCAGTTTCAATCAGATCGGACCGTCAATTGTGCAAATTAAATAAAAATAATAAATAAATAAACATTAATTGTGACGTCATTCGTGATGTCATAGCACCGTGTCTTGTCATTGGTCGACAGATAAATGGCCGTAACTTGGGAACCGCTTGTCCGATTAATATCAACCTTGAAAAGGCACATCCGCGGGTCCCAGCAATATTCCTGGCAAGTTTCAATCAGATCGACCGTAATTGTGCAAAATAAATAAAATAATAAATAAATAAACATTAATTGTGACGTCATTCGTGATGTCATAGCACCGTGTCTTGTCATTGGTCGACAGATAAATGGCCGTAACTTGGAACCGCTTGTCCGATTAATATCAAACCTTGAAAAGGCACATCAGCGGGTCCCCAGCAATATTCCTGGCAAGTTTAATCAGATCGGACCGGCGGTGTCGAGAAACGGCGGTCGCAAACAGACAGACCACACACACACACACACACACAGATTGCTGGAATTATAGATAGATGTATTCGCCATCATGACGAGATCATAATTGTGAAGTTTCACATTGATTGCTTCAGCAGTTCCAGAGAAAACATTATTTATTGTTTTTCATCAATCCAATATAGCTGCCAAACCATGTGACCTATCAATTATTCCATAACAAACTTGTACACCCAAGGCTTGGAGAACATTTGTGTGAAGTTTCCCATCGATCTGTCCAGACATTCTGGAGAAGAAGATTTTTTATAGGTTTTAGGGTAAATCCAATGTGGCTGCCAAACCATATGACCTATGACATAATTTGTGTGAACCTGTTGTTCCTCATTGAAAGGTTTTTTGAAGGTTTTTTTTTTTGTTAAAACATGTGGCTGCGAATCACATGACTGATGTGTCATTTTTTTTTTTCTGTGGACCATTTTATTGCTAGATGACCCTCAAAAATTTTCATACTGATCAGATGTTGCATTCTACATATCGAGGGTTGAGAGACATAATGTTGTAACTGCATTTTTGGCGAAATTGAAAAAAATGGCTCTCATGTCTTTCAACACCATTATTTCGCGGGTTGAGAGACATAATCGCGGGTTGAGAGACATAATGTTGTAACTGCATTTTTGGCGAAATTGAATAAAATGGCTCTCATGTCTTTCAACACCATTATTTAGCAATTTGCAGGAAATGGAAATTTTCAGTTACAACATTATGTCTCTCAACCCGCGATATGCAATTATGACATCGTAACGAAAGCACCGATGATGTCATAAAATAAATCACAATTATTCCCCATGAAGAGTACTTGCCGTGTGCCAAGTTACAATTTTTACCTTGGTGCATTTTCAGAGATACAAAGGTCCAAAGTTTTTTTTTCCCCATTTTACCAACATGGTTGCCACACTACGGGACCTATGACGTCATAATTATGATTAAAACATTCTAAATGAGTAGTCGCACCAATGGTGAAAATTTTGTTTCAATTCGACAAGCAGTTAAGGATAAAAACACTAAAGTTCTGTGCGAACAAACAAACAAACAGGCCCTAATGCAATACCCTCGCCGAGTAGAACAAGTGCAATAAAATAAAGGGACACTGGAGAAAAATATAAAGTTGGTATGTCTTCGACAATTGCATCGCATTCCGAGAACTTCATGAATGTCCTCATACAATGATAATTTGTGAAATTAAAGAGTACTTTTAAGAGCAGCAGCAGCAACAGCCTGTTCAGAGATGAGTGATTGTGTTGCAATCCAAACTGATGCCCAGACTGTTTACAAAGAGGAAAGATGATAGAAAAAGCAATGATGGATTCCACGACTGCTTACAAATGTACGTGACATTATTGGCCTGAAATCGAGATTTGTTTTTGCAACCTTCTTGTTAATGGGAGTTATGTTAGGTGACCTACTGGTCGAAAGGGGGCAGCCAAAGGAGAAGTATCGGTTGAATAGAACAGACAGAGAGAAACAAGAGCAACAAAGGAGGATCGGAGAACACAAACACTGATGCCATCTGGGCCCATTACCAATGCTCTCTCAAGGAAGGACAGAACCCTCTCTACCTTGTCAGGTGTGAAAGACACATCGTCCAGTCGGCAGCGAGTATGAGGAGGTAAAGTGGGGACAGAGCAGGATTGGTTGGGTGCACAATATTTGGAGGCAAACACTGAGTTGAGACATTCTGCCTCGTCTCGAGGACAGTCTGTGGTGAGACCATTTGAGGTGAAGGTGAAGCATGGATTATCACAGAATCTGCAAATGAGCAATTTCTCTCAATTGATTTATGAAGACAATTACTGTCATGGCCAAAAATATTGGCACCCTTGCAGGTTTCCAAACAATGCACCATTTCTTCCAGAAAATTGTTGATATAAAAAAATATTTTGGTGTCCACATATGTATTTCTTTGATTTGCAGTGGAACAAAACAAAAAAAAAGCTGAAAAAGTTACTAAATCTTAGCTTATCCCACACAGAAATCCTAAAATGACCCGGGCAATATTATTGGCACCTATTAGAAGTTGTTAGAAATAATTAGATTTCAAGCAGGTGATTCTTCTTTACTTTGAAATTTAACTCACCTACGGTGAGTTGCAGGTGCCTGCAACAAAAAATCAATCATTCAACCAGTTTGAATAGAGAAAATAAGTCATTCTGCTGTTTTGTGTCACTGTGTGTACCACAATGAGCATGGAGAAAAGAAAGAAAACCAGAGAATTGTCTGAGGAGGTCAGACACAAGATTTTAGCCAAGCAGGGACAATCTCAAGGCTACAAGTCCATCTCCAGAGACCTTGAGGTTCCTTTGTCCACCGTATGTAATGTTATCAGAAAGTTTAAGGCCCATGGCGCTGTTGCCAACCCTCCTAGACGTGGCTACAAGAGAAAACTTGATCGAAGATTGCAGCAAAACATTGTTTGAATGGTGAAGAAAGCACCTCGATCAACTGCCAAACAGATTCAAGCTGACCTTCAGACACAAGGTACAACAGTTTCAACTCACACCATCCATCGCCAACTCAATGAAAGGGGATTCTATGGTAGGAGACCCAGGAGGACCCCACTGCTTGGAGAGAGACAAAAGAAAGCCAAAGTGGAGTTTGCCAAAACACACCTGAACAAGCCAAAATCCTTCTGGAAGAATGTCCTGTGGACAGATGAGACCAAATTAGAGCTTTTCAGTAAAGCACATCTCTATGTTTACAGAAAACAAAATGAAGCCTTCAAAGAAACGAACACCTTCCCTCCAGTCAAACCTGGAGGAGGTTCAGTGATGTTTTTGGGTTGCTGTGCTGCCTCTGGCACTGGGTGCCTT
>CM068961.1:53931245-53954714 GCA_035128595.1 Eptatretus atami
AAAGGATATATTAAGTTCTGAATCAAAAACAAAACTTCTGTAGTATTAACAGTGAAATTAACAGTGAAATCCTACCCCATTTGTGAAGCACAAAGCAGGGTTAATGTTTTGGCTAAGTACTGCTAAACTGGAGATTTGTGAAATTGCTAACAAAGCGATTTGTGTTCTCCAGTGTCCAAGTATGTAATTCAATTCAAATAAAATAAATGTTTTAAAGGCTGTAGAACAAAAACAAAACAAACTTTTTTCTGAATTTAACCACCATTGATGCAATAATGTCATCATCAATCACGTGGTCTGGCGGCCACTTTGGAATTGCACATAAAAACGTTTTTTTAAAAAAACCCTAAAACTGCTGAAAAGATTGATATGATCAACTCGCCACGAGGAATATATTTTAATTTTTTTTTCATATTCACCTTCATTGATGCAATTTAGCCTTAATGTGCACAAAAGTGTTTGTTCAATATTCCAAATAAATCAATCTCTAATAATAAGTGTGTGGTGGTGTTGTGTTGTGTGTGTGTGTGTGTGTGTGTGTGTGTGTGTGTGTGTGTGTGTGTGTTTGTGTGTGTGTGTGTGTTGTCCTCCAAATTCCAAAACCTTAAGCCTATCTGCCCAAAACTTTGCATCCAAACGAAGGGAAGTCCAAGGGAGTGCATGAATGAAAACTGGTTATTTGGGTAAATTTTAAAACCCATTTTGAAGATAAATAACAAGGTACTCATCATGAGAAAAAAAAACAAAAAAAGCCTAACCAAGATGGGGGCGCACCATCTTCGTCAGCCTGCTTTCACCTCACAGGGGTCTGAAGCTGACATTTTGTTTCGGACTGCTTAAAATTGTCTTGCCTTAGTACAGGCCGCAATGGGTTTCTTAAATAAAAGCCACTCACTTTCCTCACTCATATCTTTGAATGTCTGATCTTCAGACCGATGAATCACCATCTACATGGTTAATCGCTTGCCAAGCCAGCCATTCCTTATCAACCGTTTTGTTGGAGTGCTTGAGCCATTTGGCAACTACTCTACAAGTGGGAGGAGGTTGGGGAAGGGGTAGGGTAGGAGACAATGTAAGTGACATAATAGGGTGCATGGATGATACGGGTATATGAGCTATAATTGCAACGGGCCATAATAGTAGCGTGTTCAGTTAACAATGGTATTTTTGTTCAGAATGAGCAATGAGACTATGTCTATGTACGTGAGGTGAGGTGAGACTATGTACTCTACCGAGTGCCGTTCTAGTTTTACATGTGATGTGGATAGTTTGTGTTTCAAACTTTAAATGGTTTTTTTCTTTTTTAAACATTCAACATTTTGAAATGCATAAATGTCTGGCCCTCCCAAAACAGCTCCACCCCAACCACACAACCTCCCACCTTCCTCCCCAATATATATATATATATATATATATATTTGTTTTTTTTGTTTTTTTTTAATCATTGTACATGCTCAAAAAAAAAACGGTTTTGTCAGTTCGAATTATTTAAAAACCAAATATATAACTCTGCCAGGCTTAATTATGTTATCATGATGTTCTGAAAAATGTGTTATCAGAAAAGGGTTAAAAAGACTAGCATATCATTGTATTAAATGAAAGATCATATTTGCAAAATGGTGATTAAAAATGTACACATTACGAAGACGTCAGACTGTTTGACAAAGCACAAAGTCATGTTAATTCTCATACATGGGAGGCAAAATGCCACTTTAAATGACGAAAGGTTAGGTTGTAATTTGCATGATATGATAATAACAGTTTGTCTCCAAGGGTAAACAATATTGAGGCATATTTTTCCTTTCTTTGCCAGCATATGAATGTGTTATACAAGACACTCGTTACACATCAACGCTGCATTTTCATAATTCAAGCAACCCTCAATATCGTACCCGTTCGACTTTCTTGGAGAGTTCAAAACAAAATATGGCTCTCGCAACATCTTCAGGTAACACCAAGAAGAGCAAGTGCAGTTTGCAAGGCCCCTATTACGACAGAAACCAATCAAAGTTGTCATGTATGTGATTAATTTTAGTCATGATCATTCATAAACCTATTGAAACATTATCTGCCACATTGTGTCATCTTGCATATATTTTCTATCTTTTTAATCCAGATAATAGGCTCTGCATTGCTGGATGTATGTGTTGTATGCAAAAAAACAAAACAAGACAAATTGAGGAGGGATAACCCTGGGGAAGATCAAAAACGAATTTACAAGACCTCATCTTTGATAAGCTGTGAGCTAAAAGAGTATGTACTGCAGTTTGGCCATTCTGTCGATTTAGGCAGTGACTTTCATTTTGAGGTAGCTTGTGGCACTTTCATCATTACGGCAAAAAAACGCTCAACAGGTCAGGTCAGCTCATGTAAGCGAGCATGCGCTGGAGCAACGCCTCACTGCGTCCATTTCCCACCAGTACTCCCGGGGCCTCCGTCTGGCCATCCCCGAGGCAGATGCCTGGCCCATCCGCATCTCCTTGAGATGCTGATCTGCTGATCAATCTGCTGCACCCACGTGGCACGTGGTTGGCCCATTGACCTCCTCCACTCACGAGGATCCCTCGCTGCGAGAATCTGGTGAGCAGGATTGGCATCAGGAAAATGAGCCACATGTCCATACAGCCGCAGCTGGCACTCATGAATTATGCAACAAATCTCATTTGAGTCTCTCTCAGCAACCAATCATTGGACACAAAGTCTGACCAGCGATAGCCAAGGACTCTCCAAAGAGACCTCATACCAAAGGAATTAAGGCTCCATCTCAGATCCCTGGTCAGAGTCCAAGTCTCACATCTGTAGAGCAAGACTGGAAGCACCAAGGACCGGAAGATTCGGACTTTCGTCCTCCCACACAGGTACTGACAGTGCCACAGCCCATGATCCAATGAATCCATGACTGCCTCGGTCTGACCCAGACGTCTATTGACCTCTGGCTCACAGCCAGCAGAGACATGAATATCACTGCCAAGATAAGTGAATCTCTCCGTGACCTCAACATCCTCACCACAAACAGGTACAGACAAGACAGCAGCATCCAAGATGTCACTGAAAGCCTGGATCTTAGTTTTGACCCAGGAAACCCATAATCTCAGTAGCTCTGACTCCTCATTCAGCACCTAGAGGGCACCCTGAAAGGATATCTAGAGTCTCCGCAAAGATGACTGCATCATTTTCCAAATCAAGGTCAGAGATCTTGACATTCCCAAATAAAGCACCACAGCTTGATCGCTCCAACATCCTCCCCAGAATCCAGTCCACACAAGCGCTGAAAAAGTGTGGGGGCCAGTACACACCCCTGACGAACTCCAGTAACAACTGGAAATAAAGTCGGAGATGGTATCACCACATCTCACAGCACTTTCAGTCCCAGAGTATAGTTCAGACATCAGATTGATTATTTTTGGTGGCACCCCGTGAAGACCAAGAATCCTCCAGAGGGCATCCTGATTCACTGAATTGAACGCTTTGCAGAGATCAACATAGGCTGCAAGCAGCCCATGCAGAAACTCTCGGCTGCGTTCGGTGATGACCCTAAGGGCAAGGATACGGTCAATCGTTGACTTCTTTGGTGTAAAGCCTGACTGCCCTGGGTGCTGGTGGTTAAGCAGATGGTGGCGAACCCTATCAAGAATTATACGAGCAAAGTCCTTGCCCGGCACTGAGAGGAGCTTCACACCTCGGTAGTTGTGGCAGTCTTGGAGATCACCCTTCGTTTTCCATAGAGGGACAACAAGGCCCCTCTTCCAGTCAGTTGGGATGATGCCTGTGTTTCAGGCAAAGCACAGAACTGCATGCAACAACATGAGTTCAGCATTTCCACCAGCCTTGAGAAGTTCAGCAGGAATGCCACAGGACCCAGGAGCTTTAGCCTTTTCAACCGGTTCACCACAGTCTGTGTTTCCACAAATTAATGTGGATCACAGTTGATTGGAGGGTCAGTAATGGGGATAGTAACAACCCTGACATCCAACTCAACAGCTGGTGGATTGGCCTGGTACAGCCGCTCAAAGTAACCGCCCCAGTGGGGCTTCACTTTGGACTCCTCTGCCAAGAGCCAACCACCCTCTGCTCCAACTGCAGTATAATGAGGGATGGGCTTGGAGGAACGCAATGCACAAATTCCCCTGTAAGCAGGTTGCGAAAGACTTGACCACAGGTGATGCTCTACCCCCTCACAGATTCCTCGCACATCGACCTCCTTGTCAACCCTCAGTGCACGTTCAGTTTATGACTAAACTCCCTGAACAGCTCAGGTCTGCCATTAAACCTGGCCCTACGACCCTGGTCATTTGTATCCAGTATCCCCTGAGAGACAAAATTCTTCTTCGCCCTATGGTGAGTTCCAAGACAACCACCGGCAACATCAAGGATGGTGGTCGTGAAGGCACTCCATAACTCTTCAGGATTCCCCAAAGCACTCAGACCTCCCAAATCCCCACTCAGCCTGTTTGCAAACTGCTTAGCTACCTAAGCTACCTCTCATCCTTGAGCTTTCCAACATCCAGGCTAGGCTGTGGTGGTACCATTCTCCTGGATTTATGCTGCAACTTCAGAGTTGCTACTATGAGCCTGTGGTCGGTATTGAGGAACTGAGCACCCTCCAGTCGACCCCGCAGTTCTGGATCATCCTCCAGCGACCATCAACAAGCACAAGGTCAATCTCCTTTGCCACACCACCAGCGTTGGAAGACCAAGTCCAGCGATGAATCTGTGGTTGCTGAAACCATGCACCAGCCACCCTAAGTCCTTGACTTCTTGCAAAGTCAAGGAACTTAGTGCTATTCTGATTCACAGTTCCAGACCCATGGGGACCAACACACGTCTCATAACCATCCCCATCAGTTCCAGTCGATGCATTGAAATCCCCCAAAAGGAGAAGTGTATCTCGCCTGGGGCACTGATCAACCACAGACTCGAGCATGGCATGGAATGCGTCCTTGATGGTGAGATCACTCGCCTCAGTCGGAGCATACACAGAGACCAGGGAAACAACACCCAAGGAATGACGAAGCCTTCGTCTCATAATACGCTCGTTGACCAGTGTTACCTCAATTATCAATGGAGTCAGCTTATTGGACACAGCTACAGCAACTTCTTGGGCATGGTAACCATCAGAGCGACCAGTCCAATAGTAGGTATAACCACCCCCCATGATCTCGCCACTATCCAATCTCTGAACCTCAGAGAGTGCTGCAATACCGATGTTCAAATGCTTGAGCTCAGATGATAACAGAGACACTTGATCATCCACTCTTAGGGATAGGACATTCCAGGCACCCACCCGAAGGAACCGCCTCAGGTTAACCCAAGGAGACCAACAACTGGTGGACGACACCTCAGCACCTCCCCGACACACACTACCACAATCTGATCTGGGAAGGTAACCCCATGGTTTCCCCCCTATCATCCAAGAGTGGGGGTCCTGAAGGCTTTGCCCCAGTCCTGTCATCCAGTGAGCTGCCCTGAGAAGGGAAACTGCACAGGAGGTACTCCCGTGGATCGGGTTTTCAATTTTCTTTCCGTTTTTCTTGTTTTGCGGAGTTCAGGCTTTTACGGTGGCCGGAGTGCAAATCCTGCCACCAACTTCAAAAAAGTAACTCAACTGCAGGAGGACATCCGTAGACACAGGTTGGCACTAGATATGGATGGCCATTGGCTCACAAGGAGCTCCTCCTCCTTAAAAGGGCCAACTGATATCTCTGTATTTTAATGAGACGATTGACATATATTTGGTGGATAAACAGTCACATCAGAAAGATACTTATTTGTACTTTAACAAGTGGATGGCACTCCATAACTCAACAAAGGTTAATTTTGACCAGGTAATCGGAAAAAGGACCACCAATGAATGCTCTCCGAACCTCAGCGAGTGCAACAATACCGATGTATTTGTGGGGTAATGGTTAGATTGTTCGATCTAAACTGGACTCGGTGGGGTAATGGTTCGAGTGTTCGATCTGAATCTGGAAGTTTGGTGGTTGAAACCCCGGCCGAATCATAACAAACATTATTCTTTTTTAAATGCTTGATGCTCAGCATTTAAAAGGATAGGGCACACACAAACAACAATGGGAAGGTAATGGCAAACCACCCAGTATAACCCTTGCCAAGAAACTGCTTCCACAGCAATGATGCTCTGAAAATAGTCTGGTACAGGTTGAGTGAATGCTCACTTTTGTAAGGAGAATGTTTACAATTGCCATTGTTCAGTAAATTCCCTTCCATTTCACATAAACCTTTGGTGTTTTTTAAGTTAAGACTCAATAAGCCATCTCCAGAACTGACAATGTAAGCAGTCTCTGATTGGTGAATATTAAATATTAACAAAAGTTGATTATAAAGTATATTCTTTACAGTGCTACTTGAATTACAGTAAACGTGAATGTTTTAACTTTTCAACGTCACTGCTCCCCATTTCAGTTGCTCCCAATAGTTTGAATGGCATTGAAAGTGAGAGCTTAAACAAGCATAATCAGCAACAGTTTTAATCAATTCAGTGAAAACAGGGAAGTGATAAGAGTGTATCTGCAAAGCAACAATGGAGACATATGTCTTTAACACCAACATGAAAAAGGGAGAGCCGACAGAAGGTGAAAAAAGTAGAGTCTTAGGGCAGAAGAGCTAATCGAGAATCAATGGCTGCTCAGAGCCACTCACCACCAATCGACTGATGGAGGAAAAGGCTCACATGGCTGAACGGACAGAACATTCAAAAGCACAAACTGTCCCTCTCACTCAGCATGACACCAATTAGCACAAACAGTGACCTTTTTCTTAGCCATGATTCTACATGAAATTATCCTTTCGGAAAATAATTTTTTTTACAAATGCCAGTACATACATCGCTATTTCAGGATCATACTTTTCATGAGAACTCCTACAGGCATGAACCAGGTGTTTGATGACTGTTGTAAGAAAAAGAAGCAGGTTGGGGAAGGATTGCTTCTGGATCAGATTCCATGAAAGCACAGGAGTTTGTAAAATACAGGAGTAGCCTATGATGGCATGATTTATAATATTCATACAAGGAAACTTTCATAACACATAAAAGCCCATTTGCACCATACCTTAATTGCCAATGGGACCAGAAGGGCGGCCGTGAAGTTGCGTATACACCCACTCTGAAAAGGCCATGAGCGGGAAGTGGAGCAGCAAGATTTCCCTGCTCAAATACGCAGGACTGGTGGGGATTACCAAGCCAAAGGCCTAAATCATCATACCGAGCTCATCACACTGGACTATTTTGACAGGAGAGGATTTAAGCAAAATGGCAGATGTTCCTGAGTTTGTGCAGGCGATACCAGAGAACAAGTTATGCAGTTCAGTCATTTTGCTTTGCAAGGCATGATGGGAGTACATTAAATAATTGATGTCATATAAAAGTAAGTGATACTTTATATTTCTGAATGGCCGTGTATGGTGTCAATGCAGATCTGACCCTCATGGCAATTCCCCTCATCTCTGACTGCCCAGTCCCATTGGCTGTTAAGGTGTAGCATAAATGTACCTGGAAAGAAGCCATTCCTGTCGCATTCATAGTTGATGATCAGTGTCTTTCACAAGCATAATTATTATTCAGTTAATCGTCACATTAAAGATAAATAAATACATCAACACAAAGCCATATGTAAAATTCATCATCAGATAATGTAACACATATACATTAAACTTGGGTTCAATGTTATAAGAATCAGATGCTGACAACTTGAACTTTGGAAAAAAAATCACCTTAATAAGGTTTTGCAAACATCTTTCATTACTTTCGTTATCTGTTTTGTTTTCTGGTACTGGTCCAACATGAAATCTATCAACTATGTCAGCAGATACAATGGAACTACAAAAATGAAAGCTGGTTTTCAGTACATTTTAAAAAGAGAAAACAAACATTTTTTCCATTTCTATAACATTTGGTTGTTGAGTTTTGTAGGTGGGGGCACCTCGTAGGGCTACAATGGGTCAGAGTGATGTTCCGCCTTTGTGCACCTTGGATAGGCCATAGAACCTCGGTATCACCGAGTCCTCTGGTTGCATTGTCCGTTGTTCCTCTTCCATCAAGAGGCCCTTCAATCGGAGGTCACACAGCACTTTATTGACCTATCGTTCAATGGTCTTGGTTGGGTTCTCCTCAACTTTGCAATAAGTGTTCTCATCGTTGAGTAGTGTTGATGTTTTGTGATTGTAGTCTGTGCAGTTCAAAATTACTGTTGCCCGGCCTTTGTCTGCCAGTACGATGATGATATCAGCATCCTGGCGGAGACTGTGTAGGGTGACTTTCTCTTCGGTAGTGATGTAATGATGGTGCTTGACATCTGCAAGTGTGTTGGTAAGACGTGCACGGATCCGATCTTTGGCTCCATCATCCGTTGGTAACGTGAAGATCGTGGGCTCCACAGCTGCTACAAAATCAGCATCTTCAGCATCTGACGTGTTAAAATTAAGTCCTCGTTCAAGTAAACATCTCTCCGTAGGTGTGAGTGTTCTTTCGGAGAGGTTATGTAACCACCTCTTTGGTTGGGTTCTCTGGACGGCTTGAATTTATTTTGTTTGTGGTTCAAACGAGTGTGTTCCTTGTACTTGTGGTGCCGCTCCGATCGTAGGATCAGATATTATATTTATAAGAAATGGAAATCTTACCTTGAAATGCTCTTGAATGCTCTTGAATGAAGAAAGTGACTGGGGCAGTGAATGGGAGCGTGACTGGATTGTAATAAATTTGATTTCTGGTGTAATCGAGATTTGATTTGGAAAAATTTGATTTGTAATAAGGTCCAGAAGAAGAGATATGTGAATAATAAGTTGGATGAGAAGTTTAAAAAACAGGAAAGGCAGCGGGTCCAACTGGATCTTAGTCGAAATGATAGAGATTAGATTTATCGAGATGCAGGAACAAATGAATAACAAAGATGTGTAAAGGTTTGGGTGAGCAATGGAAGTTTTTGAAAATGTGGTTGAAAGAAGATTACGAAAAGTTGTACATATAGATAACTATCAGAGGCTACATGGCGCTGTCTGGGGGAGGGGGAGATAAGCAGGCAAGGATGGGATACCCGGCACTGCCTGCCTGGGTGCAGACCTTTTCCCAGCAGTGGTTTTTGGACATGTTGGATGTTGAAAAACTATGGAATTATTGGCCTCATGGTGGTTACCTTTTGCCTGCGAGCCACAAACAAACACACAAACAAACACACAGACACACAAACACTTGAAAATATTTATAAGATAACCAGTTTCGTTTTATGCCAGGAAGATCAACAACAGAATAAATTTGTATTTTGCGGCAATGTCAAGAGAACTGTTTGGCAAAGAAAAGGAAACTGCACCATGTTTTTGTTGACTGAGTACCAAGAGCAGTTGTTCAATGAGCTCTCAGAAGACAAACTGTGCCTGAAGAAATGATAAAAGTAATCATGAAAATGTATTTATAAAAATCAAGAACCATGGTAAAAACCAACTTGGGACGCATTGAAATGTATGAGGTCAAGGTGGGATTAAACCAGAAATCAGTTGCAAGTCTACTTCTTCTTCAGCAGTCACAATTATTCCCATGTTTATGTGGGGTTAGCCAGGGAAAGCTTGGCTCAAGTCTTTCACGAACTGGTTGGCCAGGCCTGACGTTCGACGAAGGTTAGGGTCGGAATTTGGAATTTGGCCATGGTGCTGGAGATAGCTCGCCTATTCCACAAACTAATGCGACACCGTGGGGACACACAGCATGGGATCGTTAACGTCCACCAACTAATGTCAGCAGATGGGCACCAGTTTAACATCCATCCAAGGGACGTCACACACATTGATGAATCACCCTGCCTGTTCTGTTCTGTTCTGTTCTCGCATATGGCAGCATTGGCTGCCAGGTAGCTGTCATTTATTGGAGTGTGGCTGTGCCACGGATGCTGTGCCCCTCTCCCAGTGCAATGGTACTCATTTTGCCAACTTCAGAAGGATGACAGGCTGAGTTAATTCAGCAGCCAACGGGGCTCAAACTCAGGACCCTTAGATCCCAAGCCAGCCACCCTAACCACCAAGCCAACACCAGGCTTACCCTGCCTGTGAAACACCGGGATGACAGTTTATAGCGAGGTCAAGACTCGAACTCAGGCTAGATAGCTTAGAAGCGAGTGAGCAGTTTTAAGTCCTCTACTATTTGTCATAATGATGGAAGAATTAACAAAGAAAGGTTGTGATTCTCAAACAAGCTATTGTATTCTGATGACTTGGTATTGAATACCGAAAGTGAAAAAGAAGCAAAACAAATGTTTTAAAAATGAAAAAGTGCGATTAAGAAAGGTTCACATGTCAACAATAATTAAAAAAAAAAAAAGCTTATGTTGAGTGATGAAGAAGGAGAAGAAAGAAAGGGTAAAGGGGCCTTGTTCAATATGTGGAAAAGGAGTTGGAAGGAATTCAATTCAATGTAGACAGTTTTATAGATGGTGTCACAAGAGGTGTGATGATATCATAAAATTGGTAACAAAAGCTGAGATTTTCATATGTAAAAGATGTGAGGATCAATAATTTATAGAAAAAAAATGAAGAACAAAAATAAATTCTTCCGAGACCAAAAATTAATTTAGAAAAGGTAAAACGTTTCTGCCACCTTGGAGACAGAATAGAGGCATCAGGAGGAGAAGAATTAGCTGTTAGATCAAGAATAATGTCAGCCTGGAATCAATGGAAAAAAACTAGGTGGGATCATTAAGCACAGAAACATTCCATTTTCTGTAAAAGGTAGAGTTTATAAAGCCTGCATCAGAATGGTATTGGTGTTTGGAAGTGAAATGTGGGTAATATGGATCAGAGATGTGAAATGAATGGAAAGAACAGATATGACACGATGGATGAACGGATTGTCTCTGAAGAAAAGAAGATCAAAAATCAGGTGAGATTTAAAAAATACCAGTGAAGAAGAACTTTGGAAGAGAAGACTTAGTTGGTATGGCCATGTGCAACAAAGATCAGAAGATGAAGCTGCAAAGAAAACAAGAAAGCTCTTGGTAGAAGGAAGAAAGCTGAGATCACATTCATTACTGAAACTGTCAAGAAAGATATGGATGGTTTGGGTTTGTACAAAACTGATGCAATGGATAGATCTGTGTGGAGGAATGCCATCATTTGACAAACCCCCTGAAAAAGGGGGAAATTGTCTTAAAACACTTCTTCTTGTTGATGTCGTCATCTTTGTCGTCTATTTACAAGGTTCTGTTCAATAGTGGAGCAGAGATCTCTGCACATTATCCAAAAAAGAAACATGAATCCGTTTTCATAAATGGAACCATTCAGATGCGCTCAGTGGAAAACCAAACGCACACAGCCCACGGGTGCATATCCAAGGAGTGGGGAAAACAATCTCCACAGGGCATTACAATTAACCACCACCAAAAAGGAGCAGTGGAGAAAGGTCTTACACATTTTCACAAGGTCACATTAACATTAGACCTGGACAGTGAGGTTTCTGCCTTCATGGCTTCATCAGGTCAAGACAAGATGGATAAAATGAAACTCTTCAACAAAATACCCCTGACTGAAATCCAAGTGACATTATGAATGAATGCAATGGTAGCCTGGTGTTGGCTCAGTGGTTAGGGTGGCGGCTTGGGATCCTAGGGTCCCGAGTTCTAAGCCCTGTCAGCCGCTGAATTAATACACCAGGGGGTTGACTCAGCCTGTCATTCTTCCGAGGTCGGCGAAATGAGTACCAGTTCCAGTGTGTGTACTGGTAGAGGGGCACTGCATCAGCGACACAGTCGCGCTTCAAGAAATGATAGCTACCCCGGCAGCTAAGCTGGCATACGACCACCACCAATGCAATGGTGCTGGGACAACAAAAACTTTTACTGGCAAAGACAAAGAAGCAAAGCTAGATATAGTATGGATAGAAATGTTATTTTAAAAAAACAAAAAAACTATCGTTCACGGAACACATTATCCCACGCTGTCTTGAGAAACAAGCACATGGGTGGGGTCTACGAGCGGCAAATTTGATTGGTCATAATGACATAAGATGCCGTAATATTGTTACGGTTGTGGGGGTAGATGGAGGAATATCATCGGAAAGTTAGGATTGAATAGAGTTGCGTGGTCTGCAGGAGACATCTCGATGCAAATTAAGTGGGGAAACTGTGAGCTTAAGTATTACTTGTCACCATAAAGGGGGTGGTGCTGTGTTAATTAGACAGGGATTAAGACAATATTTCCCCTAGTATGTGAGTGCCTTCTGTGACTTTCTCCTACGTTTTTGCATTTACAAGCCAGCCATGAAGGAGTTGCATTTTTTAACAACCACAACAATAACAACAAGCAAGCAAAATGTGCCGAGCAGGCAGAAACCCCGCCTTCCCAGGTTTCATGCGAGCAAGCCACACCCAGAGGTGGAAGAAGGGTGAGGTTGGCAGTCGTAGTTATGAGAGGAACGTGGCTGGGACAGAGGATCTTGCTTTGCTCTCCTCTCGGCACGACGAAATGGCTGTGTGATTCTCGTCTCGTGCTGTGAATTTCCTCACGTGGTGGAGCAAGATGCTGGCCATCGACTCTTGACTGGTCGTGAGAGATGGACCTCGAAGCCTCGTGTATGCCACGGAAGGGAGCAGCGCCATTCTGCAGAGAGTGTATCGGCAAGCGCGATCGACGAGGAAGCCGCATGGCGGTCTCTGAGCCTTGGCATTGAATACCACTCAAGAATTACCTCACGTACATTTCCTGCTGCGAGAGAGCAGCTCAGCACCATTTTTGGGTGTATCTACGCATGCAGGACGAAGCTCCTCGATTCCAAAGTTCCACAGAGACCATCTCTGGACCAAGCTAAGTGCCAGTATTTAAGAAGGATTTTCTTTCATTTTGTTTTCCCCTTGTCTGTATTTAAGTCTATGTGTCGAGGCTCCTCGACCTTTTGGGCTTGGATTACCTCCCGTTTATTATATTCTGAATTATTGTCCCTTGTAAATATTTCTATTGTCATTAAATCCACGTTTATTTTAAGTTGCTGTGTCGATGTATTTTTTTTTTTTTTTGTATACCTTGTCGAGGCTCGTATGAGAGCTAACACACAAGCACAGCAAGGGGGCATGAGACAAGAGGGGCGGGAGTGGGAAGGACAAAACAGTGGGGAACAGACACATTAGGAGATCTGTGGAAAGGAGAGGGATGGGACGGGGAACTGGGGAAGAGAAGATGGACATTACAGGGACTTTCAGGAAGGAAAGCGGGGAATTGAAGGAAGTGGGCTTGGGTGGATTATCGGGAGTAGAAAAGATCGAGGATTTGGATGGGGGATGATAAGAGGTGGTGGTGAACAGCTGTTTTGAAAGCCTGGAGGAAGAATGGGAAAGAATAGAGTGAGGGAGTTTATTCCAAAGGCGGGAAAAAAGAGGAATGAAAGAGTGAAGGTGAGCAGTGATTCGTGATTTTGGTAGTTTTACCAGAAGGGGGTTGTTGGCGGACCTTGAGCGCCCTGTGGAAATGTGGTGGGGACAAATCGCAGAGAGAGCAGGGGGGGGGGCAAGGCTGGAGAGGAGACGGTAGAAGACAGAAAGACCACCGACCAACCTGCGGTGATTGAGTGAGAGGCCCAAAGACTCAGCTTCATTGCAGGAGATGCCGATGATCCTAAATGCCCTGGTTTCGACAGTGTGAAGCCGAGAAAGGTGGGAGGCAGGAGCACCAGCCCAGACGGGAGAGCAGTACTCCATCAGGCTACGACAAAAGCTTTGTAAGTGGTCAGGAGCTCAAGAGGGCCGAGGAAAGACTTTGCACGACGGAGGATTCCCAGTCGGCGACTGGCTTTGGAGGCGAGGTTGGAAATGTGACTTTCCCAGGAAAGGTCATGGCAGATAGTGAGACCAGAAGCTGAAAGAAAGACTTCTTCCAAGAGAGATTGTTGAGAAAGTGGATGGGGGGGTTTTCTAACGGTCCTTTCGAAGAGACATAGTGAGGTGTGAGATTTGGCTGGAGTGAAAGACGTTCCACATGTTGGACCAGATTGTGATTTTATCCAGATCTGCAGTGAGCGAAGAAGCTGCTGCTTGCCGGTCTGAGGGATGACAGATGGTACGGCAGATGTGGACTCATCAGCAAAGAGATATAGAGGAGTTTCCAGAGAGTCGGAGAGATCATTGATGAAAACCAGAAAAAGACAGGGCCCAAACGCTACCTTGAGGAACTCCAGCCTGGACAGGAAGAGGGGATGAAAAACTCCATTTAGGGCCACACGTTGACTGCGACAGCAGAGGAAGTCTGCAGCCATGAGTGGAGATGGCCTTGGATACCATGGAAGAGAGTTTGGTGAGTAGGCAGGGTGCCAGACTGTGTCAAAACACGTGATATGTCCAGGGATACGGCTCGGATCTGTCTGGCATTGAGGACCTCCATCCATGATGGGAGAGCAGAAGCAGCATATCCAGGGTAGAGTGACCTGGTCTGAAACCAATTGATGATCGGAAATCGCTTGGAGAAGAGGAAGGATTTCATGTCTGAAGCGATGGTAGGTGGATTCCATTAACCTTGCTGATGATGCGAGAAGGCTGTGTGTTCGAGCGTTGCAGGGTCTGTTTTGCACCTTTTATTGATGCAGGGCAGTGATGTTTGCAGATTATCCAAAGCAGAGCAGATGACTTGAGCAAATGAGAGGGTGCAGAACAGAGAGGGTGAGCAAGAGCAGAAGAGCAGGCTTTGACGACGTAGAGCTGATGCCGTCTGGACCGGTTGCAGAATCTGAGTCGAGGTTTGAAAGCAGCTCTCCACCTTGTCAGGAGAAAGGACACGAGTCAGGGACAGTTGAGTGCGACTGGGTAAGTGTGGTAGAGAAAGTGATGGGTTTGAACGCAAGATTTAGCTGCAAAACCGAGTTATAGGCATTCAGCTTTTTCACGTGCGGTATCAGCAGTGCGGCCATTTGAGGTAAGGGAGGGGATGGAGGGGGAACATACACCAGAAACAGATTTGATTAATGCCACCAGGATTTTGAGGAGGGAGAGAGGTTTGAGAGTTCAGACTTGAGATGACAAAGATGTTTTCTGGCTCTCCTGAGGGTAGATACACACTTGTTCCGAGCTTTGTGGAAGGAACTGAGATTGCCCTCAGTTGGGTTTGCTTTCCATGAGGCAAAGGCAAGTTGTTTCAGGACAACTGCCTCACCACAAGCTTCAGTAAACCAAGGGTGGGAGGAAGGGTAGGACAACTGAAGACGAAGGGGATAAATCTGTGCATGAGGGAGAGCAAGTTTCTTTGAAAGAATTCCCAGGATGAGTTGATGTTTGAGAAAGTAGCGATAGGAGACCAGTCTATAAGTTTGATGGCTGCTTGGAGACCCTGCCAGTCGGCTTGAGTGAAATGCCACACTCGACGGCGGTGAGGTGGTTCTCTGATAACAGCCAGAGAGATGTCCACTTTGACAAGGACGTGGTCAGAAGAACCGATTGGAGCGGAGGAAGAGCAGCAGATATTGTCAGGGAAATTTGTCAAAATCAGATCCAGAAGAGATGGAGTACCATTGGTTGAGATCCGGGTCGGGAAGTTGACCGATTGAGTCAGTCCCAATGAATCGCAGAAAGCTTTTGCTGAGGTGCCCTGACAGGTGAGAGAGGTACCCACACCTAGCCAACTGGCATGATGACAATTGAAGTCACCACATAAGAGGAAGAGAGAGTTTGGATGAGAAGATAGAAGATGGTCCATGTTTTCGGATAGTGAGGTGTAGATGGAGTCATCACTGTTAGGTGGACGGTACAGTACACATATAAACATGAGGTGGGAGTGGAGGGAAGCCGTAGCCAGAGGTGTTCCTGGGGTGTGTGGGAGTGAGAGCAGTGCATGGAGAGTGAGGAATAGAGTCTTTGATGAAGAGAGCAACACCTCCACCAGACGAGGCTCAGGTCTGTCATACGCGGAGGAGGGAGTAACCGGGGAGAGATACTTGGGAGTCAGACACGTCTTGGGAGAGGAATGTTTCAGTGGCAGCCATTTGTCATGGGGCTCGAGTATATACCCCTTGTGCTGCCATCCATCTGTGTTCCATCGCTCCGCCAGTGCCGAATGCGCCTCCCACGTGCGCCATAATCTCTGAGGATCACGTGTCCGCCTCCTCAGGAAAACCGCTCAACTATCCGTGCTGGCCGGTGTTAACCGCCCGTCCATCCACCCATTAAAAAGTCCACCCGGGATTAACGTAACCGCCCAGACCTGCGACAATATTTTGTCCAAGTACTGTGAAACAGAAATGTTTTGAAAGTGTTAAAATGGCAATTTGTGTTCTGCAGTGTTCAAGTATATTTTTCACTTTAAATAAAATAAAGATTTTAAAAGTTGTAAAACAATTTTTTGGAGGTTACCGCCATTGATGCACCGTCTTTTGCACCACCTTATTTAACACATTGTATTAGTTCTTCATGTCTGTTGTTTGCATCCTTTATGACATCCTTAAAAACAATAAATTTCCTGTTTGGAATGATTTTCAATTTTGTTTCACTGCCAGCCATACAGAGTAAAAAAACATCTCACTCTACTCTGTGCATACACAATCAGGACGAATTCAGAGGCAAATAACTGCTAAAGTGCAGGTTCGGTTTCCGCTTCATGTTCTGATTCGTGTTCAAAATTTCACATTGAATTGAAATCGAGTTGTTGCTCCATCATTAACTGACATTTGTGGACAGACAGAAAGACAGACAAACGGACAGACAAAGTGAAACAATTGCTTAACCACACTTTTTGCTTTGCAAGCGTGGGGTAAAAAGCAAAAAGAAGAAAGGCAGGCAAAGATAAATATGTTTTCAAGCCCCTGTGTATCTTTAGCATAATGAGTGGCTTAACCACTCATAGGGAAGGATAAATTCAGACGGGAGAAAATCCCAGACGCAGGAGGATGGAGTTGGAGAACGGGGGTGAAGCGAGAGGGTGTGTGGGATGATAAGCTGGATAAAACAAAGCCTCATCATTGGATGCATTATAGCTCAGGGCAAGGTCGTGGATGCATGCAGCGAAGCAGAAACGAAGCGTATACTTGACTCTTTTAAACAATGTAAGGCTCAGCTGAAGGCCCTGCACAGCGTGTACTTCACGCACCATGCCAGCACACGATTCAAGAGATTAAACAGATGGTTTAAGTGGCTTCTTAGACCTTGGGCTCTTTGTCTCTTCAGCGAACTGATGGCAAAACCCACAATCTAGCAACTTGCTTGCTGTTGCCGAGCGACTGCACCATGATCATTAATTCTGTCTCCCAGGTCGAGGCGACTCAGGGACACAAGTAATCTGCCCGATCTATCACGGTTCACAAAGCACCATTTGCCCAATGTAGTTTTGTTATATCTTCTCTCGAGAAAACAATCCTTTATGTAATGCAATTATATAATCAGCATTACATTGACCTCATTTTTATAGGAATTCAGATATCGTCAAAATATTATGCAATTTATTGCAGTTAATCATAGGGTGAAATGACACATGCTTTGCAGTTGCCAGATACAAAATGGCAGCCTCACAACCATCAATGACATGCCTGCACAGTGCCACAACATCAGCAATATTAAGTGGTTAGAATTTCCACAAATGTGACCATTCCAATTCAGATCAAGAATCTCTGTTGAACTGATACCACAAGGACTGAAGAAAATGTTGTGCAGAAAAATGAAACTAAAAGGATAAGTAAAAAGCAAAAAGTGAAAAAATATGGAGGAAAAGGAACATTAAAACAATAATGCTGGATAAATTATGATTGACTCGTCCTTATTTAGCATTGTCAGGAGATCAGCCTTCATAAAACATTTTCTCCATATGTAATGTTTTTTTGATGACCAAAGCTGTCAACCTCTATGAGTTTTGCCTCTAATGATGCCATTGACAATGCCACTGAAGCATTGCTCCCGCAATTTTAACTCATCAGGCGTGTGGGCAGTCTGTCGCCAGAGGGATATACTCTTAGATTATTGGCTACAAAGGGAGAAGGGTTAACCACACTGCCGCACTGAAACTCCAAAGCCTGTGTATCGCTGTCCCTCTGATGGCACACTGTCGTCATGCGTCACTCTGCATCCCAAACCAATACACACAAATAAAACAGGCAATATTCAACCCAAAGGCCACTGCTATTGCCGTACATGCCACCAATATATATTTCAAGATGAGGTTAATGAGGTTCAATCAGTGAGTAGTATGCTCTAAAAACCAAGAATGACAAATAATCTCAAAAACGATCTGGAGGCATCTTTTTTTACCACCAACTTAGCCCAAGCAGTCTGCCTATCTCGCTTCATGACCGAAGATATGATAATAAGATCTCCCGAGCCTGAGGCAAAAGTTCAATGTTAAAAGTAGCAATCTCAATGATAAATATTGGGAATCAAAGCCAAAGCCTCCTTGCTACTCAACCATCGTGGTAAGAGCTTATATGATAAAAGCATGCAGACAACAATAAATAATACATTTTGGCTAAATAAGTAGATAATATGAGGTCTTTTAATGTTGGATCCTGAACCTCTGATTTTTTTTTCCCAGCCCAGCTGGCAACACAGTCTGAGCACTTGCCCCAAGATACTGTGATTCCAAAATGAAATTTGATGCTGTGTATTAATCTGTTCACATTTCTTTGATGTTTTTGTTTGTTGTGTGCCTTTGTTCATCGATTTAAAATGAATACAACCAATGGGTTATCAGTTGAATCTCATCGGGTATCTTAAGCTAAGCAGAGTTGAGCCCAGTTAGCCTGCACAGAAGGCAAGGTTTTGTGAAGCTGAGGGATGGCAAGAAAACTCAGTTGGTATTGTGCTCACCGATGAGCTATCTATTCACTTATTTGTTCCAAGTGGAGTCAAATCCAGTAATGTACTTCTGGTGAAACTCTCCAAATCCAGGCTCACTGCTCACTCACTTCCACTCATTTGTTCCTTGCTTCTCTCGCCTGTGGAACCAACTTCCTCAATCTGTTCAATCTCATCCTAATTTAGACGTAAATTCAGAGTAAGAATAAGATGGGGCATAGAAAGCAAGTAAATTGAGAGATTACCTTCATGGGGAGTGATTACCGCAGAGGCAGGATGGGCCAAACACATGCATGATATACCTTGCTCTTGACAGAGCATTGGAATGGGCCCGTGGAGCAATCTCGTGGCGAGAGTTTCAATCATGGATGGGGCACCACAACACAAGATATATATATATATATATATATATATATATATATATATATATATATATATATATATATATATATATATATATATATATATATATATGTATATATATGTGTATATACTATATATATATGTATATATACGTATATATACATATATATATACACATATGAATGAAAAAGGCACATCTCACCAAAAAGTATCTAGATCTACATTCTGGTAATTTAAGTAATATATAAGAGCAGACCCAGTTGCTTATTATTTAAATTGGCAGAGTATATCTAGATAATTTTTGGTTTGATGCACCTTTTTCTTTTAAACAAATGTATATCTCAACCAACCAAATCTTAAATATCATACATATGCATATATGAAGAGCTTAGGTACAAAACACTGTACTGTATATGCATTTGGCCATTTTGAGAAAATCAGCATCATTTAACTGCAGCCTTATGGAATCAAAAGAGGAATACTTATTGAAGAAAACCATCACAGACAATTAAAAATCTGACTATTACTTTCTCTGATTTAGCAAAATTGATAACCCTTTGGGGGCAAAATACTCTATCCATTGGCTTTTTCGTCAAAATGATTTATATTCATTATTCACTGTGGAGTGTTTCAAAGATTGTACTTCTGTTCTGCTAAACCAATCATTCTTTGAGTTGGAAATGGATTATAAACATGACCAGTACAACAAAAAGATAAATATACCATCAGAGATGGGGAATCCCCGCCATTGAATGAAAAAGTCATACATATTCCAGATAATGAGGGAGGTGAATTGGAAACAAGACACCATTTGGTCATCATCTCGAAAAAGTTCCCAGGGGTGAGGAACGCAGTAACCAAAAATAATTGAAATCAGATAAGCGGTTTTCCATTTTTACAAAAAACATTTTTTTCAAGATGGCCGCCCCAGTCGGCCATCTTCGATCCGGCCACGCCCAAAATCAATGGGGTCTTCCTTTTCAGGTGGTACAAGTGTGACCCAAATTTCAAATCGATATGGCGAACAGTTTATGAGTTATCGCACTCACAGCTATAAATGTTGACGCCCAGAACGGACGGACGGACAGCCGGACGACCCGGGTGACAACAATATCCCCTTCGCCGATGGGCGGGGGATAAAAAAGTCAGCATTAACCCTTCAGCTGCAAAATACGCAATCCCTCACAAAATCACAAAAGTGTAAGTCCAACAACTACTGCTGAGATACTTTGATATCACTGACTTTAAAACACTGTCAAAGATTGCCTACGAATAGAACTACACAAAGTGGTAATGTGGCCAGTCACGTATTAACCCTCATCTGCATTGGAGTTGTGCAAAAAACATGTATCAAATCACAAAAATCACCATATTAGTCCAGGAGCAAGGACCTGAAAAAAATGAAATCGTTCAACACTCCCGACAGAAAAGGTTTGACTTGACAGGGTGGTAGAATAGACCCTATAGAGACACCTCCAGGTAGTATGTGGTTTCAAATTGTGGTATCATTAAAATTCTACAGGCCATTATACATACCAAGGGTACTTACCAAGAGGGTCACTGTGGGCTAGCAAAATTTAGGGGAGGGGTAACGTCAACATGAATATCTTTGTCGAGACTCAACCAATTTTCAATATTGAGGTATCATTGGCTTCGTAGTATAATTCTCTTTCAGAATATGTACAGAAATGTCGATATTCATTCAACTGTACAACCACAGAGGTAAATCACAACCAAATCAAATATTATGAGCTTTTTTTTTATATTCTGAGCATACTAAGTTGTCAAGTCAAACTTTTCTGTAGTGGGTGTTGAACAATTGAATTTTCACAGGTTCATGCTGCTGGACTTAAAATTGCTGTGTTAGTCTATTTTTTATGAAATTCTTATGGACTAGATAATTAAAAATAAAGTTTTAAAATGTCATGTTAATAATGATGGTAAAAGAGGCTGTGGGTTAACATAGTTGCTTTTCTGTGTCATTCCAGATTGAACATCTGAAAGAATCCTACTAGCCAACTGAAGCAATGGCCAGTTCAGAGAGTCAGGCAGCAGTGCAACCTGTAAAGTTGACAACTGTAAAGAGACAGAAGTTGACTAACTTTCACAGTGCATAATTTGTCAGATGGACTCAAACGAGACACTGAGGAAAGCCGAGATACCTCCATACAGACACTTGTTGCAGCACTGGAACTCGACGAGATGAAGTATACGAACGTTAAAATCAGATTTTGACAGTTTGGCAACCGCGGATGTTAAATGGCACTCAAATTGCTACGAAAAATGGACAAGCAAAGAAAACCTGCGTTACATGCAGAGGAGAAGATCTGCATTCTCACCGACACCAGCAGAAGAATCTAAGATTGGCACACAATCTGAAACAAGTTTGACGGAGACCTCCAGGGTATCCACGGTCCCAGTCAACGTGCACTGACTGGACTATGTGCCTCTTCTGCAAGAAGAAAACACACAGAAGGGTAAAGGAGATGACCATGGTCAGAACTTTCCAAGCCTGTGGAACTATTGTGCAAGCAGCGACCGCAAAGGGCGATGAGGACATGTTACGGACTACTGGTGCTGTCAGTAACGATCTAGTGGCAACAGAAGCTAGATACCACAAGAGCTTGCCATGCCTCATACATCAGCAAAGCTAATCTGCAGTATGCTGGCTTCCATGAAGGGAGACAAGAAACTTGTTAGGATACGGCATTCAAGCAATTGGCTGAAGATATCTCTGCTGACCTGAATGGTGGAAGGCCTTTGATATGACAATTCTTCTGGCAGATACAATCATTTTCTGCGGCGGACAGGGAGTGGCAGTCGACAGCTACACTACCAGCGACTCAAACTTCGACTAAAGAAACACTTTGGAGATGACATTGTCTTCATAAGCCATATGATCTTAGGAAGTCCGAGCTTTGTACTCAAGCTCCATATCCCTTCAAGATGTAATCAACTCTGCCTATCAGTGTAACACCGCAACAGCCACGGGTGTACCAAGAAAACATCCCACAACAGCAATGGATGATTGCGACAGGGTGAGTCTGCTGTACCGCACTGCGAAACTCATCAAGTCGGAGATCAATGAATGCCAAGGCATATCAGTCCGACCACATGCCATGCACAGAAGCATGTGCATGTATGGCCGAAGAAACTTGTGAAAATCAAAGAACAATCTTTGAATCCAGTGGTGAAGAAGACGCTGACTAAAAGTTACAACAGATGACATCTATGCTTCCATGGCGAATGTGATTCCTTGTTGCCAGACACAAATATTACAAACCGCTCTGACGAATGTGCTTCCGTGCAACCATGCACAACTATTATGATTCGCTCTAACTAATGTGCTTCTGTGTTGTCATGCACAGCTCCCAGTGTCGACCATGATAACTTTTATCATCCACTATGATGAATGAGTAGCTTCCGTGCTGCCAGAGACAACTATATACTCGGCTTTCACGAATGTACTTCCGTGTTGCCAAAGACAACTATTATGCTCGGCTCTGATGTATGTGCTTCCGTGTTGCTATACACTAGTAAAAGACGAACGCTAAAAATAACAGTTGCAGTTTTCTTTATGCGTGCCTCTGTATGTATATGAATTTCTGCAGAACAATACTTTCTTAAGTGTTTGATTTCCAAAATGTATACATACCAGTATAATTGAGAAACACCGTTCACCTTCATATGAGAACACAATTAAAATGTCAGAAAGTTTGAATTAGTGTGATATTTTAGCTTTGGTGATGCCATGGCAAAGGCCATTTTCAAATAACTGTACATACTCTGATAGAGAATTATACTAGGAAGCCAATGATACCTCAATATTGAAAATTGGTCGAGTCTAGCCAAAGATATTCACGTTTACGTTACCCCTCCCCGAATTTTGCTAGCCCACAGTGACCCTCTTGGTAAGTACCCTTGGTATGTAATAATGGCCTGTAGAATTTTAATGATACCACAATTTGAAACCACATACTACCTGGAGGTGTTCTATAGGGTCTATTTCTACCACTGCTGTCAAAAGTCAAACCTTTTCTGTAGGGGGTGTTGAACGAATTTCCTTATTTGGCCTCATATGAGAAATGGCTGCTAGACTATATTAACTAAATTGCTGCTGAGGAGGAGCAATGATGCCACCAACTTCAAACACTGTCATACATAGTCTACTGAAGACTAAGTGGTACTGACTTCATAAGTAAGTTATTTACCCTTTGGCTGTTATGGACCATTTTGCAAAAGTAATGCAGTAAAATCACAAATAATACCAAATTAACAAAATTGCTGCTTAGTAATACTAATATCACTGACTTCAAACCACTATCTACAAAAACCGAAGTGATTCTGAGTCCAT
>CM068961.1:53954724-53979296 GCA_035128595.1 Eptatretus atami
ATTTGAATCAAACACATGACACAATGAAAAAAAAATTTTTTTTTTAAAGGCCAAACATCAAAGTTTGCTTCGGGGACACCTGGGCTATTGATATGATATTTAACAAATCTATGAAATACTGAATGCACTGTCGTTAAAATAGAATCCTATGACTGTGCACTCACTGTCACAGTGTCAATCAAAACCCACAACACATCGGACAAATATTACAGTCATCAAAAAAGGATACATAAGACGTTCTAGATTAACGATTGTCAGCTGATTAAGAGATAGGTTAGGCATAGAAAGCATTAGTAAGGTTATGCGCAGGGATAGGTTGGGATGGTTTGGACATGTGGAAAGGGCGTGGGTGAGTAATTGTGTGAAGATGTGTATAAATATGAATGTGAATGAAAGGAGAGCAAGAGGCTGTCCGAAGAAAACATGGGATGTGTTGCTGAGAGAAAACATGGGATCGTGCAGCCTGGAAAACAACTATTAGGTGAACCACGGCATACACATGCAAGCATGGAAACAGCGTATGATGATGATGATGATGACGATGATGATTTAGCAATACTGCTGAGTCATACGCATGATACACCTGCATGATATACCACCACACAATCACTGACATTTGTGTGGCCAGAATCTGCAAGGGCGTCAGTGTAGAATTCAGGAACATTTGATTCGCCATGTGGCTAGACTGCGTTCTGTATCGGGAACAAAATTAAAACCAATAAATGGCTCTTCTGACTGAGGCCTAGGTCACATTTGCCACAGCGGCCGTGGGGTCTCTAAAATCTGCGGCCCACATAGACAATATATTACGGCTCAGGCCCCCGCAGATTTCCACGGTACACAATGTGGCCAGTCACATATGTTTTTATTTCGGGTAGCCGCACGGCGTATTTATAAATTGTGGAGACCGAAAACATGGGGGTGCGTCGTACGGTCTTTGATTTGATGTCGCACGTGACCTTAGGGCGTCGCTGCGGCGGCCATATAATTTCAAGGCAGACGCAAGGTGCCCGCAAGGCGACCGCAGGGGGCCCAAGCGAACGTGCGGCCAGAGGACGGTAACGAGTGGGTATATATACCAGTTCTTTTTTTTACTGAAATAAAAATATACCAGTATATTAATAACTGAATATACTATAACATAATATACCGTTGTGCCCCCAGAATCCGAACGCCCCATTGTTTGAACAAATTGGAATCCAAACAATTTTTTCGAGAAAATTTTGCCCTAAAAACCTAATACATTTTAAAAAACCGAACACAACGTGGCGTTCATGTTTGTTCACGTGTTCCCCACCTGTCGACCCGCATCTTCGCGCTTGTTCATTCAGTTCGTCGGTGGAAGTCTCGTGAAAGCATCTCTCATGTGTCGATCGATACTTTAGGCTCAGCATCACATTTGCTCTACGGCGAGGATACGGCGGCCGTACGCCCTCTGAATTGACAGAAACGTGCGCGGCCGCAGAGAAATCTGAGTGGCCTCAGGGTGGCCCTACGCCGTTGGCTATATTTTACAGTCGTAAGGTCGCCGTGGAATTATAACGCGGAGTTATAACTTTTTTCATTTCTACGTTCACCGTAGAAATTCGACAAGCCGAAACAAAAGAACTGGTAAAAAACAAAAACAAAAATTAACCCATTCGTTACCGCCGTCGGGCCGCACGTTCGGCTTAGGGTCCCCTGCGGTCGCCTTGCGGGCACCTTGCGTCTGCCTTCAAAATTCTATGCCGCGCAGGAACGCCCTAAGGTCACCTGCGACATCAAATCAAAGACCGTACGACACACCCATGTTTTCGGTCTCCACAATTTATAAATACGCCGTGCGGCTACCCGAAGAATAACAAGGACAAAATGTGTCCAAGAGCAGCGTCCAAAACCTAAAGGTTTTGTCGTCTAAAAAAAAACAACAACAACAACAACTTCCGATATTTCGTCACGTGCCTTCATTAAGCCAATAGCGAAACCCGTCATAATGTATTTACGTATTTACAATATATCATGTATTTACGAAATTATAGTATTACGAAATTACAATACGATAAATGGAATAATCTTTAAATAGTAACGTCAACTTTTCGAAACTTTAAAGGAAAATCCGAATATATTTAAAAGTTCATGATAGACGTCCTCAAAAGGCACCGTCTATGTGAGGATGTGTACATCTGCCAGTATTTAAGGCGATCCGGATCTTGTATATACAAGAGCCGAGTCCGAGAGATTAAGGTTTTGTCTTCACAAGAAGAGAACAAGAAGAACAAGAAGAAGAAGAAGAAGAAGAAGAACAACGCCGAGCTCTCTATGAGCAGCGTTCGCTACGCAGACGCTGCTAAAAACATATGTGACTGCTACATTGTGTGACCGTGGAAATACTGCGGCCGCTTTATAATGCTAGTGCCCGTACATTTTGTAGACCCTCCGGCCGCGAGCAAATGTGACTTAGGCCTTACCTCGTGTTTTCACCTTCATTTGTGATGTTTGTTTATAAAAATCATCTTGTGTTTTAAAATAACAAAAAAAGCAATCCGATCACGTGGTGTGACGGACTGTCGGGCAAGGATTGAATTTCACAGCAAAACCAGTTGTAATTGGAATATCCATGATTACGTCAGCCCGATGCTTTGATGAAAGTGATTGGGTTCTGCGGGCATCATGTTGATGAGCTGCCCTGGGGCAGCGCTCTCGCAGAGTGCGCGAGTGATCGGGAACCCAGGCGGAGCACGAGCCTGTGTGGACCTTTGGATGTGGTGATTGTACCCTTACATACAATACACCGCCACCGAAGGTCATTTACTCATCTTATTTTATCTTAAACATGGGGAATTTTAGTTTTAAAGTTCTTGAAAGTGGGTTTTCTTTGGTTCCACGAACGGATTAATTCACTCCATTATTTCTTATTGGGAAAATATTTTTGGAATCCGAACTTTTTGCAATCCGAACAGCCTCCTGGAACGAATTAAATTGGGATTCTGGGGCACCACGGTATAGGCAAACACCGATACTCCGATCTCTAGCGGTAGCGCACGGTGGACGCACGGTGAACGCACGGTCGACGCAGACTGCCACGGAGGCCCGTACGTAGTGCACGGCGGGCGTAGGGGAACCGTGCGTCGACCCTGCGTTGCCCGCAGGTAGTCACACAGACCGCAAGGCCACCGTACGGCACCGTGGAAATAGTGCGGCCGCCGTAATTTTTGGGGGTTGGGAAAATTCATTTTTCATTGAGAAGAGCTTAAGGCAGCCGCACAAATAACGCAAGCCCCGTACGCCCTACGTACAGTCGACGTGGAACACATCTACGTCATAGCTTGGCTTGTCGAATTGCTACGGCGAACGTAGAAATGAAAAAAAAGTTATAACTCCGCGCTATAATTCCACGGCGACCTACGGCCTGTAAAAATAGCCAAACGGCGTAGGGCCTCCCTGAGGCCACCTCAGTTTCTCTGCGGCCGCCGCACGTTTTGTCAATTCAGAGGGCGTACGGCCGCCGTATCCTCGCCGTAGAGCAAATGTGACCTAGGCCTTAATAATAGCAATGGCATGACGTGCACACCAATCTGTGCTTTGTGCTTTGCTGCTTCACCAAGTCAGGTGTTTTGCATTAATAATAACCTTATCTGCTTTGTGATCACAAGTAAATGATTGTGTGGTGTGCCGGCCTGAGGAGATCATTTCAAGGGCAAAACCATGGTCTGCGGCTCCACTGTCCATCATTTGTGACCTGCAAATCTCTAATAGATCTGAGTGTGCCCATGAAAGAGGAAGACCAAGAAGAAGGCTTATTTGGCTGAAAGCTTGTCACTATAAAGATCGTCAAGAAGTTACGTCCATGACTCATTTAATTTCTTCCCGTTATATACTGTATTCAGAAATATATATATATATATATATATATATTACACACACACACACACACACACACACACACACACACACACACACGAGCCCCTAACTTATGAGCACCCAAGTTATGAACACCCAGACTTATGAACCAACTTCCACAAGGTATTTTTTACTATTTTTGAAAAGTCTAAAATAGGAACGTTCACCCGTACGTACAAACCGATTGTGGGCGGAGCAACTCAGGACTCATTCGTTGAGCAGACCATGACTCTTTCTTTTGCAAGATGTAAAGAGTCCGAGTGTCACGTGGTCTACAGTATCCCACGTGTTATACTCCACTGTAATGCTTGCAACTACATTCATAGTGCCACATATTTTAACGTGATAACAAACCCTACTCATGGCTGATAAACATTGCAGTGATTTCTTACAACGATGAAATGCAGAACCTTAACATTGGAAACTAAACTGAACGTTAAAAAACGATCTGATGAAGGTGAAACTCCCTTCCAAATTGGTTGTTCTTTAGACCTTAATCGTTCGACAATCGGAACAATTATAAAGGACAAGATGAGAATTTTACAATATAGAAAGCGATCTGCACCCATTGAGTCAACAACAATAACAAAGGAGTGGTGTTATAACCGATGTGGAAAAATTACTTGAAGTACTACTTACTATAATTTCTTGCAAATTTACAATATTTCAGCTTAATTTTGTGTTAAATCGGCAAAATTGCCCTGGTTGGAGAATGAAACTGCCATTTATAACAATGATTTCCGACTTAAGAACATCCAACTTAAGAACGATGGTTTGGAACACAACTTATTCGTAAATCGAGGACTCCCTGTATGTACAAATATGTATATGTATATTATATATATATATATATATATATTATGCTCCCCAACATAAATAATATATTCCACTAAGAACATCCTTGCTTCGAGAGTCAGAGGCATTTTCAACTGTGACCCAGTCAATTCTGTGGGAACAGAAAAACATGAATCAATATTTGCAGTTGCAGTGCCAATGGACCCTGTATATTTTAACTTACTGTGCATTATTTTTTTCTTTCTTTTTTTTTGGGGGGGGGGGGTATTAATACTTTTCTTAATTTATTTCATTATTTATCGTGAATAGAATACAAATGGAAGACCAAGAAGGAACCCGAAGAAGTAAAGAGCAAAGATGGAGTCATTAGGAGGAACCTGGATAGGATTCAGGTTTCAGCCTACACTCTACAACCCTCAAACCCATCCAGGTGCAGCCAAGTGAGCCTTACAGAAAAATTTTGGCAATTAACTTCTCCTTGGAGAGCTAGATAATGAAAGAGAGAAAGAGAGTAAGTGATGAAAGAGAAGAAAATGCAAGAATTAGAATGAAAAACGAATTGTGAAAACAAATAAATAAATAATAAAATAATAAAATAATAAATTAATTAATTAATAAAGAAATAAAATAAAATAAAATAAATAAGTTTTTTAAAATAGAAAGAAGTGGGAAAGGAACAAAGAACAAAGAACTGTACAGTAGGTTGGTGTCTTCGGAACTAGCCTGTCTTGGCATGATTGACGTGCAAATTGATGAATAGCACTGTATCAATCGTCGGGATAGTGTAGTGATTAAATACTGCATTGTGTGGAGGGGTAATATGAACAATAGTGCATGACATGCCTTAATTCAACAAAATTTGCAACCCTTTTCTAAGAAAGCACCAAATATATTTTGTATCAGCAGCCACGAAGTTATATTCGGAGCCAAGCGAGTGATTTGGATTTTTTTTTTTACTCAAACCTCAAAGACTAAAATATGCACAAGAACACAGAAATTGGACTATGGAACAATGATCTCACAAAGACAGTATGTAAGACGACGAAAAACTGAAATTTGTAAAGAGCTTTGCTTGAAGCCAACAATTAAGCATGGAGGAGGTTAAATTCAAGTTTGGCTGTCAATATTTTCAAGTGGTATTTGAAAATTGCTAAAAACATGATGGTATATTGACTGCATCAAAGCACAAACAGATTTTAATCTACCATCCATGCTATCCCCACTGATGCAAAACTTATTGGTCCAAACTTCATCTTACAGCAAGCCAAGGATCCAAAACACTGGAGTTATTAAAAGTTTTTGCAAAAGAAAGAGGAAACTGGAGTCCTTCAACAGATGGAATGGCCCCCTCAAAGGCCAGATCTCAATATCATTGAAGCTGTATGGGACTATTTGGACAAAGAAAAAGAAAAGTAAAAATAAATAATCCTCATAACTTAGATGATCTTTGGAAGGTCTTGGAAAAAGCATGAAGCACCATTCCATAAGAGTTCACAACAAAACCATTTTAAAGTGCTGGAGAATTCCTTCCTGCTTGGAGGCAAAACTTTCTGACGCCTTCTCTTCAACATACAGTGCATAAGAGAACAACCAGTCAAAATGACTTTGTAATTTCACCTTGCAATAAGCTTGCTTTGTGTTCATGGTGGATTATCCTGTGCAGAAAAAAAATATTTCTTTCCTCCATTTATGATATGTCTGATGATCATTTTGTGAGCATGGAGACGTTGGACTGAAATTGTGAACCATGAAGCATGCACGTGTTCAACGGGCATGTTTACCCATTAAGAAACCAGAATACAATCTCCTTCCCATCACATTCTTTACTTAGTTGTGAGATAGGTACTTAGATATAACTTTAAAGTAATGATGTGACCACTGTTTTTATCCAGCTGTGGCAATCATGCAAAGAAGTAACTTCAAGAACAGGTTGGACTGAAACTGTGTCGAAGCTTTGTTTTTATTGTAACTCATGTAATATTCTTGAGTCTATGTTCATCTATTTTCTTCTCGCATCAAAGGCTCATGGAGTAGCTTGTACATTTATGAGGTGTAGAACAAGGAAATTAGGTAACGTTACTGCAATTTAATGCAAATTATGACATTCGTAGAAAATGGACAAATCAATGCAGTATTTGGAACATGGAGTCCCAGCATGAAGACTTGTGTGCTCAAATAGGAACACCAAACAGATCATTCAACTGGTACTACTAGTATTACTACTACTACCACTGCTGCTTCTGATACTACCTTGAAGCCCAATTATTCCCATCCTCTCTTGTGGGGTCAGTTGGATAAATATTTTCACCCAAGTCTTTCACGAACAGGCTGGCCAGGCCCAAAGTTCAACCAGAGCTGATTTGGCCAAGCATTTGGGCAGGGTCATGGCAGCAATAACTAGCCTAATCTTCACAAATTACATAGTGGAATCGTTAACATCCATCAACTAATGCTCGCTGATGAGACACCAAGCTGACTGTCCATCGGAGGAATGGCGCATTCGGTGATCTCACATCCTGCCTGTAAAGCACCAATCCAAAAGTTTAAAGTCAGATGAGAAATGAAACCAGATGAGACAGATCAAATGAATGAATGAAGATCAGACAGATCAATGAAGTTAAGTGTGCTACCATTCTGTCAGACGAGTTCATTCTGTTTGTTTTCCAGCCATGGCAATCAAGCAAAAAAGTAACTTCAACAACAGGTTGGAGAGAAGCTATCGGACTCGAACATGGTGTCGACGGAGATAACACTCCACAAGATGACCTGAATGTGGAGTCTTTAAATAAATTCCAGAGCGCCAAATGGCAGTTTGGGGAAAATGTTATATTCTCAATTTGCTGCCCATGCCGAAAACATGACACGTATGCCCACTGGTAATTGGTTCATACCTAGAGAAGTGATCATCTCAGAAGCCACAGGAGTAATAAATAATAAAGCTTAATAACAATGTGTACTCGAAACAAGGCAATGAGCCCATAAAACAACATTTTTACATCCGGCAAAAGAAATCACTCCTCGGATCTCAACTGTTAGGTGTATCTCCGGCACCCATTGTTTTCCAAGCTTGAGCACACCGTCGATTGGTCTAATTCAAATGAGAAACGTATTGCTCAAGGACCGTTAGTTGTGAAGCCGGTGAGGCGAAAGGGGAAAAAAAATCTTATGAACCAAATAAATAAATGGGAAATAAAGCACATTTAAGAGTGAAAACTTCAAAGGTAAAGAGGGGTGACAAGGCCCTGCTAAATGTGGAGGTTTTAATTCAACAGTCTTGGCAGACGCAAGTTGGGGTTTATAATCAATATACCCTAAACATGCAAATGATGACATAATTAATCAGCTCATTAACATGTAAGAGTTTGACCAGTCTGTTTTCATATGTATACATAGACTATTCCCTGGTGTGAAGTTTATTTTTGTGCCATCCATGCTCATTAAAAAAAAACTCTTCATCGTTTAAATCACAAGATGTATGCCTTGTACAAGGTGTATTGACATTATGCTTTGATGCAACAGAAACATGGCCTGTTTAGATATTTGTCAATTTCCATGACGTAACTGCAAGCATCATCCTCAGGAGGTATCTCATTGAAACTGAAAGTGTTTAACAACTCACTTATCGAGACCTTCAAATTTGCTTGACTCCGTCTTTTCAAATATTTAGGGAAGAAAGGTAATTGTACCTTTGGGAAAAATTGATTCAAAGAAATTTGTATTCATTGAAAAGATATCTTTTTTTGAGTTCAAAAACATTTTTAATGAGAAAAAAAACATTAGCTTTGGACAGTTTCATAATATCTCATTTTGGGTCCTATGAATCATGGATGTCACCATAAAACATTGACGTATCGGAATTAAGAGTAGTGAATTGACCTGTCTGATATTTGGAACCAGACAGTTTTCACGGTCTAATTCATGACCAGCATGGTCCAATTCTGTCGATGAACAATCAGTGTTGAAAATACTCGGCAGCATAACAAAATAAAACCAGGAGGAAGCAGGATATTAAACAACAAAAAACAACATTGAAGGATATTCAAAATGTTTCTCACTTCTTCCTCCAAGTGAACTTGTATTGTTGGTTTTCCATTGTTTTCTGGATCTCTCTTTACATCCGTTATCTGTCATACTATTTCACTTGTTGCAAATTATAAATTTCACTTGTTAACAATGGCTGTCACCAGAAAAGGGTTAGACTTTCCACAAAATTTTGAAAATAATATAATGCTTGTTTTTTTTTGTATCTAGAAATCTAGGTTTATGAAGGAGCTAAACAACAGAGGACAACAGACTCCTAGACTGAAAGGAACAATGGGGAAAACAGAGAAATTAAAAATTTCCATGAGTGGGTGAGTGGCAGAAAGGAAAGGGGTGTGGAGGAAGAAGAGGGAAAGGGTGAATGGAGTCTGCAAAAGTAAAACAAAGCAGGGATGGGTCTGGCAGAAAGCATGAGGTAATATTGAGAGGAACTGATCTTGAAGGACTGAAAGGGAAGAGCACAAGATAACAAACACACAGGGTCAGTTCAAGAGATGAGATAATAAAGTGATGAACCAATTTAGCAGGAAAGTAATGTTATGAAGAGAAGAAAGGCAACATACAGAGAGTGGGACAACAGGTGGATGGAACAACGAAAGGATTGAGTGAATGAAAAGAGGAGAAAGAAGAGGGCAGTGGGGAGGGAAGGAGTCATATGGAATGATCGGATGGAACTAATTTTAATGTCCCCTGTCTCCTACCTTATCAGAGGTGCGTGGGATAACTAGAACGGCACTCGGTAAAGCACATACCTCCACCAGGATGAACAGTTTATGTTTTTTAGCCTACCAATGGACTGGATCTACATCCAAACCTTAACCAAAATCTAATTGGCTTGTTCTAGTCACCTACCCAAGTCATTCACCAAGTTTTCTCATAATCTGTCCACAACGTTTTGAAATGTCATGCCAGATATCGTTTTTGGCCCTATGTCTCAAAAGGGGAAAAATCACTTTAAAATTCTCTAATCCAGATCCGGATCTTCACCAAAATCAAATCAATTTGTCGTTGTCGCACACCCATCCTGTGCACAAAGTTTTGTCCAAATGTGTCCATAAATTTTTGAGATATCGTGCTATATATCGTTTTTGGCCCGATCTCTCAACAATGACGAATCAATTAAAAATTACAAGTATTCAGACCTGGATCTTCATCAAAATGTTATCAATTTGTCCTTGTCATACACCCAACCTTGTCCACCAAGTTTCGGCCAAGCCCATCCACAACTTTTTGAGATATCCAGCTCACAGACAGACAGACAGACAAACAGACAGACAGAGGTGAAAACATGTCCCATTACATGTAATTAAAGGCTTTTTGGATGTCAAATGAAAACTTGACACAAATCGACTTCATAAGTATTTACATCTACTCAAATTTATCAGTATATCACTCCACAACAGACAAAAGTCAGACAATGCCTGCAAAGGACACCCAACATAGCAGATGGAAAAATACAAGGGATAGTATGGGAAGGTTGTTTATAGCCCCTATTACCCCAAATTCATTTTTCCTGTTTTCAGAATTTGATCTGAAGAGGAAACTGCTTCACTGGTTGGTTTCCCAGTTACAACAGATCCTGTGGGAAGTGCCGACAAGTTACAGATAAGAGCTAAGACCTACACAATATAATGTTATTTTATGGATAGTCTTTCTCTCATTCATCGCTGCCGAAGTTCTGCCCATGAGTGCCCTATAGGGCTCAGCTGAATGCAAACGATGGGTGGCCATTTCAAATACAGATTCAAGCAAACTTTTACCATATTATCATGTCGAGACAGGAGATATAGTGTGGGGCTGTGCCAACAAGGTGTGCGCATTAACGTTGGCATTGACAGAAGTGAAAAAGCAAACAAAAAGCCAACATGGAATTGTTTTGGTAACCTTCTCCATAACAGGAATGCTTTGAAACATGCAGTGTCATTATGTCATCTCATTTGCAAAAAAAATAATTAATCTTTGAGAATCTCCAGTGATTTGGTCACCACATTTATAATTTTAATAGAGGCAGATCTGAGAATATAAAATATACCCATCAGAGATGGGGATCCCCCGCCATTGAAACATTTTTTTCAAGATGGCCGCCCCAGTCGGCCATCTTGGATCCGGCCAGCCCAAAATCAATAGGGTTCTTCCTTTCAGGTGTACATGTGTGACCCAAATTTCAAATCGATATGGCGAACAGTTTATGAGTTATCGCACTCACAGCTATAAATGTTGACGCCCAGCCAGCCGGACTGCCGGACGGACAGCCGGACAGCCGGACGGACGACCCGGGTGACAACAATATCCCCTTCCGCACGCGGCGGGGATAAATATACCCATCAGAGATGGGGAATCCCCTGCCATTGAAACATTATTTTCAAGATGGCCGCCCCAGTCGGCCATTGGATCCGGCCATGCCCAAATCAATAGGGTTCTTCCTTTTCAGGTGGTACATGTGTGACCCAAATTTCAAATCGATATGGCGAACAGTTTATGAGTTATCGCACTCACAGCTATAAATGTTGACGCCCAGCCAGCCGACGGACGGACGGACAGCCGGACAGCCGGACGGACGACCCGGGTGAAACAATATCCCCTTCCGCCACGCGGCGGGGGATAAATATACCCATCAGAGATGGGGAATCCCCTGCCATTGAAACATTATTTTCAAGATGGCCGCCCCAGTCGGCCACCTTGGATCCGGCCACGCCCAAAATCAATAGGGTTCTTCCTTTTCAGGTGGTACATGTGTGACCCAAATTTCAAATCGATATGGCGAACAGTTATGAGTTATCGCACTCACAGCTATAAATGTTGACGCCCAGCCAGCCGGACGGACGGACGGACGACCCGGGTGACAACAATATCCCCCTTCCACCACGCGGCGGGGGATAAAAACAAAATGGTGGTGGAGGAGGAGAGGAAGGGAGGTTGGGTAAAAATTGCCTTTTTAAAAAAAATCTCTGAGCATACATCGGTGTTTAGCTGATATTGGATGTTCTTCAGCCATTATATGTATTTTCCTTCTTTATTCCATACCACATGACAATTTCTCAAAGTAGGAGTAATGTGAAATAATTTTGCCATATGTCAAGGTGCACCTCTTCCTGTTTGTTGTTTTTGTTTCTTTTTATATTCCACATGCTCCAAGATTCACCTTTCCTGCAATCACACACACAAACCACTTGCTGCTTTTTTTGCTCTCCTGCATGCCATCTTTTCACCTTGAACTCTTCTCTCCTCTGTCCCCCCACCCCCACCCCCCAAACTCCTGCCCAATCTATCACCATACTTCCCATTCCTCCTCCCTATATTTATCTCTTCCATTAAACCAAAACCAGCACTGTGCTTGAGGCAAATAAATACCTGCACTGAAATCAAAAAACCTTGACCATTATCCTCACCTGTGCATATTCATGTCCATGTGTCACTCCAAACACTGAAGGCCAGATAATCAAAAACGGACACCAGTGCAAATGAACAGCTGGTGTAGCAAAAGGCTGAAGCTTGTGACACTCTGAGCATGCAGTGATAACTGCTAATATGCGCTGGGAGGTATTTCCTCTATCTATCTCCACCTTTGCATCTGTCTGTTTAACCCTTCAACTGCTCATGTATACAAGTGCTTCAACCCAATTGTCCTTCCTTTTCTACCATCTCTTGTTTTGTATGTTACTTCTATCCCCTGCAACATAATTTTCCTCGATCTGAAACTCGCATTTTTGTTTTCTCGCTCTCCATAATCATCCATTCTCTCATGGTTCCGATCGCTCTCCCTGCCTTGATGGAGCTCCCACAGCTTGCTGCTGTGATAAATAAAAAGAGGGCCACTGCCCCTGCACTCCGGATTGCCACGCTATATTACCCCGTAATGAACAGGCACTTCAAGGGCATAAAGCACGGACAGCCAGCGCAACCAAAACAAGCACCTACAGGGCCAGCAGTCCATCTGGGCATGGCCTCTGGCTCCTTGGCATTACTTTTTCCACACACAACACAACAGTATATGGGTGAGAACAGCACAGGAGAGAAAGAATCACCCCCATGCCCGTGGGAGCTCAAGTCCCAGTGAAGGAGAGAGTGCTTAAAGGGGAATCAAAACTGGCAATTATGAGGCGCTTGCCCAGAATTCCGGTAAGCCTACACTAATGGAACTTCAAAAAGGTTTCTAGCTGTCTTAATGGAATACAAAAAGCTACCGTAAATATTAGTGTAGTACGCTCTGTTCTTGACAGCTCTCATATTCTAATGAAGCTGGGGTAAAATGGAAATCAGTGAATTCAGGTCATGGTGACCTTGATGCAGTCATGAGATGTTCATTCATACAGATAATGTTTTGTGATCATTGTTACGTGCAGAGACTATTCATGCTCTTGCTGTTTTCTGAAGTGAGATACACCGGTCTGTCTGTCTCCATCTTTGTCTGCAGAACTCGCAACACAGCAACGTACTTTGAAATATGGCATCATCCTCACAATATGCAGCAAAAGGAGTGTCCTGCTGTCCTCTGAATACATGTTCAAAAAGAACAAATCCTTTCAAACAGCAAGAATTTCAAACGACCTTTTCTCTGTCTTTGTTGATAAAATGAAGATTATAAAATGTAGACTTTACTAAACCACAAACATGTGTCGACATATATATAAATATATGTATATATTTATATATACAGTATATATATACAGTATATATATTGTTACTCTGACTAATATCAAATCTGACAACTATCTCCCAGTGATGCAGCTGTTATTTAAGGGCTGGTAGGATGGCCTAGGTCCTAGAGGTAAGCACACTCACCTCTTCAGTGTCTAGCCTGGGTTTGAATTTCGACCCAGCTATAAACTGTCATTCCAGTGTTTCACAGACAGGGTGATTCATCAATGTGTGTGTGTGTGTGTGTGTGCTCCCTCTGATGGACGTTAAACTGGGTGTCCCATCCACTCACATTAGTTGATGGATGTCAAAGATCCCACAGTGCCCTTTGCAAAGAGTCGACGAGCTATCGCCGGTACCATGAACAAATTACAAATTCCTTCCCTACAAAGGGCATTGCATCATACATCAGCAGCTAACTTACAAAGAGCATTACATCAGCAGCATAGCCGCACTCCTCGCAATGATGCTACCTCACAGCGTTGTGCTGCATATGGAAGAAGAAATACATGCACATCTACCATGGCCTGCAAAAGCATTCACTCCCTACCAATAATGCCACATTTATGTCAATTATAAACTATGGAGAAAATTTTTTTGCAAATGAACTTTTATTTTCATAACTGAAGAGATCAAACTAAACACTTATCAAACTAAACACATGAAGGAGGTTACATTTCAGGAATACTGCAAAAAAAATGTACAAATCAAAATTCCCTGGTTGTAAAAGTATATTCAGCCCCTTAGGTCAGCACTTGGTGGAAGAACCTTTTTCAGCAATGACTGCTACGAGTCTTTTTGGGTAGGTCTCCTCCAGCTTTGCACAGTGAGATGGTGAAATATTTGTCCATTCTTCACATGAAAATGGCTCCAGTTCTGCCAAGTTTGATGGGGATCATCGTTGGACTGCAATTTTCAAGTTCGGCCATAAATGTTCAATTGGGTCCAAGTCAGGACTGGGTCAATAAAGAACATTTATTAATAGCAAAATCGAAGATTTTTCAAGTGTATTGGTCAGTCGATTTTGTGATTCTGTCTGTTTGTTTGTCTGTCAATTGCCTGCAGGTAGCAATTTAAAAACGATCTTTACAAAACTTCACCAAGTTGTAGAGGTAGTCTCATCTGGTAAGCCTATTTATTTTGAGGTCAAAGGTCATGATTTGAGGTCAAAAGTCATCTTGAGGTCGAATTTCTAAAATCGTCAATTTTTTCATCCGATTGACTTGAAATTTGAGCAGGATTTGCATTTTGTGTCACTGAATTTGGAAACCAACTATTTTTGAGATGAAAAGGTCAAAGGTCAACTCAAGGTCAAACTTCTAAAATCAATCAAATTTCAATCTGAAAAATCATCAATTTTTATCCGATTGACCTGAGCTTTGATTAAGATTGTCAATTTTAATCTTAATGAAATGGACAATTTCATGTATCCATGGCAACCTTTGGAGAGGGGGGGGTGGATTTTACAAGTATCGTGCTCTGCAGGACGCCTTTTTCTTGTTTTCTTCTTATTCAGCCACTCCAGTATGGCTTCAGCTTTGTGCTTCGGATCATTTTCCTGGTGAAATATGAATCTCCTACCCAGTTTCAGATTCATGGCTAACTCAAGCAGGTTCTCATAAAGGATTCTCCTGTACTTTGCACTGTCCATTGTCCCTTCTATCCTGACGAGCTTGCCAGTCCCTGCTGATGAAAAGCAGCCCCATAACATGATGCTACCACCACCATGCTTGACAGTAAGGATGGTATTGACTGGGTGATGTGCAGTGTTCGGCTTACACCCGATATAATACTTTGAATTTAGACCAAAAATTTCAATCTTTGGCTCATCTGACAACAAAACTTTTCTCCACATGCCTGGAATATCATTAAAACGCTTTTTCACAAACTCCATATGAGCTTTTAGATGAGTCTTTTTTTTAGTAATTGCTTCTTTCTTGCCACCTGTCCATAGAGGCCAGCTTTTAAAGGGAACGGGATATTGTTGATTGATGAACACTGACCCCCATCTCAGACATAGAGCCTTGCAGATCTTTTAAAGTCATCGTTTGATTTACAGTGACATCCTGAACCAGTTTCCTGCTTGCCCGGCTGCTGAGTTTAGGTGGGCGACCTGATCTTGGTAGAGTCGGGGTGGTATGATACCTCTTCCATTTCTTAATGATGGATTTCACCGTGCTCAAAGGGATAATGAGTGACTTTGAAATCTTCTTCTAACCCTCTCCTGAATGGTGCTTCTCCACCACTTTAAGTCTGACTTCTTTGGAAAGCTCCTTGGTCTTCATATGTTTGCCTTGTTGGTTGACCAAGTGAGTTGCACCTTAAAACTCCTTAGATAAGTGGGGGAGCTTAATTTTTAAGTTAAACCACTGATTAACATTCTCGTGAAACCTTCTACACTTATTTTGTAACCTTTCAAACAAATAATTTGCTCCTGAAGTTATTTTGGGTTAAACAGGCAAAGGGTTTGAATACTTAGGCAAATAAGAATCATCTGATTTTTTCTATTAATAGAACTTATTCACATTTTATATACATTTTGTAGTTTTATCACTTTGGAGTAGTTTGTGAAGACTATATATTAAGTTTGATTTGAAAGCATCATGAAATAAGCCGTGGTGGAATCAAAATGTGAAAACTTTTGAGGGGGGTGAATACTTTTGCAGGTCAGTGTACATATACTGTACATATACATATACATACACAATACACATATACATAAACATATATCTCTGATTATAATTCATTCTCACTGATATCCTGCTGTCTCTCGTCCCCAGGTCTGTTCTGTCCCATTACATGTGACAGACAAAAGCTTCTTGTACAAACTTCACAGGCTACAAACCATTCACAGCAGTACATAAAGAAGAAAACGGAAAACAAACGACGTGAATAAAAGCAAGAATTACAATTTTATTGAAAAATCCATTCAAGCCAAAGCTTAAAGCAAAGCCAAAGCGATTAAGTGCTAGGCAATCGAAAGCCATTCTAATGAGAAGCCTGTGCATACGAGCTGGTTTCCCATACATAGCTTGGGTTCGCTTGCTGGGTTGGAGCACAATTAAGAGAGAAAATCACAAATATCTCGGGCAGTCACTCGTGGTGGAAATGGATTGCTGAAAGAAAAAATGCCCTCATTCTCTTTTATTAACTTTTGAACTCCATTAGAGGGGCCGGAGTTGTAAGCTGGCTCTAATCCGGGACTTATCCACTGATTACTGAGACTACATCCAGGGGATTACGTGTGCTTGGAGAGCTGCAATTCGGCAATCCCTCTTCTCGTTTGAGGTTTATACCTCAAAACACATAGAGCTAGCAAGCGGCTATACTCTTATCAGTGTCCACAAAGGGAGGGAATAAGGTGCAGTCGGGAAAGATAACGAATGTACTTGAACAGGAATTCTCTTTGGTTCCAGAAAATACACCTCTATTGCTTTGGAGAAACGACCTGAGGATGGCTGCCAAAGCAGTTTGTTGCACATATACAAAGCCACTTGCAGAAGCGATTCTGGCAAAGGTTAAATGGTGATATTGTTAACAACATACATCTATCATCCCTCTCATTAAAAACTGTTTAGAAACATTTGATTTCCATTACTTGAAGCAATTACCACACTGTGGGAGTTACAGCACTCTGGGCTGGTGAAACATCCTGTCCATGAGCCTGACAAAGTGGGAAGTGAATAAGATAAAACAGGTATTCATCTATTCACACAATATATGGCCATCTTCTCACAATAAAGAGGAGCATGACTATTCCAAGCAGCCAGTTGTTTGCTCGGTTCACCGCATATGGGCAGCCACACCAATGTTTAAGCAACCACAGCAGCATAAATTGGATTCCCATTTCACTCAACACGGACTTAATCATGATCACAAATACTGCAGATTGACTGAGAATTCCGTTAATGATACTAGAATATGATCCATGGATCGACTGGTACCTCTCACATAAATCTGAATGAGTGTGGCATTCCTACCAGCAATAACAGGCAAAATGGAAGACCCGCTGAGCATGTAATAGGGAATTCTGAATAACCTTGAGGTGGTCACCACAAACTACAATAATGATGTGTGCTCACAAATTTGAAGTGTGTATGCTGTTATTAGAGTATTTTAGGCTATTTGATGTGTCAACACTGAAAATTAGATATCTGCAATCACAAAGCGATCGCCAAGGGTAAGCCTCACCCGGCTTACCGTTGGTGATCGCCCGTGATTTACCCTTGGCCCATGATCCAATGATGGCATGTTTTGTTTGGACTGCCATATGGCCTTGACCTTCAACATTTTCTGATAGAGTATAAATTAAGAAAATGTGTCCTACAATCTATCCAAAAAAATCAACACCATGAAAAGCTAAGGAAAATTTTTCAAGTTATGATTTAAAAAGGTGTTTTTTGCTAATTCGGTAACAATCCGAAAAAAAAAAGGGTCAAGGACACAAATCAAATATCAGGTGCACAACTTCAATGCAGGTACACTAATATGATGCAAGAACAACTTGGAAGGCCAAGCAATCTTTGAGATTCCGCATTGGCAAAATTTAGTGATGACAAAATAAAAAGTGTTATTTTCTTCAGATCGCCATTTGACCTTGACCGCATTATTATATTCGAATTTCCATTTGACCTTGAACCTTAACTCGGAGGGATATGATGTAAATTAAGTGTAAATTCACCTTGCTCTAGGCTATCCAGTGAGGGCAATTCTGTTCTGATTGGACAAACCTTAGTTGAGTTATGGTGAAAAATGTTAAAATGTCTATAATTGGGTCATGACCTTCAAAATTAGGTCAAGATCAAAAATAATTACATCACCCTGCATACTTTTTATTCCCATTATTGATGCAAAATTAAATTCTGAAAGTCCCAGCTGGATCCAAAATACAGCTCAGACATTGGCACAGAAAAGGGAGAAAAACATAAATGGTGGTTTAGTACTCCTCGAGGTCTAAGACCTTGACTTTTAACTCGGAAGGGCATGATGTAAATAAAGAATAAATGCACCTTTCTCTGGACCATATATAGAAGGCAATTTTGTTCTGATCGGACAAACCTTGGTCGAGTTTTGAAAAACCTAAATAGTAGTGTTGTACTCCGAAGGGTGTAAGAACTTGACCTATAACCCGGAAGAGTATGATGTAAATTAATGGGAAATGTGCCTTGCTCTGGACTATCTAAAGAGATCAATTTCATTCTGATCGGACATACCTTAGACAAGAAATGGTGAAAAATGTTAAAATGTCTATAATAAGGTCACAACTTTAAAATTAGGTCAAGGTCAAAAACTGTCAACCCCGCATACTTTCTATTCACATTACTGATGCAAAATTTTATTCCAAAAGTCCTAGCCAGCTCCAAGAGACAGCTGAGAAATTTCAGAAAATGAAAGTGCTGGAAGAAAAATAAAATTATAAGTGGTGGTTTTGTACTCCTATGGGTCGAAGAATCTCTGTGGTACCATTAAATATTGGAGGCACCAATTGTGTAAACAAATCCTACAACAGCAATAAGACAGCTCGCCTGACACCATCCACAAATGTAACATTAAAAAAAAATTAAAACCCATAAGTCCACCGTTTTGGTAAGCCTAAGACGTCTTCAGAGCTGTCACATCAACAATTGCCATGCCCTCCCTACAAGTTTTATGTTCAGTGTAAAACAACCCAAGCAACTGTTAAAAGGTTCATCATATATCAAAAGGTTGGAGCTGATAGGCATCATGGGTCTTGTGAAGGTGACACGACGTAATGCCCTCAGGCTTCAGGCATCTGGTGTCAGCCTATGAGCCACTGCAATTGGAATGTTCTGAGCTATATCACCACAATGTATTCTATATGCACATACTCATGTTTTTGTGTGCAAGTTTTTGCTTCATGTACATAACCCGGGTTATTTTTATTTCCGGGAGTGACAGGGAAAGCGGCCCGTTGCCTATACACCGTCCAAAAATTCACCTTGCTCTCGGCTATCCAGTGAAGGCAATTTTGTTTGCCACTTTAGATGTGGTACCATGCAAGGTATGTGTCGGAAAAAAGTGCTTCACGCTTGGAACAACATTGCCTGTAGTGCGGGTACTCTGCTAGTAATAATATTAATCGTAATTACAAGTATTTAAAAGGGAAACCAAGAGTGAATATTGTGTCATGGATGAAATTTTTTTGATTGCTCATTTTATGTTACTCAGTCACCTTAATGCCAAGTATAATGAAAACGCTGCACTCAATATAACGTATATGGTATAAAATGTAAAGCGGTGAATTCAAAATGTGTAAACTATGTATGACATCTGTTGTCAATGAAAGGGGGCATATAATTGCAATTTAGCTGAGGAACTTTCTGAATTTTCAGAACATTGTTGTACAAGTTTCTGTCAAACAAGCAAAACATGAAAGTCCCAGTTAATTATTTCCCTCATCGTTTGGTTCAAGCCACCTATGATGTTATCACATACACAATCATTGCAGGAGCATTTCTTGTATCTTCATTATAAAATTACTGCATTATATGAAGGTGGAATCAAAAAGTTTTTCCCTCCATTGTCAAAAGAGTTTAAGAGCAAAAAACATGATATATTCCAACGGCATCAGGAAACTTACTCGCTGCTGCGAAAAAAATGTGTAACTGGCTGAAACTCCATAAAACAGGGACCAAAACATCTGCGAGTTCCACCAGCACCTGGATTGTGGGAAAACGTTTTGACTCTTCCTCATGCTTCCACAGAACAAATTGATCAAATGGTTTAAAATTTCCCCACAGTGCTGTACATCCCTCATTTGTAAACAGGGATGTGAACCGAAGGGATACATGAAAAGCATATTTGTTTTGCTCCAAGTGTATGCAAATTTAAATACACATATAAGTAAGTGCACAAATTTTCACATCTCATTGGCATTTGTTTCACCGGCAAATGCGAGTTACGGTGGAGGAACACATCATGGCGATGGAAAAAGAGTGAGAGAATATGATTTCTAAAATGTGATAACCTGCAGATGTCATGATCTATGTAAAAGCTGCCACAACTTTGAATGTTCCACCGTAATATACAACTCACATTCACACAAGAAGCGATTCCCTGGTGCAATGGGTAATCCTGGATTAGAGCGCTTTCAAAAGGAAACATGGATTTGATCCTTTGGGAAAGAAAGTTAAACTGTTGATTAAAAAAAGTATTTCGCAGAAAACTTGAATGGAGTGAAAAGCATGATTTTTTTTTTCAGTGAAAGATACCTCTTTTTTTTTTTTCCTTTCTTAGGCCTGAATAAGCTCGTGACAAATGTGTTTGAACAGTGCATCAAAGAAACGATCTACAATCAAAATCCACTGCAGGTCGAATATATCCATGTACTTTGCTATTGACAAAACAGGCAAATGGTTACATTGCATCAATTTTGCACATACAACCCTCTAGCAATAACCTGGCACACCACCATACGATTAGCCATGCACTTTCCAAGTGCAGATTCTAATAGAATGAGTGTTTTTTTCTTTTTTCGAATTGTGTGAAGAATGTCAATAATAATCCCATAAAATTATCCAAGCAGCATCTGCTTTAGATATGTTTGTGTGCATTGAAATACGGGGTGGGGTCATTATCCAGTGGGTCAACAACAGGGAAGAAAAGTCTATTTATACATAATATACCAACAATCTAATGTTCTTCCAGATGGATGGAAGGAGCATCATTCAAGGTAAAGGATTACCAATTCAAAAAACACACACACACACACACACACACACACCTTGTTTATTCACTGCCATAATAGTCATATGACCACTAAATGGAGGGCAACCTTCATGATGCTCCTGCATCTGCTCCATCTTTCACCTGTGTACAGCAAGGCCACATTGGCTGCAAAGCCACCACTTACATACAGTATTTGACATTGCAATGCACCTTTTTGTTCACTTTTTGGTTTCTTTCTTTCATCAATACATTTATGCCCTTTTACTCCAATACCATACTGAACATTAGACATCGTATCTGATACTGGCCATACGTGTCAGTCTTTTGCTCTGCTTGGTTCATAACTTCATCCTCCATTCCTTTCTGAGAAGTAGTGCACCAGCATGCCCGACATGTTATAACTTCTGCATATCAACTCTCTTCCATAACTCACACAGCTTTCAAATCCCTTCGAATGAGGTCTCTCCATCTTTTCCAAGGTTCACCGGGGGGGCAAGGCTGTGAAAGCAAACTGAAGAGTATCCTTTTGGGAATGTGATGGTCCGCCATCCTGGCAACATGACCCAGCCACCCTCGTCTGTGTCACCTTCTTGGATACTGGTTCTGGATCCCCCCATGACTCTCTGAATGCATGATATTAAGTGCAGGGTCCACTGCTGTCGTCAAGAGATGCCAAGGACTGCCTTGATGCATCTATGGTTGAAAGCATCTAGCTTCTTCAGATGTTTGTGCAGTGGTATTGAGCACTTTGTGCCATTCAACAGCGCAGATAGCACACAGGTCTGGTAAACAATATGCTTTGTTTTGATGATTAGACAGTTATCCATGACAACAGCTTGGCTCAAAGCACCAAGGGCACTGAAAGCTTCGGCAAACTTCCTCTCTATATTCACATCCACTCTCCCAGATGAAACAATCAGTGACCCCAAGTAGCGGAACTCCTGCATACACTCAATCTCCTCATTCCCCAATTGCAAGGGTTCTGTGTCTGTCAGTGACTTTTCTCACAGCCACCATCATCTCTTCTCAGTGAAGCTCACACTCAACAAAGAAGAAGAAGACCTGAGCTTGATACTCATATGACTTATTTAGAAGTTGCCAGTCTGTCTGTGAACATGTCTGAACAGCATCTCCCTTCCACAAAGCCACTCTGGGATTCAGGCAGTTCCTCTTCCACCACTTTCTGTCGTCATTTTTGCAAGATCCTAGCTAGACTTTTGCCAACTACATCAAGAGAAGCAATGCCTTGCCAGGTGTCACAAAGACAAAAGTCTCCCTTCTGAGGGATAGGCACCAAGACAGCATCAGACAAGTCTCTCAGTACTTCCATTCCACTCTACATAGCAAGTATGAGGTCGCAAAGGTGATCGAAGAACTCACTCTTGTGGCATCTAAAATGTCCAACAGGATGACCTGATCTTCCACCTGCTTTACCATTTCTGAACTTCTTTGCAGCCACAAGTGTCTCCAACTTAGATGGTTTTTCTTCCAGTTGCATTATGACATGCCTCTGTCTCACCTTATCAACCTCAGCCATGATAAAATGACTCGAAACATTGAACACTTTTGAGAAATGTCGCTTCCATCTCTCTTGCTGAGCCTGTATAGAGGTGCAGGGGATTCCAGCTTCATCCTTAATGGGAACACACCTTGTTGGAATTAGATCCCTTATTCCATGCTACATGTCTCATATGTACTGCCATACCTTCTTCCCACCAAATCTCTCTTGTTGTAGTTCCTTGACTTTGTCTTGGAACCAGGTATTTTTTGCCTTACCAAAGGAACCTTAGCAAACTTTCTATGATCAGTTTCACACCCTGAGGAGAGCCACTCGGAGTACAAGCTGTTCCTTTGCTGAAATAGTGGTTCCAATGTGGCATAACCTTCTCTGAACCAATCAGGCTGCCTCCTTTCCTCATAGCCAAAGCTGTCACATGCGGCTTCTGTCAACGCCAATTTCATATATGTCCACTTCTCCTCTGTAGTGCTAGTATCAGACAAAACATGAAAGTCCCAGTTAATTGTTTCCCAATGTTTTCTTTACCCAAGACATAGTTGCTCCTGAAATCTCTCCCCTAGAGTGTTCTCAGTGTTGTCATCATAGTGGTCACATAGCTTGTTCACATCATATCTTCCTTGTTCTCAACATTCGCTGAGAGCTTGTGTGTAGTTTCTGTGTATTTGGTATTCTTACTTCAATACACAGCAGTTGATGGTCTGTCTGACATTCTGCACTTCTCATCATGGACACTGTGTCGGAGTGGAGACCCATCCAGGATTGTGCCCAATAGCCAAGGAGACTGCTTAGGCAGCTCTAACGCTCTGCACAGAGTATGGTCCCAATGGATGGATGGATGGATCATAGATACACCCAGACACAACCTCCTATTTTTCTGTTGCATAATTGCATCCTCGATGCAGTGCCATACTTTAGATCTCGGATGCTACCAGGTTTGCTTCTTGATGTTCCTTTTCTTGATGTTGTAAATTGTTGGCTCATTTAGGGAAAGAAATGCCACACCACACACACACACATATATCTCCGAGAAATTACAGTTACTGTATCGGGCAATAAGCAGCCACAAACACTTTGAAGTGTGCTGAGACACAGACATTGTGTGGAAGAAATACATGCAGCCAGGAAACCTGGATGCACAGCAAGAACACATGGCAGCATCCAGCAGCACGGACAGGGCTATATAAAGGGTCAGCAGGCTGAGGCAACATGCACGCTTGGGAGGCTTGTAAATTTTTCATTGCCTCGATATCCCAGCTTCTCATGTGAGCAGCAAACACTCCCTGTCTTGGCATACACAGCCTCCCACTCACCCACCATAACCTCACAGAACCCACCATCCAACTGAAGCTGTTGCCCTACCCCATGCGGTATCTATGGTGACAGCTACATACAGCCGAGCACGTCACACATCTTTATAAAGGCATATGCGCACACGCACACACATATATATACACACACATATCTTCACACACACACACACACACACACACACACCCCTACCTTGTCACATTTCAAAAACAAAACAATGGATGCTGTCCATAGGCACACGATTTGAAGCAGGCTACAAATGCTAATTGCATCACATTGTTGTTTTTCCTTGATAAAGGCATGAATTATACATCTGCAATATAGTGCCAGGCTGCCCTGCACATGAACAGTTTTCACCATCTTTGCTTCATCCTCATCCCCTCCCTCAACACACCACAACCCCTCTCCTCACCAAGCCAGCTCCATCATTTCCCACCTCCCCTTTCCTTCGCGTTTCCCAACACGCTTGCCCGGCTTTCTTGCACCATTAAACTTTAATGCTTTCGTAATCATAATCGCCATAAATTTTCCTGCCTTTCCACAATGTTGTAAATTGGTGAAGATGCCTTTGTGTGTTTACATTCGTGGCTCATCTTGTCATCCCATATCCTCGGCTTTTAAACAAGTGTGACCATTAATTGATATGCACATGCCCGTGGGTGTACGCTTGTGGTGTGTGTGTGTGTGTGTGTGATGTGCGTAC
>CM068961.1:53986315-53997819 GCA_035128595.1 Eptatretus atami
ACTGGGGTTTGCGAGTTCAATTCCAGATAAAAGCAACAGTTTTGAGGATTTGCATTCAAAGTTTCCAGAAATTGAACTTTTCCCAGGCGAATTGTGATGTAACGAATGATAAAAACCCAGCTGGCTCATTAATGACATTCATGGAGGGTAATCTGCCTGCTTGGCCATATTGGTCTTTATGTGGTGTCAGTATGCATTTTCAGGGTGATTTAATGCCCCCATAGTGACTTAAACGGGCAATAAATGGGTGCCTATGAAAAGGCAGCACTGCTCAATTAAAAAAAGGTTACTGTAGTGTAAGCAAAAGTTATGAGCATTGTCTGGAATTTGATCTGTGTGCACGCTGGTGCTGGAAAATAGGTGGTGACTGGCAGCCATCGCCATGTGTAAAGCCTTTCTTTATGTATGCCCTCTTGTGGCTTTTAACCCCACCTTGACCTCTACCTTTCATACATGTCACTCCAATAACTCTCCCTCCCCTCAAATATTTAAAACTAGTGGATAGTAGGAGGGGTGATGGGATGGGATTGAATTTGATATAACAACAATGGCTACAACAACATTATTTCTGTGGTGAACCCTGCTGTTGATGTTTCCTCCCTCTCTCTTGTTCCTTTTGTTCTGTTGCATCCTGATTTGTTCAGTATTCTCGCTCTTCCACGAGCCTTGACTCTATACATACAAAAAAAAAACTTGGTATATTTGATTTCCACCAACGACCAGCGTTGACAGTCGGATCCTCGGCTTCACGTTTCCGATGGATGTCACACAGATTTATACATCACCTTGCATGCGGAACACCAGGGTGACAATTTATAGCTGGGTCAAGATATGAACCCATGATTGACAGCTCAGAGGTGAGTGCACATATCTTTAAGCTATCCCGTCAACCCTGAGGATTGTATTGTCTGCGTCTCTATTTGCTTGTATGTCTATTTTTAACATTGATCGAAAGCTCGTCAAGCGTGAACTTGTATGCAAAACATGCAGGACAGAGCTATTACTTCACACCATCCACTGTACATTAACATGGAGTACAAGGACATTAGTAAACAATGGATAAACACAGATCGAGAGTTTTTTGTACATTTTCCATGCCGGCCATTGCATCTTTGGGAATAGAATGTTGAGGAAATGTGTTGAGGGAGGAACAGAGTGGAACATATTGAAGGAGGCCTTCATCTCGCAGTGGACTAAATAGGCTTGGCAGATCAAGTTAAGGATAAATGCATATATGGCATATGGGATGTGAACCTGGGTTACACTGCATCTTGAGCCTGTGGTTCAAATGGGAACAGTAAGATGCCAGTGGGTGCATTAAAAACAGAAGAACAGCACTTTAGTGAAGGCTCATTGAAACAATTGCAACGAAAACTAGTTTATTTTGGAGGATTTTGTAATGGTTGTGGACTCAGATGCTTGTAAAATAGTGGCAACTGTAGCCCCAATATAAAATTGCAAACAAAATTCAGAGCTCGTAGATCCTCTGTCTTTTATCATGAGTAATATTGCAAATAGTTATTTAACATTGTGTAAAGGACATATGACCCATTCTTAATTTAATCAAAAAGTCAGGGATATAAATCCAGGGCTGAGAGCGGTGAAGTTTTGTAGATTTGTCGAAGCAAGGGCCGAGCCAAGAGAGCTTAGCTGCTGCCAGTTAATCGTGGTCGTAGGGCCAAGCGACCCCGGCGCCATCACTGTCAGATGCTTGTTTTCGCCTCAAGATAATAGACGGAACCAGATGTTGATGTTAATCAGCAAGTAAAGCATCTACCTTCCAGCAAAAGCTGATGCATGGACTCAGAAACTATTCGTCATAGCCCCGGCATACAAGCCCGAGGCATACAATTATAAGTTTGCCCATCAAGCAGAGCTCAGTAACTCAACGTCATTGGATTAGATCAGCAAATGAAGATCGTTCCTGGTTACTTGTGGTGTTGACTTACAGCTCAGTGAGAAGAGGGTACATGAGAACACTTGTCGGGAAGGATTTTGGATTACAGATCACCTTTTCACCAATTATTTGATCTGCAACTTTTTTACAGAGGATGTCTGTTGTTTGCTTCAGCAGATACTTCATCCATTAAATTATAAGGAAGAATCCGCAGCATCGGGATCAACCCACAAAGTGAAGCCAAATACAGACATCCTCTATTGGCTTCTGTCCAGCCAGGTATAGCACCATCTAGAACAGCTCTGGAGGTGGTTGGGGGAATGGGCGGGGAAAGTTGCTGCTAAATTTAAGAAAGGAAAAGAAGGGAAGTATGATGTGGAAAAGTGCGGGAAGAGTTTGGTGAGAAGAGAATGCTGTGAGGGGAAGGAATGGAAGAGCACATTAGGAAACCTATTACAAATGTAACAGTGGAGAGGTGAGGTGGGAAAGGAATCAAGTTGAAAGGTTGACATATTTACGAATGCAAAAACTTGATGATCCTTATATAATTAATATATATGGATTTGACTAAAGTCATATTAAACTTTTCAACCATCTTGGAATAGGTTCAAAATAGTCACATCAGGATCAAATTTCTATCAGAAGCACAAAGTACCATTGTATAGTTAGTTACATGTTAACACATAATACGGGTGTGCATGTTAGTTCAGTGTCGGTAGTTCATCTAAATCACAATGCTAGCTTGCTCATCTCAAGTTTAAATCATTAAAACATGACACTTGTTCTTCATGTCATTCAGAATATAAAAAAACTTCCTTTTTATGCTCCTGTTTACTTCCGATATATCTGGGTTTTACTCCCAATATATTAGTTTCTCCCCATAGATTGTCATTGATAATGGATTTTTTTTTCTGTTTAAAAAGCTAGTTTCAAAATGACAGGTTTTTTCCCCTTTCTGAATATCACAGCGTAATTTACGTCTGTTCATTACATAATACGACTTGACGACGTTTCCACTCAGACACTTAATGTAACCTTTGCACAAGTTCAAAATCTCATTTGTTTGAAGTCATCTTTAAGACTTTCTCTTGGTAATATGGGCCTTTTGGGAACTAGCAGCATCTTGAGCTTCACATTAACCTTTGCAGAAGTCCTCGTTTGACGACAAACTTTGTTCTTGCTATATATAGTATATAACTGAGTATTTCAATAACCTTATAGAGTTAAAGCTACAGAATCAGGGGCTATTTTTGCGATAAACATGCAACATGAACATTTTGAAAACCCAGCTAGATGGCTGTCGAAAATGCTTAAGTACAGGTGATTATTTTCAGAAAGTTCACCACTGAACAAATGGCTTCATGATTATGATGCCAGTGATGAAAAGGTCGAAATATAATGCACCGTTATTCGAAGCAAGTCATGCCATGATGCCATTCTGATGATAACAAGAGCATGGAGAGCCAGAACAACTATGCTCCTGCCTCTCTACATGGGTATAAATATAAGAGCCCCTGAAAAAAATAAAACGTTATTATGAAACGTACTGCATGAACGTGTTCTAAGCCGGATGCTCTGCGAGCACTATTCTACATATTACATGCACGAGAGGTGAGGACAGGGACGAGGTTTCCACTCAGACAATTAATGCAATCTTTGCGCAAGTTCAAAATCTCATTTGTTTGAAGTCATGTTTAAGACTTTAAGGGGTCATTGGAGTGATGTAAAGGAAAGTATAGTCAAGTGTGGAATGGGAGGACTAAAATAAAAATAGGATAGAAGAAGGTAGGAGTTCAAGGAAAAGAAGGAAAGGAAGGAGCTTGCTATATATATATATATATATATATCTCCAGTAAATTGGGAATGAAGGTGCTTTTATTTTAATGAGGCAATGACATAACTGTAACAATGTTGAAAATGATGCCATTGGAAATGTGATTGACCCTTTACCGTTTCACCTTGTCAGTACAGGAACTCCACAAACCAGGATATACGAGCACTCAGTCCGACTCGCACGTGGAAAGTACTATATAGCACAAATTCCTGCGATGCAGATGTCAAGGCGAACAATGCACGTCACTAAAAGGCACGCCCAAGCTGAGAGTGATATCGAAACGCAAACCGTATAGGCTATAATGTGGAGCAGGTCAGACGTGTTGCTCTATCCAAGGGGACTTGAGAATATATGGTTCATGGAGTTGGGCACAGCTCAACATAAAAAGGCCCGCAGCTGGTGTCCCGCTCAGCACCACGTGGGACAGCCTATTAGTAGCGCCTGCCATGAAAATGGTGAAATTACCATGTTCAGTAATGCGTTTTCAGTTGGAAAAAAAAAATTCATTGCGAAACGTGATACCACTGAATCATTGTTACTCTTGCTTATCTAGAAGTACTCGAGCACGCCATAAAGAATAATGTGCAGCAGCGCAAATACAGTGTGGGGAAGAGTGCGCGTGAAATTACATGCGCTGATGATAACAAGAGCTTGACGGAACGACTGATGGCACACTCAAATTACCACTGAGGCACGGCGAGTAACTGCTTTACTCACCTCTCCAGAACATGCTGGAAGCAGAACAAACGACTTTCAGGCTTTACAAGCAGCACAGACACACAGGCATGGAATGATGCTTTGCAGCACGAAGAGACATGTTGCAAAGGGGCATTCGGAGCAACATAAAGAGAAAGGAGTGAAATAGGCGGCAAAACATCTGGACTTACCGGGAAGGGCATTCACCTCTGTTCGCCGATTAGAAGACAAGGTGGACATTCCGTGGTACAACAAAAAAAAGGAAAATCGATGCATGGAAACGAGTGTACATATCGTGGGTTCAGCCATGCGAGATGATAAACAAAACATAAGATTTGCAAGTGGTGTACGAAAGGCGAATAAAAAGAATATGATGAATTGCAATTAAGCATTTTCAGTGTGAGATGAAAGGTAGTTTTGAAAATAAGTTAAAATGGATGATAAAAAGATGTTCGTTAGGAGAAGAAAGGGGATGAAAGAGGAAAATATGCCGTTAGAATTTACTAAGAAATTATCATGCTTCAAACAACATGCAAAAGAGCAGATGCAAAGGCACGCTATAGGGTGGGGAGGGGGTGGGAGTCAAGGGATGAGGAGAAGGTGGGAGAGGATTTTGGTGTGGATAGAACAACAATCAGTACATTCGTGCGGCCATTGCTTGTGTGGAGCTTTGAAACCAGGTGAGGCTCTCTCAACATGGTAAAGCAGCGTCAGCTAAACAGCACGACCTGCTCAGGTGCAAATAACACATTGCAAGGCCAAAAAGAGGCCAAAGAGTGCAAATGCCCACTATGCTCATTGCAAGCCGACATGACAATGCCGCTCTCGAAGTGGTATCCATGAGGTTTGGCCAATTCTCAACTGAAACTGACATTTGTAGCAATAAGTTTGTTACTTCATGTTCCTCTGCACTTGTCAACAAATCTTGACCTTTACTTATACCCAATAAATGCCTTAAATTTGATAATGCACCCAACCGCCCAACATCAACTCATCACCCTCTGTCGTCCACTGTCCTTCTTGCACCTCCCCTCAACCTCCACTTTCTTGTCTGCCTCACCGACCTCATCCAAGACGCTACATGAACAATTTATGCCGCCCATCCAAACATTTTTTCGTGCCTTTGCTGAATCTTCAGATGATCTTAGTGTGGGTTATATTCTCTTGATAATCTGTGAATGTATTCATGTCGTGTTGATTTCAACGCTATAAAAAGTGTCCATAAAAGTCTGAATGTTGGTCCCTCCTTTGATGTCCCCTTTTCTTGGCTGTGTGTTCTCAAGCCTAGATCGGGCCAACGGGACATCGCAACCCGCTCGATAATCAATCGCCTTAAATTGGCTCGGTGGCGCTTAAGAAAGAAAACATGTCTTTTCTGGCAGCGTACCTTAGGCCTGCATTTACGCTTCATTATTTATTTAACAGGAGATGAGAGTATAACTTTTTTTGCGATGCGATAGATTGTTCAAGCCAGTGGGTGGGGGAGCCAAAGGTCCCTGTGAATTGCTCTTTTGCCATTGTGGGAAGAGACGTGCTGATCAGATGTGGCAGTGTGAGTGGGAATGAGGATCGATGGTTGGATACACGAGTCTGTGGCAAATGTGATACTACAGGAGAGACACCAGGTCCTTCGTGTTTCAGAATTGTTAATTCAAGAAACCTCAACCCGGTACCTGATCCATTCTTCTCCTCCTCCTCCTCCTCCTCCTCCTCCTCCTCCAAAGTGAAATAAAGGAGATGAACTGATAGATTGATTTAATGATGGGACAAATGGCTTCCTCCCATATCCCCAGTCCCTTGTACATCCCAGTAACCTTCTCCCACCAGCGTCCCTCCATTTTCCTCTCACGATATTATTGGCAGGTAATGATATGAACATGGCAACCCACTCCGACCTTTTGATCGATGCACTTCAGCCTCTACACTGCAAAATCGTATATGTGTTACACTATTAATAAAGACCAATACGCGTATAAGTGCGTGCAAGAGTGAAAAAGACATGCTGCAGAATCGGGGGAGGGAGGGGGGGGGCACTGACAAACCCCAAATCATTCGCAAATTTCGGTGAACTAACATCAATGAAAGTGATTGGTGATCAAATATAGGGAGTATTGACTGGTTGAGACCATGGTAGATACCATATGTTTGGTTGGTAGACCTCATAGTGTATCACACTATGATTGTCACAGCAGCGATACAGAGTGGGTGGTTTAAACAATGCAGGGTGAAATTCATTGTGAGGGGGGCACTCGCAAACTCCTTTTGGACTCGCCAAAGGAACCAGAAAAAAAAAAGATTGCTGCCCATTATCAAAAGCTACTGCTTACTTGCAAAATTATCCCCTGTGCCCTTTTGGTGCATTGTTCAACCAAACTCATGCTTCATGTCACCTTGTCACCCAGACCCCGACGTGCTCCCTCCCCCTCCCCTCGCCCTGTTCCATTCACGTCTCATACATAATTCAACCTCGAGTGCACATCACCCCATGCGCGTGCGCACATTAATACTTTATTCCTTCGCAATGAAGGCCGATTAGCTTTTGAGCAGAAACTACCCGCAGTTAATGAGGTCAGTGGTCAGGTCGCGCGAAACAACAATTTCACGCCATTGCAAGAGCAACAGGCCCAAGACATTTGTCTGATAATTTTCCTTTGTATGCCATTCAGGAACATTGAAAGAAAGATCATTGATATACATTGGTTTCCTCCTTCATCTTAGATATACCTGCACAGGTATTATATATGAAACCCAGACTGCGCTGTGGCCCAATAAGGATGGGGGCCATTCAGACGAAATAGTGTGACAGATCAACCTCCCTGTGCAGAGACTGTGGCTGCATCGCTTCTAAATTATTTAATCTGATCAATAATGAGCGATCATGAAGGCCTTTCATCATCCGCACATGTATGGATGGGTATGGTTGGAAAATGTGGATCGAGCAAATGATGGCCAGGAATGCATAGTGGATTGAACACCACAACATGCTTCCTTACATCAAATTTCAAGGAAATACAAGGAATTTCAATGCAGATCATTACACCAATAAAGCCTGCACAATCATGCCAACATATTTGTAATCCCCCATCACCATTACTTCCAGATACCTATCCAACTCAATTTTAAAACAATCTACTGACGCTACTGTCACTACCCTTGTGGGGAGACCATTCCATGCAGTCACCGCTCTCTGAGTGAAAGAATGCCTCACTACCATCCTAACTCTTCTCTTCATACTCTTAAAATGTGCCCCCATGTCCTGTCAGTGTCCACTGTCCATTCTGCTGAAAAATTATTCTGCACTTATTTTGTCTATCTTTAAGCTTCATTATCTTAAACATCTCTATCAGATCCAATGGCAATTGTCTCATTTCTAATATAAAAAGTCATATCTCCTTCAGCCACTTCTCATAGCAATTAGTCTAACTAGACCCAGGATCAATTCAGTTGCTCTTGGCTGTACCCATGATATGGCAACTATGTCCTTCCTCAGATGTGGTGACCAAAACTGAACACAATATTCCAGATGAACCCTCACTAAATTCATGTGCAGAGTTAACATGACCTCTTTTCATTTCAAAATTATCCCTCAAATACAAATGCAACCTAAAACCCGATTACCTTTACCTATGGCTTCCTGGCACTGTGCTGTCTTCTCACCCCCCCCCCCAACACCATACCCACACACCCTTCTACTGAGTCACATGCTCCAATGCCCCTTGCATTATATAATCTGGATATCAATTATTCCAACCCAACCACAAGACCTCACATTTCTTCACGTTAAACTGCATTTACCAATCTTTTGTCCAACCGACTAACAATCCAGACTTCCCTGAACCTAATATGTATATATACATATATACATATATTATACATATATATACCGTATATACATTTATATTATATATACATATTATATATATATACACATATATATACCACATATATATAATATATATTGTTGCGGGGCCGGGTATCGGTGGCGAGCACGACCGCAAGAGGGAGCAGTGGAGTCGGCTCCACCGAACAAACCGGAATTGAGGTCGTGCCTTTCGGATAAGTCTGAAAGGCATGGGTCCCTTACTGGACCATGAATCGCCAATACAGGCAATCCTCGGGTTACGACGGTCTCGACGTATGACGTTTCGTGGTTACGACGCATCTCCCATAAATTATTAAGAAATTAAGAAATAAATTATTTTGACTTATGCGGTTTGCGTCGTAAATACAAACTTCGCACGGGAACTAGTTGGTGAGCGCGGCGGAAGAATACGTCGTCACGCGGCGCTAAACCGAGGAAGATGGCGTTGGTCATTTCCCGGTTGTACGCCATTTTGGATTGTTGCTCATTCGCTCTTTCGTTTGTGTTGCTTTTTTGGAAACTTTTTGCTCTTCATTATGGCTCCCAAGCATAAGCAGACTCTTCTGATGCAGTGCTTCGAAGAAAAGGAAAGCCATCACCATGGAAGTGAAATTAGACATAGTTAAACGCTCAGAAAAGGGAGAAACACCGACGAACATTGGCCAGTTGCTTCGCCTAAGCGTTCGACTGTCGCGACGATTATCAAGGATAAAGATCGCATCCTTGATCATGTGAAAGGATCTGCTCCTATGAAATCGACTGTGATTACTAAGGGGGCCTGTCACACCTTGACTTTTAACCAGCAATGGCAACGTATAAAAATGTATGTAAAACGTTGGCGTACGCTGAAATTTTGATGTTTTTTTTAAAGTTTTGGGCGTATTCATAACGTTGTTGGTCGTATGCATAACATTAGTAACGGGCACAGAACGTTTCGTTGTGTTATTGATAACTTTTACCAACGAATGCTTAGCCTGTTGTCGGCGTTCACAACCTATGCCCAACGATAGTTTAACTTACGCATAGCACGCTAAACGTATCGCCGGCGAACTCGTGGCGAGCCTGTTAAGAACCTGCCGCACGCCGATTTAAATCATAACTGCCTGAGAATTTGAAGTGTCAACATCGCAGTCACACCTTGACGATTTTTGCCAGCGTATGCCGGCCTATGAAAAATGTGTCTAAAACGCTAGGCGCACGTCAAATACGGTATAGGTAAGTTGTGTATACGTTAAGAGTAGGCTGGAAAACAATGAAGTACGCTGTCATATTACGTGGTACCTGTAATACGTCTGAAATTTCAAGCATGCGTGAAAATTTTACGACGTACTCAGGCTTATGGCTAACACGTTCCGCATGCGTTGTCATATGTTCCTGGCACGCTCCGCGATTGTTTACACACGACGACACACGTTACTTGTGAGTTACTCATAAGTCGAACAACAACGTCAAGGTAATATTTAACATACCCGCAACTAATTTTCAACCAATGGGTAATGTCCTTTTAACCTATGAGTAGCGTGCTCTGAACCTATGTTTAACGTGCTTGAAACTATGAGTAACGTGCATTGAACCTATTTGTAACTTGCCTTGAACCAATGACTAGCGTGCTATGAACCTATGATAACGTGCATTAACCTATTGTGTAGCATGCTTTGAACCTAAGTATAACGTGCTTCTAACTTTGAGTAACATGCTATGAACCTATGTGTAACGTATCTCAAACGCACATTGTCGTATGTAGACGGAATTAGATTGACGTCTTCCGGACGACCACAGCACTTACTGAACGTGTTTCTAACTTACATCTACCGTGTAATGCGTATTGGCAGCGTTAAGGGGAATTGGTATATTCAAATGGGCTTCACAAGAGGAACCCATCATTGTTCCAGACTCCATGTGAGTAGATGTCAATGCCAGTAGTATCAGTAGTAGTAATACTATTAGCGAGTAGTTGGTGTGTGTGACAATAGTAATAGTAGTAGTAGTTGTAGTAGTAGCAATTGGTAGTATAGTAGTAGTAGTAGTATGTCTATGTCAGTAGTAGTATAGTAGTAGTAGCATGTCTATGTCAGTAGTAGTAGTAGTAGTAGTAGTATGTCTATGTCAGTAGTAGTAGTAGTAGTATGTCTATGTCAGTAGTAGTAGTAGTAGTAGTAGTAGTATGTCATAGTAGTAGTAGTAGTAGTAGTAGTATGTCTATGTCAGTAGGTAGAGAGTGTAGTAGTAGTAGTATGGAGTATAGTAGGTCCATGTCAGTAGTAGTAGGTGAGCGTGATGGGAGGGTGTGGGTGATGATGGATCCTCTTACCGCGAATAGGAGACTACTTTGCACCATTGTTCGATGTTCTTTTCGGCTAATTTTTTTTCCTCATTCCCACGATGAAATATTTCTTTGTTTTTACTTTAAAAGTATTAAAAACGACTTTGACAAATGCATAATGTACTAGTAATGAACACAGAACGCTTCGATAACTTATACATAAGTTATACCAACGATTGTTTATCGTGTTTTAGTCGTCCACAACCTATGCCAACGATAGTCTAGCGTATGCATAGCGTAATAATTCCCAAGCACGTTATTCATAGGTTATAAATAAGTCCGGGTACCCTAAACATTACCTTGATGTGTTTCGACGTATGAGGAACTTCAAGTAGCGTGTTGCGAAGTGTGAACAACGTTCGTGTAGCGTGCTTACAAAACGTTACTCATAGGTTAGAAATAAGTTTGGGTACGCGAATGTTACCTCTACGTGTTTCGACTTATGAGTAACATACAATTAACGTGTGTCAACGAATCGCATAACGTGCCTACAACTTATGGCCAGCGTAGTGGAACGTGTGAGCCAAACGCCGAGTACGTCGTAAAATTTCAAGCATGCAAAATTTTTTGGACAACCAAAAAGTACAACGTTTTAAACCAGCGTTAATACGACCTATGGTAGTGTTTTTCAGCGTGCACCTAACGTACACAAAACGTATCCATAACGTATTCGACGGTGCCAGCGTTTTAGACAAATTTTTCATAAATCGGCATACGCTGGCTAATCGTCAAGGTGTGACAGCCCCTTTAAGCAGCGTAGTGGTCTCATTATTGACATGGAAAGGTTATTAGTGCTTTGGCTGGAAGACCACCATCAACGGTGTATCCCAATGAGCCTTATGTTGATTCAGGAGAAGGCTAAAAGATTGTTTGAGGCCTTGAAAAGTGAAAA
>CM068961.1:54030286-54040449 GCA_035128595.1 Eptatretus atami
AGGTAAGTGAATCTCTCCAGCGACTCAACATCCTCACCACAAACAGGCACAGACAGGACAGCAGCATCCAAGATGTAATTGAAAGCCTGAATTCATAGTTTTGACCAAGGAAACCCATAATCCCCGCGGCTCCGACTCCTCATTCAGCAACTCGAGGGCCCCCAATATGGGATATCCTAAAGTCTCCGCAAAGATGACGCCATCATCTTGCGCAAATCAAGGTCAGAGATCTTGTACATTCCCAAATGATTGCACCACAGCTTATCTCTCCAACATCCTCCCCAGAATCCAGTCCATACAAGTGCTGAAAAGTGTGGGGCTGGCCAGTACACAGGCCCGTATTAAAGGCAATGTCAAGATGTTCGGCTGAACAGGGTCGCCATCCAAAGGGCGGCCGCCCCACCACAAGCTCAGAGAAAAATTGGATTTTTGCACGAAAGTTTTCCTCCGACTGATAAAAAACTTCAAAACCGTATACTAACAAAAATGATTAACATGGATATAAACAGAAAACCTTTGTTTTCCGCTTAGGTCTACTGCTATGGCTTTTAGTCTGTGGTCCTTGGGGGAATTGCACTGATATTAATTAAAGTGGTTGATAAATTAAATTAAAGTGATTAATACAATCATGTTTATGTGTTTATCACATGTTTGTGTGATATCAACATTTAAGTTACATTTCTTATTGTTCGTTTAATTGTGGAAGTCAGCATTCTTCGTGGACTGGGATTTTTCTGCACTATTCGCGATTTCCGCCTAGTCGTAAAAGTCTTCGCGGAAACAGTTTCTATACATGTAATGTGTTGATCCACATGTTTATGTGAGATCTACGTTTAAGTCCTTTCTTTTATGGTGAATAAGAAAAATAACCTGCAAATTTAGTTTGATTAAAAATACTAGAAGGGGCCCGCCCACCAGCTTAATCCGGCCCTGCCAGTACCACACCCCCTGACGACACTCCCGAAAGTAACGAACTGGAATTAAGTCAGACGGTGAACCACCCACATCTCACAGGTCTACTCTCGATTGACTCGAGTAAGAGTTCAGACATCAAATCGAATCAGTTTTGGTCTGGCACCCCACGAAGACAAGAATCCCTCCAGAGGGCATCCCGACTTCGACTGAATCAACGCTTTCTACAGAGATCAACAGTGCTGCAAGCAGCCCCTGCCGAAACTCTCTCTTGCGTTGGTGAGGACCCGGAGAGCAAGGATACGGTCCAATCGTTGACCTCTTTGGTGTATAAGCAGCTGAGCTTCTCTGGGACGTGCTTGCTGCTCAAGCAGGATGGTGCGAACCTGATCAAGAATGATCCGAGCAAAGGACCCTTCCGGCACTGAACAAGCGTCACCCCTCGGGTAGTTGTGTGCGTCTTGGCGATACCCTTCCCTTTCCAGAGAGGCGACCAACAAGGACCCTCTTCCTGTCCAGGTTGGGATGAGGCTTGTGTTCCCAAGCAGAAGCACAGAATTGCATGCAACGACACGAGTACAGCATTTCCACCAGCCTTGAGAAGTTCAGCAGGAATGCCACAATCCCTGCGAGATTGTACCCCCATTTCACACCGTTCACCCAACCTGTGTTTCCACAAACGAAGGTGGACTACAGTTGATTTGAAGTTTCGCAACAGTGAACTTAAACACCCCTGACGTCCAACTCGACAGCTTGTGTGGATCATTGCCTGGGAACAACCCAACTCAAAGAACCGGCCCATGCGGGCCTTCACTTCGGATTCCTCTGTCAAGAGGCCGACCACCCACTGTTCTAGACGCAGAATGTACCGAGGAATGGGGGGCTTGGATGAACGCAAGCATTAATTCCCCTGTAAGCTGGACGAGAAATCACGTTGACCACAGGTGATGCTCCCACACCCTCACAGATGCCTCGTCCACTGCCACATCCGGCGCCCACTGCTCCGGACTCCACCTTTCTCCGCCCACTGCCTCGGGACTCCGCCTTTGTCCGCCTCCACTGGCTCTGGACTCACCTTTCTCCACCACTGCTCCGAGACACAACCTTTTTCTCCACCTCACTCCTTGACTCCGCCTACCTCCCACCCACTGGCTTCTGACTCCAGCCCAAAGTCCTCCTTCACGCCTGACGGTCGCGCTGCATTCGTTATGGTCGACGCTTAGCTGCTCAAGACGTGCCACAAAAGCGGGAGATGACGCACCAAGCTGTCAGGAGGTATCGTCCAGTGGAGCCATCCCCCAAAAACGTACTTGGCTGGCACGTCGCCGTCAATCGTGCAACGGTATTGAGAGACAGTTAGCCTCATCTCCTATCTAATCTTTCTTCTCTTAGCTCTTCTTTGTGGGGTGTGTGTGGTGTTGGTGTGTGTGTGTGTGCTGTGTGTGTGTGTTTACGGCATTCGGTGGGCGCACCTGTGTTCGCGTTTAAGTAGAGTCGTACAAGAACTATTATCGGCGTTTAAGTCCGCTCTGTGTCTGATTTGTGTCAGTTGTGCTTGTATTACTGTCGCCACCACACTTTTCACCTATCCCTGCTCACACACACAACAATAAAGCTATTAATTGGCACATACCTGTCCTCGCCTGCCTATTAAGAAATTAGTTAGTAGGAAATTGTTCCCAGCTCCGTTTGTCTTTTTTTCATTGAAAAGCGTGGTCCATATCCAAACCAAGCCGACTTTATTCCCATACATATCCATCTATTTTAGCCGGTACGTACTTGGCAGTGCAGTCTCTCGGCTGCAATCTAATCCGCGTTAAGTGATCCGGTTTCGGACAAGGCGTACTGGAGGGTGTGTAAGCCGGTGATATAGTATCACGTCGCGGTTTATGTCGTTTCTATGGTAAACTGTGGATAAACCTAGACGAAGGAACCCTTCGCGTCACTTGGTTGTATGTTATTGTGTCTCACGGTCGTGGTTTAGGCGACCGCTACTTACGGTGTCATGGAATTATCCGTATGTGATGGCCTGCATTCCGGGAAGTTCTGAGTGAGAAAACCGGATGCCTTCGCCCCCCCCACCCCCCGGGGTCTTCTCCACCCGGACAATATAACTATATGATATAGTTTATATACTAATATCTGATACACACATATACTGCTCAGCACGATATATATATTACACATATATTGTTACTACTGTATATATATACACCACCTATATGTACATTGGATATGGTATATTATTACATGATTGTCTATGTACATGTGTATATATATTACAGGAATATGTACATGTATATATATACAGATATAGTTACATTGCTATTATATTATATACTGATATATCTGCTTACATGATATATATATTACATAATATGTACATGAATATATATATACATATATTGTACATGACTATAGTATATATATATATACTATATATATATATATATATACACCACACACACACACACACAACAATCAATCCTCACAGCTCTCTCGCCAACAGAAGCTACAAATCAACCACGGAAGGCTATCCCAAGGTAGGCACTTTGCTGTATCAAACCCTTTCCAGCAGTTCCCTGCAATGATATTGGAAGTAACACTTTCTTCAAAGAGCGTATTATAATATGAAGGAGTTCATCACTCCTTGGGTGTGTTCCCTGGCTCTGTGTATGCCTCCGAGCTGTTTAGGCCAAGTGAATCTCACAGGGGCAGACGGACGCATGTCTCTGCCATTCTCACCAAGTCTCGTCATTGAAGCATATTGCCCCAGGTGTGAGGATTACTATCCTTGTCTGAGAAATTGTCAATCATATGAATGAAGGCTTGATAGGGGATGGTATGCATTGAGACATGGATTCGCTCCAACATGGGGCCTGGTAACTGTGAAACCAGAATAGCACTAACGTTCCTTGAGCTTATATGCAAGACCTCAGTCATGGACTTGAGGGTTGCTGGCTTAATGGTTTGAGCACCCACAGGCTCGATCGCTGGATACTGTGGTCTTTCCAACGCTGCGGGGTGCTGACAAAGGAGACGACCATGTGCTCATTGATGGACACTGGAGGATGAACCAGAACTGCAGGAGTCTTAAGCGGACGTGGCTCAAGTTCCTCAATTCCAACCACAGGCCTTGTCGCGTAAATTAACTCTGAAGTCTGGGAGAATGGATTACCATCAGCAGCCTAGCCTGGATGTTGGGCAAGCATCAAGGATGAGAGGGGTAGACTGAAGAGTTTGCAAAAAACAATGGCGGATCGACGGTCTGGGGCTGCATTGCTGATCCCGATAAGTGCTGGAGGTGTCCTTCAAGACTACCATCATTGATGTTGCAGGTGGATGTCTTGGGGAATACTCACCGAAGACGAAACTCAATTCTTGCTCGCGAGGGACAATGACCACGCAGTTTTGACCAGTCACAGCGGCCAGCTTAATGGCAGAAGCTCGAGCTGTCAGGAGAGTTGAGGCGTAAAAAAGTCCGGTGACTGAGGCTACTGGCACAAGGCAAGCTAATGTGCAGATCTCTCGTCGGCGACATCGAGGCGGGCGTCCCAGTAAACAGCCACACCTGTGATTCAACTGAATGCTGGTCCTGCTTTTCTGAGAAATGCAGCGTCATTAGCCATTTTCACTTCCCATCCGCGCCAGCCCCTCTGCGGTGAGACGTGCACGTTACTATCGGAGGATCGTTCGGGCTTCTTGACAGAGCAGTCCGAAGGTTCAGGCCCCTGGGCTGGTTATTCCCAATGAGCTGGCTATGCTGCACCAGGTCTCGAGCCTGCCTGACCACCCAGCTGTCTTGTGGAGTTGGGCATGTTCAGGTGGTGTTACGCTATCCCTATTACTGACCCCTCCAATGAACTGTGATCCACCCTTCATTGTGGAAACACAGCCTGTGGTAATCGGTCAAGAATGGTGGGTTAAAGTTCCTGTGATGTGTCCTCGCGAGCATCATGCTGAACTTCTCAGAGCCTGGTGGAAATGCCGTACACTTCATTGCATGCAATTTTTCTGCTCTGCCTGAAACACAGGCATCAGCCTTTGTTGTCCCTCTCTGGAAAGGCGTAAGGGGATCACTAGGACTGCAACAACTAGCCGAGGGGTGACGCTGCTCTCAGCGCCGGGCAAAGGTCTTCGCGGAGGATAATTCTTGAGAGAGTCACACCATCTGCGTGAGCACGCTGTGCCAGAGCAGTCAGGCTTTTTATTTAAACTTTTATATTTATTTATTTTGTATACCTTGTCAAGGCTCGTAATGAGAGCTAACACCACAATGCACCAGGCAAGGGGGGCATGAGACTTAGAGGGCGGAGTGGGGCGAAGGACAAAAACAGTGGGAACAAAGATGTTAGGAGCATCTGTGAACGAAAGAGGGATGGCGCAGGGAACACGGGGATAAACAAGATGGACATTACAGGGATGTTCAGAAAGGAAAGCACGGGAATTTGAAGGAGGTGGTTTTGGGGTCGGCGAATTTAACGGGAGTTAGAAAAGATCGGAGTATTTGGATGGGGATATGATAAAGACGGTGTGGTGGTGAACAGCTGTTTTGACAGGCCCGAGGGAAGAATGGGATTGATACAGAGCGGTGAGGAAGTTTTATTCCAACGGCAAGGAAAAAATAAGAGGAATGAAAGAGTGAAGTGAGCAGTGATCGTGATTTTGGTAGTTTTACCAGAAGGATGTTGTTGGCGGACCTTGAGTGCCCTGCGAAATATGGTGTGGGACAAGCGCAGACACAGCAGGGGCGAGCGCGAGAGGAGCTGGAGAAGGACAGAAAGACCACTGCCCTGCCTGCGTTGAGAGAGTGAGAGGGCCCAAAGATCTCAGCGCTCCATCGCGAGGCATATGCCAATGATCCGAAAATGGCCTCGCTTCCACAGTGTTGAGAGGCCGAGAAAGGTGGAAGCAGAAGGTGGAAAGACGCGACACAAGTTGGAGACAACCAGCACCCTCGGTCGCGAGAGCAGTACTCCATCAGGCTACGGACGAAAGCTTTGTATAAGTTGAGTCAGGATGCTCAGATGCTCGTAGGAAGGACTTTTCACAACAGAGATTCCCGAGTCGGACTGGCTTTGGAGGCAAGGTTGGAAATGTGGCTTTCCCGGAAAGATCCAGGCAGATCAGTGAGACCCAGTAAGCTTGAAAAGAAAGGACTTCTTCCAGAGGCATTTGTTCGCAGAAAGTGGCATGGGCGGGGTTGTTCCAAACCGGTCCTTTCGCGGAGAGACATAGTGGAGAGTTGTGAGTCATTGTCGCGGATGAAGAGACATGTTCCAGGTGTTCGCGACCAGTTGTGATTTTTATGCCGAGGGATCTGTAGATGAGCGAAGAAGCTGCTATGCTTGCGCCGGTCTGAGGTCGATACAGATGTGGAGAGGGTGGATCCCTTATTCAGCAGTAGGGTGGTAGATTGCTATCACGCAAAAGAGATCATATAAATGAGTGATTTTCCCAGAGAGTCGGACGAGGATCATGATGAGGCTCACACAAAGAGGTTCAACGATGGAACTCGCTATCTTGCTTCTCGCGGGTGCCGTCACACCGAACGCTAGACGAGAGTTTAGCAGTGCCTACTGTGCAGCCTTATGTCGAATGCTCTGCATAACGTTAAATGATTTCAGTAAATCGGGATGCCTTTCTGGAGGATTCCTTGGTCTCATGGTGGTGCCACCCAAAACTGATCAACCTAGAAATTCGTGAACCATACTCTGGTACTGAAAGTGCTGTGAGATGTGATAATACCACATCCGACATATTTTCCAGTTCGTTATGGGTGTTCGTGCGAGGGTGTGTGATCTGCCTCCCACACGTATTCAGGGCTTGTATGGACTGGTATTCTGGAGGATGTCGGGGATGAGATCAAAGGCCTGCTGGTCCATCGTATGGGCAAATGTGCCAAAGACTATCTGTACCTTTGATTTCGCAGATTGATGCCAGTCATCTCATGCAGAGACTCTGGCTATTCCGTCTGGGGGCCCTCAAGGCTGATTGAGGATCCAAGAGCCCACTGCGATTATTGCTTTCCTCGGTGAAAACTAAAGAATTCCAGGCTTTCATGATAACATCTTGGATGCTGATATCTTGTCTGCTACCTGTTTGTGCTGAGGATGTTGAGATCACGGAGAGTTTCACTTATCTTGACATGTGATATTCCTGTCGCGGGTCGGGCTGTGAAGGCCAGGAGGTCAATAGACATCTGAGTCGGGCCTGGGGAGTCATGGATTCATTGGATCACTTTGGGTGTTTGCCGCTGAGGCTTTCGGTACTTGTGCAGCATGACGAAAGACCCGGTCTTCAGGTTCCTCTTGCGAGTGCTTCCAGTTCTGCTCTATGGATGGTGTCTTGGTCTCTGGACCAGGGATCTGAGACGACGGAGACTGGGAAGTGTGCTTGTAGGCAGGTCGCTTCGTAGTAATGATCGTCGCTGTTGCTTTTCGGACTTTTTGTCCAAACGATGGTCTCCTGAGAGAGACTCAAATGAGATTAGTTACTGCGATAAGACTTTACTCCTGTGAGCATTCACGGCTGGCAGCTGTGTGATACCTGTGGCTTCATATTATCTGATGATCACTTATTCCTGCTCACCAGATTACTCTCAACGAGGCGAGCCTCGTGAATGGAGGCTCGGACAACTGAGGCCGACACGTGGCCTCGCTGGTTTTGCACAGGATGTTTCGCATGGTCATGCGAGAACTGGGGACTTGGCCAAACGCATCTTGCCATGGGGTGCTTAATGGCCAGAGGCCCGTTGCGATGTACCGGTAGGAAAGTGGACGTCAACAAGCGTCTGCTCCAGCACTTGCTCCCATACCTTGAACCTGCCCTTACAGCTGTTTAAGGAATTCTGGGAAGGGTTTGAAACAGCAAATACTATTACCGTTGGTTATCCTTTCATGGTTGCCTTACATGCAGATCTTCAGCTGAGGAAGAGTCATGGGAGGAGGTCCGATTTTCATGAAATATAATCTCGAACACCTGGCTTTAACTGTCTCAACAGCCGAGCGCTGAGAGCCAATTGTATTACATCCCTGGTCATCCTTCATTTGGTAGGTGCAGAGATGTGGCTGACGTCTTCGTTTTCAAACGATATCTATTATATATATATGTGATATATTATCAATATATGTATATACTATTAGTATAATTAAATTAATATAAATAATATGATATATATATATCATATATATATATATATATACATTGTACGGATCTGGAAACCATGAGCAGGCTCAACATTTCAGGTCCAAAAGATCAGTATTCCGTTAGATGTATGTGCTGTAGTTCAGGATTCCCCTTCCTTTTCATTGTACCTCGTTGGGAGGAGTCAAAATCATCTGGTGCTGTTACGGATTTCTTTAGTCATAGGTATAAATCCAAGACCATTCAACGAATCCGATCGAAAGCAAAGCGGACAACACCACGGGGCTGAACAAGCGCATCACTCGGCCTGCAACCCGGCGATCTCGCTGTCCGAGCAAGAATCTCTGGCGCAGTTCCTTCCTCGCTTTCCACAAACTTAAGAATCTGTAAAACTTCTTTTGTAAGAGTGTGGGCACGCGTTGGAGTGGGGCGGGGTTTCCCGGTGCATGGGCTGTGAAACCGCCGCGCGCAGAAAGGGCAGACCCATGGGAGCCCCGTCCAAGTCAGGATAAAAACAGATTGGACCGTCAGGTGGGCACCAAGGCCACTCCCCTGAGCGCGAAGGTCAAGAGAAAATAGCCGAGCAGCCGTCCGTCAGTGAAGGTGCAAGTGGCAAGAGTGTTGTGGACGAGGATTTTTGCTGTTACGGAGGGGTGGTTACGAGGGGCTCGATTACGTAGGAGTGGTCACAGGGAGGTCTATCATTGATGTACGAAGGGACGTTTTTGCTGTTCACGAGGGGTTGAGCAGACGGCCATCGATGGTGGCGAACGTGTCTCTGCTGGCCCTTCTAAAGGAAGGACAAGCGACCCTGACCCCCCTCCGCGGACCGCCGATTATTCACCACCGAATTCCGCCACGAGCTCGAGTCCCCCACGTGTGGACGGGGACCAGGACCACACGACCTCTGTTCAGGTGGCCACATCGTGGAGCATGCCCTCCCTCGACGATTCAGGAGAAGCTGAACTCTGGCCCCCAAGTCGTCTCACTCATTTGGCTGGAGGCGAATAAAGACCTTGGATTCTTCTTTTCATTTGTGTGCGTGTCTGAGTGTCGTTAGGCCCATCTTGTAAGTAGAACTGCATAAGTGTTTTTGCCCATTGTAAAACTTAAGAACATCGAATCATTCGCCTTAAGTCTCGCTTCTCTTGCTCTTTTTATTTACTTGTTAAATAAAATTATTAGAAAATATTTCCCAGCCGTTTCCGTCCTTTCTTTATTTGGTCCAGCAAGGTCCGGTACTGAGTTCAACGTGCATTTCATCCTCGGTAATCGGTACATCCGTAGCCAGAACGTCCTGGGCAGGCACCGCCTCGACTGCATTCGAGACCGGAGTTGGTAGCGTGCGAAGTTGATACTCTAACCGTAGCTGGTAGAGTGATTCGGTTCGGCCAGACTTCCCGAGGGCGTGAAGCCGACGGTAGCCAAGACTATGTGGCATACTTAGGTATATCGATCTGGACAAAACCCTAAGCCACGCGTTCGAGATATTGGCGTTTCACGGTTCATTATCGATCGCCGGCTTCGGAGTTATCCGGAGCGACGGGCCTCTAAATTCCGGGGAGTCTGGTGGGGAGACGACGTTAAACTTCCCCCACCTAGCAGTCGTTCTCGCCACGACCCCCCAGCCCACAACAATTATATAAATAATATTAATATATATAACATTATATATTATATATATATATATATACATCTATAGATGTACATATATATATATATATATATATTTAATATATAAGGCGCCTGGCGAGGAGGATGAAATGTAAGCGACATTTTTTATATGATAAGCATGATGATAGGGAAGGGTTAAAATAGTGCTATATGGCATTAACTCCAAAGTTGGCCGATGTGGACCTTACATCACGCCTCCTCGCAACGCCTCATATATATATATACATACATACACTGATGAGCCAAACCATTATGTCCACTGACAGGTGAAGTGAATAACATTGATTATCTTGTTGCAATGGCACCTGTCAAGGGGTGGGAAAAATTAGGCAGCGTGAACAGGCATTTCTTAAAGTTGATGTGTTGGATGCAGGAGAAATGGGCAGGAGTATAGACCTGAGCGACTTTGACAAGGGCCAAATTGTTATGGC
>CM068961.1:54051414-54062888 GCA_035128595.1 Eptatretus atami
GGGAGGAGTGATAATTATTTTGTCATTGTATTGTATGTGCTCCATCATTCTTCTGAGTCAGTGTTTCCACATACCATAGCGGGCGAGGGGGCGAGGGCAGAAGGGAAGGGACGGAGGGAAGTTCGAGAAATTTATCAGGGGTAAAGTAACTTTCAGGCTACCCTGTATATATGTATATGTAAATATATATGCATATATATATACATACACTGATGAGCCAAAACTTTATGACCACCTGCCGACTGTATTATATATATATATAATATATATATATATATATATATATATATATATATATATCTTCTTCTCTTCTTTCGGCTGCTCCCGTTAGGGTCGCCACAGCGGATCATCCGTGATCCGCATAGTGATTTGGCACATGTTTTACGCCGATGCCCTTCCTGACGCAACCCTGGTCGCCTCTTACGACACAGGGATATGGTACACCTATTTTAACCGGGGTAATATATATATATATATATATATATATATATATATATATATATATATATATATATATATATATACACAAACATACATATATAAATTATAGCATATATGTATGTACAGTACATCTGTATAGATATGTATGTATGTATATATATATATGTATATAATCTTCATACATACATACTATATATAAACACTTACTGTACATACATGTATGCATATATTTATATACATATGTATGTGTTATATTTATATATATATATATATATATATATATATAAACATTATATATATATGTATATATAGGTTTTTGTCCCTTAACTCAACTCTTCTTCCAAAGCCCTTAAATGAATCATCGCCAAGCATTTACCATCGGAAAGATGACAACCCCCACCCCCATTCACTGCTCTCAAGCACGACCAACCCAGACACTACCCACATATAACATCCAATACACTGTTGATGAAAGCTCATGCATTTGTCCCTGGCCTTGCACTTATCCAGCGGCACGTGCTTTTCATCGTCCTCTTCTTCTTCAGATATATACCCCTTTGTGCCACTATTTTCTTTGTCTGTTGATGATTATCACACTAGGTAGATTTTACATTCGAGTGATCCGTCTCTCGGACTCTTCGGGTCGCCCTCACCGTGAAATCCACTTCGTCCATGCCTGTCATCCAACCTCAGGCCAATGCGCTCATCTTCACGACGCAGATCAAAACCAGGTTTTCCACAAATACTAAATCCATCTGCATCCCACACCAACCCGGCCACATGCCCACCCACCATGGGAGCATCCAATGCCTCCAGGAGGTCACCCAGATCGGTCAGCAAAGAATACTGCATGGACCCTTCACCCTTGTCTTAAAGTGGACTTTGAGAGTCCAGAAAACAGGCCTGAGACCTAAAATTCTCCGATCAGGATGCCCAACCACCAGTTGGGACAAGAGACAAATCTCCTCCCAGGGTGACTTTTACAAAAGACGCCATGGCTCGGACCTGCTGTCAGACCCAAAGGAAACCCCATTGAAGCACCATAGCGTTCAGTGGGATAGTTTGGGGACTGCTTTCATGTCGATCACGCAAGTGTATTTCCCTATCGGAGCTCGTTATTGTGCATGTGACTGGCCAAGACGACCTGAACAAGACTCATGGCATTCAGCTTTTCCTGATTTTCCACCTTATGCACTGGTATAGCAAAGTGCAGTGACACTACATTGACCTCAGAACCATGAGGATTGAGTGCTAGTCAGTTTTACACTTATTCTTATTCTTTTCTTGGAATTCTTCTTCTTCCTCCTCTTGCATCAGAAATTAATGTTTGGGCCAATATTTATCTGCATTTTGTTCCATTATTTCCTGGTTTTATTGATGTATTTGTTGTCGCATTGTATTATTCATGTTTACTTATATTCAGTGATATATGTATTATCGAATAAAGATGTGTATTAAGGAGCTGTGGAACCAATCCCTGATATTCCCATTTAATCTTGGCCCATCATGCAGTCCAGCAAAATGCAACCATGGGATGGAATAATGCTCTGAACATCTTTCAGCATCTCATCTACACAGGTGGAAAACAATTCCAAATAGTCGATAATATTACTCCAGAGCAGCCCTATCACAAAGCAGAAACTGTACATTTGGGTGCTCAGTAGAAAGAGCACCGCGCCTCATATCCACGACTTGCTGCCAGGCTGCTTTGCCTCGGAGACTCTTCACGCCATAATTAATCACATTCTCTATACAACGAGCTGATCAATAATGGTGCCTGATGATGACGCCGAAAGAAAAAGAACGCATTTTTCATCCGGCAGTTTATTGAGTGCGAGAACCTAGGGTTTAAAACACTGGAGAACCGAGGAATTAAAACGCTGAAGATCCCGATCGTCCAGTGAATGTATAGCAAGCACAAGACCAGGTGAGACAAATCAGAAAAAGGAAACGACTGACAGGTAGACAATATAATAATGAGTTGCTACTGCAGCATATGTGGCCTTTGATGGAAGAATGGAGCCATGCTTCTCACTTAGGGTGGAGTTAGTCAAGTACAGCGCTACCTGCTGCTGCAGCGTGTAATCAGAACAGACATTTACGCAGGGTAGAGATATAGCAAATGCTCCCGTGCAGAATTAACATCACATCGGAAAGTTTTTCTGCCAAGCTATTAAAACGTTTTTACGCGTCTGTTTCCCCCGCGTGAGTGTCAAGGCACCGCATGGGACTACATCCATCAGGGACATGATCCAGCTGTGACTATGGGCCATCCTTGATCTTTCTATACAGCTCGCACAGCAAAACCTCCTTCATATTCATCACTACGATTTTCCTTTTACACGACACGATCCAAGGATATCGAAGCAAAGGAAAAGGTCATTGTGTCCATCAAGCCTGTGCTGCATCATGAACTTGGCATGCAGGGTTAGCACACACATCAGAAAAGCTCAGTGTAGGCAACAACAAAATGGCAGAGAATGTGGCATTTAAGAAGATGTGGCACCACCTTGTTGTTGTTTGGGGGGTCCAAGATGACTACTAAGGAAAGACAGATTGACAAAAATAAGTTTGATGGCATGAGAAACGAAATCACAATGAAATGATAAATACACAACAAGAAGTTTTTTTTAATGAAAAAAAGACAACCGAAAGAGTAGCAAAACTAAAATGAAATAGCAATCAGTGCCACGAACTAATGAAAATCAAAACCAATTCATAATGAGAAACAAAACAACAAAATAATTAAAAAAGACAACTGAAGGAAAAACAAATATACAATGTACAAGAAGACCGTGAAGTTAACAATGCAGAGCCTCACTGGGGTATGTAGATTACGGTATATCTAAGAATGAATGATCAAATTTAAAGTAGATTCAAGTGTAAACATACACACACTCATTTACTCACTGACACACAGACCACTTCCAATAACTTATCCTGTCCCTTCGGAATGGGTGAGAATAATCATTGGTACAATGAAATGAGACGAGAAAATAAACAGAACGACAAAGCAAAGGAATGACAAACAACTTAGTCACCACAGAACTACAAAAAAAAATAAAACCACAAGAGACTTGGACAATGAAAGCAGAAAAGAATGACAAGCAGAACTACTTGCAACTATTCCCAATTCTTGCATACGAATAGAAATCCTGCAATGGCGGTTTCAGATGATGGCACAGATAATAAAACGCCTCTTAACGTCTCTGCTCGGTTTGTGTTCCATGCACAAGACCTTGTGTTCCTTTGCATCCTTGTACAATTCTGGTGAGCAAACACGTCCAGGTTCCGTTTTTTTGTTTTTTTTTCGATAACAGCTCCTGACGATCATGGCTGGCAATGGCCGGAATACATGCTGTCTCAAATAATTTTCCCCTTTTGGTGAAGATGCAACAGTATACTTTATAGACAAATCAAAGAGCTTGGGGCATAACGTTGTTGTTATTTTAATGTGGCTGAGGGAGAGGAATCGCAACAGGGTGCACAACTCAGGCCATGCAGCGGGAATTATGACTGCACTGACCCCGCTATCCTTATACCGTTATCCTTACTTTTGGCTATTATTCTCGTCAGTTTGCACATGGCATTTAGACCCCGGCAGGGGTGCCAACTTCAACCAGGCCATGAACCCCTGCACTTTCAGATGTTACAAAGCAGCCTTAAATAGGAGCTAAAATCAATGGGAAACAATTTAAAGTGAAAAAGAAATACTTAGAGGAACCCAAGTAGCAGGTTATAGGGGAGGAAAGGGAGGAGGAGTTGCTGGAGGTGTATTGTACCCACGGGAATGGAGACGGGAAGCATCAATAATAAATTGCTTCAAGAAAAGCTGTGTGCTCACTCGCATCAAAGAGAAGTGCTCCTCTCATGGCAGTGGTTAAAGAGGCTAAGAAGGCCCTCAAAAACTATGCCGACCCTTGGTGATGTCCTGTCCCAATGGATGTCAGGAACGGGATGAAATCTTCAGGGTTAAAAGTGTATGTGGTATCTCTTCAAGTGGTTTTCAAGCTTACGGGGGGGGGGAGGTCCTGAGAATACTATATTCACGGTATTAGAGGATACTACTATCATCATGGCTCTATCATCTCAGCACGATGCTCTTAGAGATCACAAAGAAGCTGAATACACCATAGTTTTCCTGGCCATACGTCCACACAACGGCATCATTCCTGGCCAGGCATCACCACACCAGCTACTGAGCTCCACATGGTCTTCATGTTGGTGGCTTTCAGGGAAGTTGGCAAAGTGAACGCACCACAGATGCTGCAACCCATAAGTTGTAGATGATTCCAGCAAAGTGCACAAGTTAAGCGAGAATGATGATTAATCACTACAAACGGTTTCCTTTGAGGTCACGCTTGATGAGCAGTTGAGAACATGTGTGATATCTATCCGAGCTGCCTTGGGTGTGCTTCTTGAGATCTCAAATTAGGTAATGCCAAACGCGAGTTATCCTTGGTGAAATTGTTCCACTTCAATAAACTCGCAAAGTGCATTTCTTGCAAATTCCAACATATTTCTGTGTGGCTAATCCTTTCACATGCACGCTGCGCTCAAGCACATCACTACCACGGTTAGACTTACTGAGAGCTCTGTGTCCCTGGTATGGCGTAGGTGTAGCTTTCTTTGGTAATCAAAGGCTAACCCATACACTGACAGGATTTAGACCCCACAAAGATGATGAAAAAAGTTTTTGCACCACTACCGAGTGTACATTGATATTTGTGACCACTCGCATTGTGGTGCAGAAGAGTGTCAGGAAAATACATTTTGTTCTTCAGTGGCCAATATGACTAGGATGCCAATTCAGCAAAACCACAATTGGAAGCAGGAATTCTTGGGTAAGTGTATCTGTAGGCATAGCTTCAAACATGTCAGTTACCAAAAAGAAACGAGAGGCCTGTGATTCAGCTCCACATCAAGCAATTACCGTCAAAGTCAAAAGGGAAGGGGTGGAAGGAGCGAGGGGAAGGGATGGTATATTAACATGGTCACATCTGACAAACCGCTCAGAGCATATAGTGAAGGTATAGTCATCATTCTATTATCAGACGATTAGAATTCCAGGACACAGAGAAGCAGAACATTTAATTGCTTGGCATTCACCATTGCAACAGCTTGAAAAATAGAATAAATTGAGCCTTGCAAAGCAAGTTATTTTATCATTTGAACTTGTTTATAAAGGTGTCAAGGCTCATAAAAGAGCACAACGAGAGAGGGTCAACCGACAATGTGGAGCAGAAGGGAAATTGCTGGAAAATAACATGGATGCATCACAGCATGAGGAAAGGAGTTGTGGATGAAAGGGAGTCAGGGTTTCAGTGGGTGTAAAAAAGCTGAGATGGAAATAGAAAAAACCATTATAAAGACCTTTGAAGTAGAATTAAAGAATGCATTGAAATGTTTGTGGGGTAGATGGAGAAACTTCGTAGTAAAGGTAGGATTGTAAAGGTAGCATGGTCCGTGGATGGGTGGGAGACAGTTTGATGTAACTTAAGTCGGGAAACTGTCAGCTTAAGTTGTTACATGTCACATACGAAGGGGGGGTGGGGGGAAGACATGGGTATGCTGTGTTAATTAGGTAGGGATTAAGGATAATTTACCCAGTATGTGATTGCCCCCTCTGACCTTTTCCTATGTTTTTGCATTTCAAGACTGGCAATAAGAAGGAATCACATCCTTAAAACAACAACAACCAAGCCCATAGACATTTCCAAGCAGGCGAAAACCCCGCCTCCAGGAATGACAACTAGCGAGACTATGCCCCTGGGGTTGATGATGGATGGGGTGTGACGTTAGAGGGAAGAGGGACGAGGATTGAGACAGGATCGGCGGTCGGGACACAAACAGGAGCATGAAAGGAGGTTCTCTGAGGAACGTTATTGAGACAGAGGCTCTGGCTGGCCCTCCTCGATATGGTGAAGAGGCTGCATGAGTCTCATGTTCATTTGTGTGAATTTGCATGTCTGATGGAGCAAGACGCTAGCCATTGACTGTTCGGCTGGGTCATGTGAGACCATGCCTCGGAGCCTCATGTTGTGCCATCAGGGAAGAAGGCGGCGCCATTCTGCAGAGGAGCGGCGTCGGCAAGTGCGATGTGAAGGAAGCTTGCATAGCAGTTTTTCTGAGCCCTGGTGTTGAATATCACTGCCCAAATTGCCTCCTGTACATTTCCCGCCGAGAGAGCGGCTTGGCACCATTTTGGGTGCGAGCTTCCCGCGCAGGACGACGCGAGATTCAATCGCCCAAGCTCATAAGAGACCACTTCTGGACCCAAAACTAAATGCCAGAATAAAGGAGGGATTTTTATTTTGGTTTATCTTTTCCCCTTGTCCGTTTTTGTAACCATCTGTGTGGAGGCACCTCAAAATTAGGTTTAGTTCACCTCACGTTTCATTATTATCCCGTTTTGATTTATCTCCATTATAAATATCTGATTTGTCCTCCGTCCGAGTGAACATGTCTGGTACCTGCTTTGCCGCCCTCCTGTCCCGTGCGTGCCATAATCCCCTAAGAACTCGGCTATTCGCCTCCAAGGGAAATTGTTCGGTTATCTGTTCCGGTCGGTCTTAACCGGCGTGGACACGACAGTATTTCATCAACTGAAAGCTGATAAGTGTATGGTAACTGCAGTGGGAAGCGATGATGGTTTTTGAAGCGTATCCCTTCATTGGAGCAAAATATGAAATTGTGGGTGCAGGGGAGGTTTATGTATTGATGAAATGGGTCAAAAGGATAACAGCAAACTAGAAAGCCTTGAGGGAAGAGCATTTGACATCAGAAATCGGAAAAGTGTTTCACAAGCAAGAGGAGAGGACGAAGGAATGGAGGTGGGCATTAAGTCTGCACTTTGAAAGGATAACAAGATAGAGGTTTTTGGTGTAAAATGTTTGTGATCTGGAGCAGTGTGTGTTGGGCAAAAAGGTAGGAGGGGCAAGACTGGAAAAGAGATGGTAAAAAGCTGCAAAGCCACCAACCTTCCTGAGGTGAATAAGAAACAGACCCTGAGACTCTGACCCCTGTCCATGAAATGTCAATTCCAAAGAGGAGCTTTTGACACCATTGCTTTAAACAGGTATGGTGAGAAGCAGCATCAGCCAAAATGAAGGAACCATTCTCCATGGCACTTTGGATGAAGAACTTGTGTACTGTTATAAGCTGAGGGCGACTGAGGAAGCACTTGGTGCTGCATATAATTCTGATCCAGCAACCATCTTTCAGCCAGCGATTAGATATGATCTGTTCATGACAAGTTATAGCTTATGGTAAGCACAGAAGCTCCTGAGACAGCAGTTCTTCTCATGGCTGACCACAGAAATAAATTGGGGGTTGTCCTTTATGGGGGGACAAATAAAGAGGCAGAAAGGGTGGGACTTTCCTGTATTAAGGCATGCTCCAGGTTGATGACCAGTTGCTTATGTTCTCTTCATCAGGAACAAAGGATGCTGCTATCTTACATCAGGTGAAGATATCTGCAAAATGATAGTGGATTTTCAAGTGTCAAAGACAGATTGATCGTGTAGAACAGAACAGTAAATTGTCCCAGAATGCCTTATTGAGGGATGCTCACCTCTAAACAAAAGAGAATGCCACCCAAAGCAACCTGCTGCTCACAAGTGCAGATGAAGTCTGAGCTTGTCTAGGATAGGACTGTCAATACCTGTTAGCTACGTGTTTGGAAAATACAGCAGGGTACCAGTGCTCAGGAGATCTCGAGTGAGATGAATCCTGACCTCTTGTCTGAGGAAAGAATTTTATCAACTGTTGACAAAGGAGAAGCATGATGTCCAGAGTAGAACGATCTCGCAGAAACATGTTCTGTGTGGACATACTACATTGTAATATTTCTGGATTGGCAATCCCAATGGTGTAACAATGTATGAAGACAACTACCACCAGTTAGATATGACCATCTGTGACCTATCATGAGTATGAAGTGACAAGCTCTTCTGAACAACACCATCCTGTTGCAGGAGGATATAAAATATGCCTGTGATCTTTTGGAGTCCTGAGAGTGGGAGGTTTTTCATCCACTCACATTCTTCATTGATTTAAATCCATGGAATTATATATATATAAATATATATCTTTCTGTAGTGTGCAACCTGCATGTCCATTCAATATTATAATGTGGGACCCCATATGAAGCAAGGACTGATGCTCATGGTCTCTAAGGGTTCACCTGCAAATGGGTGCAAGGAAAGGATCTGATGTGAAGCGATAAAACAAGAAAGAGGTTACAAAAAGCTCCAGCATGGTTTTTATATAGCATTTCCTAATCACATCAATATTGCATAGGACCATTCAGAAAAAAAGAAATGAAGTGTGGCAAAAACTCAGACTTGAGGTGGCTGTGGGGTTGAGGGTGAGTGTCGGATCCAATAATAAGTCTCCATCATTGTTTCATGCTTGAAACCAGTGAGGTGACTCATTGCAGTAACTGGTGTAATTTGCATATACAATCAAGGTACGATAATAAATTTCATAAAGGCAAGCATGATAATTCCGACAACCATAGAGGAAAGAGCCACACAGAGTGGTTTGTTTCCACATTCCTATGATGCCAACCACAACTATCAAAATAGATATTACAGAGAACTCACCATAATAGTAACAAAATAACTTGTCATCAACTGTGGATCACAAATATATTTAAACCCAGATGCCTGTGATTATCCAGTCAAAAGTTACTCTCTTGCAAGCATCAAACCCCCTTAATTCAATATGAGGTTACATTTGCTTGCATTATACATTTATGGGCTAAAATAATGCAAATACAGGTATGCCCATACCTTCATCACAGTAGCGACCTGAGAACCCAGTTCCCGAGCAATCGCAGAAGGCTTCATCATCCGTCACAGAGCACAGTCCACCATTTTCACAAGGGTTGCGCTCCATGCATACCCTCTCACCATCTGGATTAATGCCTTGGCTACTCAAAAGCAACACTTCATGCATGTCACCTTGCTGCTTATCCGATGCCCTTTCAACATTGAGGGCGTCCTCATCAGAGCAACGAAGATTGAGTATCAACCCATGAAAAGGTGGTTCATACTTTGCAGGGGGGAATGTGAGGCTTGATGTACGTACTTCTGGTGGAATTCCACCCAAAAACAGGTCACTTGTGATTTGAAGACGTCCATGTCCAGTAACAAGTGTGGCTTGTGTTTCTCCATCGAGACTGAGCATTGTTTGGCGACCTGCACGGCCCAATTGCACCCAGTGCCAACGCCCATCATCGACTTGCCGATCGCTACGCACCATTGACTCTGCACAAGCTGCCCCTACCTGCAGCTGCAAGCGACCCTCACTGAGCAACAATGTAAGGAAGTCACAAAAGCCACCATCATCTTGGTACATGATTAGACCTTGGCTTTGGTTTGTGTGAAGCTGGAAGGTCAGGCGGCCAGCCCACGAGGCCCCCTCCCAGCGCAAGAAACGTGCCCACTGGCCTGGCTCACCACCAAATACCAAGGCACTCCAAGCAATTGGTCGTAGCAAGACAAGGAGCATTAGGAAGTGAAGAGGAGAAAAATTAAAATTACTTGACCTCCTGGAAGCCATATCTTGGTTAATATGTGATAAACGCTTCAAATAAGTTTATATTCTGTGCTCTTTTTCAAAATAAGTTGTTTTAGAGTCAATCGGTCGAATCTATAATATTCAGTGTGTTCACAAAGACCCTTTTAAAGTAAAAAAAATTCGAACTAGTTTGTATTCTTCAAACTTCCCAAGAAACACAGAAAGCCAATCTAATAAAAAGGTCAATTTGAAAAACGCAAGTCTACATTGTACTCTCAACTTGTATGCTGAAAACAACTTCCTGCCCTTTTGAGGAGAGCATGCTGTTTTGAAAACAAATTTCCTTGAAAATAATCTTCACTGAGAAGTACCGGCCTTCTCTCTAACCAAGAATAGATGATGTTGTCATTAAAGTTTTAAAATGTCATGTCTATCGCATGAGACAACCGCTCTCCTTTCCTTTCGTGAATTAAATTAACCTTTAGTGTGCCGTTTGGATTTTTGATGTTATTGAAGTTGTTGGCAAATCTGATGTTGAGATCATTTGGATGAACAACAAGATGTCAAAAGGAGATTCATCGCACCATCCAAGACCATCTGCAAGTTGGGGGTAAAGCAAGATTGCCAAGGGGTCGGAAAGGGGCAAGAGGAGAAGAAGAAATTAGTTTCACTGGCCGCAGGGCATTCTTAAACACAAAACATACTTGCGCTCTCCGTAATTCAGGACGTTTTATTAACTCTGCCGCATATTGCACTGCCTGTCCCTGCGGCGTTCAAAATTGCAGATGGAAATAAATTCAGCCACACCAACAGCCCCAATCACTGATCTGAGCCTAGACATTGTTGCTTGCCAATTTAACACAAAATATATATTAATAAAACAAACAGCAGCCACATCAAACATAAAAAGCAGAACCAAACTTTCATGAGGGTCTCCTGGCTCAGCTGTGTGGACCCGTTCAGCATTGCCGAGTCTAAAAATCAAGCAATAAGACGAAGGAAGGATTTGTAAGCCAAAATATAATGATTGCATTTTTTAGGAGCCTCATTAAATTTTCGCTCTGCCCCAATTTAATAGACTTGGATATATTTTATGAGCGTCCGTTCATAATTATGGCAAGAATCGAGCTGTCAGTCTGCATTTTACTAATGTTTCTTGGTATTGAATGTGCACTGAATTTTTGCATTTATTGGTGCAAAATTTAGTTTGTGGGAAAATTCATGAAAAGGATGTGGAAATGGGGGCAGAAAGGGTCATAACATTTTCACGACATGTTTAAAAGGGTACAACATTCGCATTGGTTTGCAAAAGTTTCAATCAAAGAGCTGTTTTTAGAAAGTGCCCTTATGCTCTGTATTGTACAAAAACTTCCCAAAAATTTTATAACCTTCACATCAAAAACTATACATGAAATTGAAGTGCTCATAACTTGCAAGATTGTCATATATCAGACCTATCTCGTGGTTATCTGGCCTTTTAACACACACACGCGCACACACACACACAC
>CM068961.1:54063397-54073905 GCA_035128595.1 Eptatretus atami
GAGAGAGAGAGAGAGAGAGAGAGAGAGTTAGTTTTGAAAGGCTCGATAGCAAAGAGATAGGTCTGATATATGACAAATTTGCAAGTTAGGAGCACTTTAATTTATGATTTTTTCCCATATTATACACAAACATTCCACATGACCAGTTTGTAACTGCATTGGACAGAGCAGAAGATAAAGCATTTGCAGGATGTAATACAGTATACATTACAGTCTATCAAAAAAGAGCAAACTGGTCTCGAAAGGAAAATTAATATTTATGTAGTTTTTCAAAAAATAAACTTAAAGAAAGTAATCTATTTTTCCAACACAACAGTTTCTTTACATTTGGCAACAAGATACTCCAGCAGACAGTGGGGATACCCATGGGTTCAGATCCAGCCCCTTTCTTTGAAAATTTATTCCTGCACATCCACGAGTCTGATTTGGTTCAGAACATTCGCAGGAATAAACTGACAACTGTGCAAAGCTGTAGAAACAGCTTCTGATTCACTGATGATTTGCTAGCTAATTAATGATGACTTTGTATTTGATCAGGTTCATGATGATGTACTGTATATCAAAAAGAACTCAAATTAAACTAGAGTAATTCGACTGCGCGGAGTCGACGGGTATGCCTCCGCTCTCCTGCACAAACACTTGAGTATTGACATATTTGACCCTTGACCTTTATCATATCTGGCCCAAAATCTAATCAGTTCATTGCCCTGTCTAACTTTACCTTTGTACCAAGTTTGAAGAAATTCTTTCCAATATTTCTTGAGTTAGGGCGTAAACAGTAAAATTTCAGAGTTTGACCTTGACCTTTGACCCTTGACCTTTATCACATCTGGCCCAAAATGTAATCACTTAATTGCCCTGTCTTACTTTACCTTTTTACCAAGTTTGATGAAATTCCACAATTTGCTTCTTGAGTTATCGCGTAAACGAAAATCTGGACGGACGAACGGACGGACGGACAGACAACCCGGAAACATAATGCCTCCGGCACCCTTGGTGCGGAGGCATAAAAAGGAAAACCAAACCCACTTCATTTTCTTTTTTAGAATTACAAATCGATATCGATATTAATTAATTTCACACGATATCATTTGATAAACGAGATGATTTTCCATTCCTCATTGTACGAATGCCTTTTTTCGACAGAAACATTCCTCACTCGAAGAGCACTCGGTAGAACACATACCTTCACCAACGCAATGCCTGACCCAGTAGAACACATCAGGCCCAATCATTTTTGAAATATCATGCTATATATCGTTTCTGCTCTCATCTCTCAATGGTGAAGATCACTTTGGAAAAAAAGAAAAAAGAAAATTCTCCTATCTGGATCCGGATTCAGATCTTCACCAAAATCGAATCGATTCGTTCTTGTCAGATATCCAACGTGTCCACCAAATTTCGTCCGAATCCATCCACAACTTTTTGAGATATCGTGCTATATATCGTTTTTGGCCTGATCTCTCAATGGTGAATAATCAAGTCAAAAAAATTCTAGTAGTCGGATCTGGGTCTTCACTAAAATCTAATCATTTGGTCCTTGTCACACACCCAACCTGCCCACCAAATTTCATCCGAATCCATCAACAACTTTTTGAGATATCCTGCACACAAACAGACAGACAGACAGGGGAGAAAACATAACTTCCTTCCACCATTGGTGGTGAAGAAAAAAAGCTCTTACATGGTATGGTTGCAGGTGAATTACTTCAGATTGTGAGAGCAACACACAGCACTGAACTTATCAATAGATTAAAACAAATAGTCAGATGTATGCGAACACAGGGAGCTCCAGTTAGCATATTGAAACAAGTTATATTTAAGATCATAAAACGACACCAAATAGAATTAGTAAAATACAATATGAAGAGTAAAATATTATTAATAAGATATTTAAATACGTTTTTTTGAAATATATATATATATATATACAAACTTTTTTTTAACATAAGTGGTTGCTGGAAGACAGAGCAACCAGAAGAAAATTCGTTATAAATAACATATGAACACAGTTTAATTTTGTGGTAAGTGGGATGGACGTGCTGGGTGGTTTAACATGATCCCTTAGACCCTGATTTTTTTTTTGTGCCGTGAACAAACTTTGGTGCATCATGAGTGATGAAGGTTGTGATCAGGTTTCATCAAAATCGTGTATGTAGCTTCAGATAAGAGAGCAAATACCTATTTTTGGGGAGCTCAAACCCCCCACAGACCCCCAAACACCACAATTTTTTAATGCCATGAGCAAACTTTGATACATCATGAGTGATGAAGGTTGTGGTTAAGTTTCATCGAAATCACGTGTGTCGTTTCAGAGAAGAGAGCAAATACCAATTTTGGGGGGTCAAAACTCCCACCCCCACCATAGACCCCCTTAATGAATGCAGTTTTTGATGCGGTCGATTCACTTTAGTTAGGCATCAAATATGAAGCTTGTGGCCGAGTTTAATCAAAATTGTGCGTTTGGTTAAAGCGATAATGACTAAAGTGTTTACAGACTCACTGACTAAGTCCAGATAAGCTAAAAATGTGATAATATATTAATCCACGAGCAAGTAAAGTTCGAATCATGATGTTGCATTGTTGGGTTGACTGACTGCCTGGACGCAACTGAAGTTGCAGATCTACTGATGAGGATGCATGACCAAGGTTGTGGACGCGGCGTTTGGAGAGGTCCTGGCCTGAAAGAATCGAAACCTCGAGGAAGAACGTTGCCCAGCTGATGATCGGTTTACAATTGAAATGAAGTTGAATATATGAATATTGAAAAGTTGTGAAATAAACATCATTTTCAGCAATCCTGAAAATTATATTATATTTTCGACAGCCGATACTGTACAAGTGTGTGTGTGTGTGTGTGTGTGCGTGCGTGCATGCGTGTGTGAGTGCATGCGTGTGTGTGTGTGTGTGTGCGTGCGTGTTGTGTGTCCAGGTTATAACTTTTTTACCGTTGGAGCTTCTTATCAAATTTTCAACAAATCTCTATTACTAGCTGGTACCAACGGAACAATCGGGTAATGCGACTTGAAGACTTTCACTCTCCACCCCCTTCTCACAAACCCCAAGTCATAAACTGCCCCTCCCAGACCCAATCATGAAGTCCGCCTCCCAAACCCCAAGTTCTCAACCTCACACTCACAAACCCCAAATCCTCAACCTCCTGCTCCCAATCCAAAGGTTTCAATACTCTCCCCACTCCAAGCCTTCAAACCCTCTTCTCTCCCCACCAAAACTCCTCCAAAAACCTCACCCCCACCACATCTCAACTCCACTGAAAGTCCTCAACCATCACCCCCCCCCCCAACCACAACTCCTCAATCCCCACCCCGAAAGTACTCAACCCCTCCAAAGTGTCAACCTCCCCCTCCCAACTCTGTCCCATCTTTGCTCCCTCCGAACCACAACCATCTGAACTCCCTACTCCCTCTCCCCTTCCCCCCCACTCATAAAAGCGAAAGGGCATTCTTACATAGATCATGTCATGAATATTTAATATCGTGTCACCACAATCACCGAGTTTGACGTTGTTTTACCTCATCATTGCTCGTCAACAAACGGCCATCTCAGGGTGCTGGTGTATTTTGTGTCACTGCAGCATAATCCCCAGCAAACAACACTTCCCTCCCTTCTTCTTCTTCCTCACTCCACCCACTCCCATTTCCTTTCGGTCAATTATCGCATCACGTTTCCAGCAATATCAACATTTCATAGAACTTTAAAGAACACAGCAATGATCAATGAGTAAAACCACGACAGGGTCTGAAAGCATTGCACCCAACCAGATACATTCAAAACGGCTATTACCATGCATTTTTTCCTTTTAAAACATCAATTTTCGTCCCATTTTCTCCCCATTTGCTGAACCGAGTCTTAAACCATCTTAGCAACTGTGAAAAATGAAATCAGATGTTGAATTAAGAGTGAAGATGAAGCCATGAGGGAGTCTGAATGGACTTTACATTACAACCCTGAGATTGAAAATCGGCTTTTTTCACTAAAAATGCATTTTTGTCTAAAAACTCCCAACATTTGTCCAATTTCCTCCCCGTTTGCTGCAACCGACTCTAAAAGACCATTTCAAAGCAAAAAAAAAAAAAAAAGATCAACAGTTCAATGGAAGAAGGACCGACTGGTCGGGAAAAAAAGGCAGCAGGAGCCTTAAAATTTACTGCCAAGCCTGGAGTTAGGCCCTCGCCACAACCCACATGTGAGGTGTTGTAATGATCCACCCTTTCGTGAACAGCACAACGAACGTAAATAAGTTTACAGTCAATCATCATCAAGCTGCGAAGTTGCTGGTAAGTAATATGACAATATTGGTGCATTTGTTCCAACATTCTATTTTTTAGATACATTGATATAAACCTTCATGTAACCTATCTCATCCATCACATGACTCGGGGTTATTTGACAAGTTTTGGAATAAAAAGAGAGAATACAAATCGAAATGCGAGTAAAAATGATTAATGTCAGATCATCTTCACTGCACAATTACATGTGAGTGTGTGAATGCTTCATTCATGGCTAATTTCAAAATTCTTTCCCAAATTACACCTTCTTAGTATCCCAAGTTAAATAGCGTTGATGATGTTGATGATGTTGATGATGATGATGATCCCAAACACAATTTTTTTTTCTGAAAACCATTGAAAATCATTTACCATGATGTAATTTGAAGGGAAAAATTATTTGGAAATTTTAATGCCAATCACAGTGTCAAAAAAGCCCGAGAGTGTTGATTTTTCCATTTCGCCAGTGACATCACATCTTGAAGCCGTTTTGATCCGAATGGCGGCTTTACAGAGAGAAACAGTGTATTTTGAGCTCGGATTATGAGACCGATTCCACCATCATCGGCAACTCTGATGGTTCTCAGTATGTTGAAACTGATCAGTGAGATTTTGAAGAAACTATTGGCGATAAAATTAGTGATAGAAACACTTTCAGAAGGATTAAGAAGCCACATCGTTTTGAGCCTTTCAGAGGAAGAAGAAAAGGTTTCGTTTCGAGCCCGTATCATTTTGAGCCTGCAAGCGATTTAGAGGAAGAAGGTGGAAGTGTTCGTGAAGATTAAATGCTGGTCGTATGTTCACTACAGATTGGTAGGTTTTGTTTTCTGTTTAATTGATGGCTTATAAGGGAGGGATATTGAATTACCATAATTTATAAATCAGTTACATTACTCAAGCATAATCAGATACTTGTCATTGCCCGACAGCACGGACACCGCCCAGGCATACCAGGACACCGCTGAGAAAATGAGTGATGAATGCTTTGTCCTCCCATCATAGGCTGGCCACGTGTGTTGTATGTTATGGGATCGTCCTGTTTCATATTTTCCTGGGACGCCAGTTGTGTCTGTGTTAGGGTCGTATTCATGCCATGGTGCTATATTGTGCCACGTTTGTGCTGTGGTGCTGTGCCATGTGTCATGCTATGGTGCTGTGTCATGTGTCATGCTGTGGTCTGATGTAGTCTGATTTTGAATAAAAAAAAAATGCTAATTAAAAAAAACAAAAAATTTTGGTGATTTTTTTTTTTTCCCTAAAATTGAGATAGCATAAAAACTTGACCTGATTGAGTAAAATTAGATACATTTCTGAATTCAGCATGTAAAAAACATACAAGAACCGTTGAGAAAACCTAGACCTCTGAAAAAAATATTTCAAATGCAGCCCAGTGTAATAGATAATTATTTTCAGGTGCTCTTTTGGTAACTGCCAGGTAATGGCAACAGGTGTTCGATTCACCGCTCAAATCGCTCGGATTTATATGCTGGTAGCTGAGTAGAGATGTGTTACAATTTCGAGCGACGGCTGTTGGGTCCACATAAATAGAAGGGATGGCATCCTCTCTCAATCTTGGTGATAACCACAAGACCTAACCATCTCTTTTGTTTCACAACAGTGCTCTGCAACATGTTCTGAGCAGACAAGTGAACATTCTGAAGGCCAGATCCACACTCAGGTATTTTGGATGAACCTCGTCCAAATTCTGGCAAACTTAGGGTCTTTCGGCCATTGCGATAGCATGAAACCAACTCGGTTTGTATTACTACACAAGCAGCAAGGATGCATTGACTCGGCATATTTGTGAAAAATCGAAAATTATTCGCCGTTTGAGTTAAATCGTTCCACGATGTAACCCGGAGACATTACAGTATGACGGTCCACGTACTGATGCCACGTCATGGCTAATGTTAAGAAGATTTAGACGTTTAATTGCAAACTTACATACTTTAATTCGGAAATTGCAAAAAGACACACCATATCTATTTTGTGGGGTATCAAGGGATAGATTAGCGTCAATGAGGTCTGAGTATTTGGGTTCCCATTCAATACGTGAATAGTTACAGGGATTTATTACTGGAGTGTGTGGTATGGCTGTTAGGTCAGGTCATGTAGGGGAGCATGTGCCGGAGCAGCACGTCGCTGTGTCCATTTTCCGCCAGAAATCCAGGGGCCTCCGTTTGGCCAACCCCATCTCCTTGAGATGCCGATCAACATGGTGCAATAACGCACGTGGTACACCCATTGGCCTCACCCCCTTCACGAGGCTCCCTCACTGAGAGAATCTGGTGAGCAGGATCAGCAGCAGGAAAACAAGCCACATGTCCAAACAGCCACAGCTGACACTCTCAGACTATACAGGCAACAAATCTCATCTGAGTACCTCTCAGCAATGGATTGATGGACAGAAAGCCTGACAAGCGACAGCCAAGGATTCTCCGAAGAGACCTGGTACCGAAGGATGTAAGTCTCTGTCTCAGAACCTTGGTCAGATTTCAAGTCTCACATCCATAGAGCAAGACTGGAAGCACCAAGGACTTAAAGACTTGGACTTTCATCCTCCTGCATAGGTACCAACAGAATCACACCCATGATCCGGTTAATCGATGACTCCCAAGCCCGACCCAAACATCCATTAACCTCTGGTTCTCACAACATGCAGAGACATGAATATCACTGCCAAGGTAAGTGAATTTCTCTGTGACTTCAACATCCTCACCAAAAACAGATACAGACAAGATAGCAGCATCCAATATGTCATTGAAATCCTGGATCTTAGTTTTGACCCAGGAAACCTGTAATCCCTGAGGCTCCGACTCTTCATTCAGTACCTTGAGAGCCACCATAAGGATATCCAGCGTCTCTGCAGAGATGACTGAATCATTTGCGAAATTAAGGTCAGAGATGTTGACATTCCCAAACAATGCACCACAGCTTGATTTCTCTGAAATCCTCCCCCAGAATCCAATCCATACAAGCGCCAAAAGGTGTTGAGGCGAGTACACAACCCTGATGAACTCCAGTAACAACTGGAAATAAGTCGGATTTGGAACCACCACACCTCACAGCACTCTCAGTACCAGAGTATAGTTCAGACATCAGATTGATAAGTTTTGGTAGCACCTTACGAAGACCCAGAATCATCCAGAAGGCATTGTGATTGACTGAATCGAATGCTTTGCAGAGATCAATAAAAGGCTGTGAGCAGCCCCTGCAGAAACTCTCATCTGCATTCAGTGAAGACCCGAAGAGCAAGGAACTGGTCAATCGTTGACCTCTATTGTGTAAAGCCAAACTGCTCTAGGTGTTGGTGCTCGAGCAGATGTTGGCGAACCCTATCAATAATTATCCGAGCAACCTTGACCAGCACTGAGAGCAGCATCACCCCTCAGTAGCTGTTGGAGTCCTGGTGATCATCCTTCCATTTCCAGAGAAATACAACAAGGCCCCTCTTCCAGTAAGTTGGGATGATGCCTGTGTCCAAACAGAGCACAGAACTGCATACAATGACCTGAGTACAGCATTTCCACCAGCCTTAAGTAGTTCAGCATGGATGCCATAAATCGCAGGAGCATTACCCCCCTTTCTACTGGTTCACCGCAGCCTGTGTTTCCACAAACGAAGGTGGTTTACAGTTGATTTGAGGGTCAGCAATAGGGATAGTTAAACCCCTGATGTCCAACTCAATAGCTGGTGGGTCAGCCTGGTTCATCTGCTCAAAGTAACTGGCCCAACGGGCATTCACTTTGGCCTACTCTGTCAAGAGCCCAATACCCTCCACTCTAATTGCATTCCACCGAGGGATGGGCTTGGAAGAACGCGATGCAATGCATCAATTCAACTGTAATTAGGACGAGAATCACTTGACCACAGGTGATGCTCTACCCCTGCAGGATTCCTCACATATCGGCCTCCTTCTCCGACCTTAGTGCACATACACTTTTACGCCTCAACTCCGTAAACAGCTCAACTTTGCCATTAACCTGGCCCTGCGACTCTGGGTGATGGTATCCAGTGTGCCTTTAGAGACAAATTTCTTCTTCGCCTAATGATGGGTTCCAAGACATCCACCGGAAACATCAAGGATGGTAGTCTTGAAGGCACCTCACAATTCTTCAGGATTCCCCAAAACACACAGTCCCCCCAAATCTCCACTCAGTCTGTTCGCAAACTCCGCGGCTCTGCTCTCATCCCTGAGCTTGCCAATATCCAGCCTCGGCTGGGATGGTACCATTCTCCTGGATTCAAGTTGCAACTTCAGAGTTAGTACAACAAGTCTGTGGTCGGTGTTGAGGAACTGAGCACTCCAGTCAACCCTAAAGTTCTGAGTCATCCTCCAGTGACCATTAACGAGCAAAAGGTCAATCTCCTTTGCCACACCAACCAGTGTTGGAATACCAAGTTGAGCAATGAGCCTGTGGGCAATGAAACCATGAACCAGCCACCCCAAGTCCACAACTTCTTGCAAAGTCAAGGAACCTCATGCTATTCTGGTTCACAGTTACAGACACATGGGGACCAACATGTCCAACACATGTCTCATTACCATCCCTTTCAGTGCCAGTCGATGCATTGAAATCCCCCAAGACTCGAAGAGTATCTCCCTTGGGGCACAAACCAACCACAGACTCGAGTGCAGCATTGAATGCCTCCTTCACAGTGAGATCACTCCCTTCAGTCGGAACATATACAGAGACCAGGGAAATGACACCCAAGGAGTGTTATGTTGAATCCTCAGTCTCATAATATGCTCATTGACGAGTATTACCTCAATTATCATGGGAATCAGCTTATTAGACAAAGTTGTAGCAACCCTCATGGCTGTTACTGAATCATCAATTAACATATGTACTATGTAGTGATTCATATATGTGCAAAAGAGCTTGAGTGTGACATTGTGTGCTAAACAGTATACAAAACCAAAGAAAAGTTAACAATACAAACTAGCCCCCCTCAACCAAAAAGTAGAGCAGCTGTAAACAATTTCAACAGTGATTTTTATTTTTATATTATTTTGGAAAAGGCGATAAGAGTCCTCAAAACCAAAAAAATATTTTGAACTCTAATTTGTGTGCTTAATGATACCATCTAGTTGTTGTCTCCACTTATATTAGACTGACATCATTCTTGATCTCACAGATAATTCAATTCCTCCTCATGCCTCTATCAAGTCTCAAGTTAAGGTCAAAAGGTCAACACAGGCCTAATTTCTTAAATTGATAGATAGGGCCAAAAACTAAATATATTGTTACGGTTGGAACATTCACAGAACACCATTCAGGTTTCCCAGAGATCAGTTATGTCGTATAGTGTGTGTTCAGATTAGATTTCCCCACCGATGTTTAAAGGGATTTATTCGTGTAACCGGCTGTGATCTTTGAGTCAGCGTTATTCTTTTGCTATCTTATTTTGGAACAACCACCTTTCAACAACCACGCCATCCCCACCACAGCACCAACCACAACCACTATCTCAACAACCACGCCATCCCCACCACAGCCCAACCACAACCACTATCTCAACACCACGACACAACAACATCGCCTCACCTTCATCTCCACAAACGCCGCCATCTTTTCGCCAGCCACGGCAAATCCTACCAACAACAACATCTCTGCCACCAGACGGGGGACTCCCTAGTTGGGGCGAGGGCCGATGATCTCTGCAACGTTCGTGTGGGAAGGATGATCTCTGCAACGTCGCTCTCTTCGCATGACTTACGATGGATCAAAAGATCAAAAGGGGCGGAGCAGCAGGGTGAAGGGTGAGAGGTCAAGGATCAGACCTCACCACGGACACCCATAAAAAGGCGTGCTGGAATGCCAAGCGAGTCAGTTGAGGTTTGGCCTGTGGTCGGTCGGGGAGCTGCAGTAGGTGGAGATCTGGGTTCGCCGTGGAGCTCAGTCGGAGAGAGCCGAGGAGACTGGAGCTTGAAGCCAAGAGCGAGTCCAGCGAAGGGCAGTCGGAGCTCGGAGCGCAGCCAGCCTGCCGTGCCGCGCAGAACTGCGGGTTCGTCTGAAGAAAGCCGGAGAGAGGTCGCCACGCTGAGGAACGGACGGGCTCTTGAAAGAGCATCAACTCTCGAAAGAGCAAAGGCCCGTTCGTTCCTCTGAGGCGGTGTCGGCTAGGCCGAGCCACCAGGCCGCACAGCGGGGCCTGGACCAACCGAGCTGCCGTGTTCCCGACGATACGTCGAGGGTCGCTCAGCGAGTCACCACG
>CM068961.1:54073930-54102497 GCA_035128595.1 Eptatretus atami
ATATATCTTCATACATACAACATATTTATATACACTTACTGTACATACAATGATGCATATATTATATACATATGTATTACTGTTATATTTATATATATTATATATATATATAATTATATAAAACATATATATATATATGTAAATAGGTTTTGTCCCTACTCAACTCTTCTTCCAAAGCCCTTAATGAATCATCGCCAAGCATTTTACCATCGGAAGAGACAACCCCCGACCCCCATTCACTCCTCTCAAGCACGACAACCCAGACACTACCCACATATAAATCCAATACACTGTTATGAAAGCTCATGCATTTGTCCTGGCTTGCACTTCCAGCGGCACGTGCTTTATATCTCCCTCTCTTCTTAGATTATATACCCCCTTGCTGCCACTATTTTTCTTTGTCATGTTGCATGATTATCACACTAGTAGATTTTACATTCGAGTATCCATCTCTCGGACTCTCGGTCGCCCCTCGATGTGAAATCCACTTCGGTCCATGCCTGTCATCCAACCTTTCAGGCCAATGCGCTCATCTTCACGACGCAGATCAAAACAGGTGTTTCCACAAAGTACTAAATCCATTTGCCATCCCACACCAACCCGGCCAACATGCCACCCACATGGGAGCATCCAAGCCTCCAGGAGCGTCACCCAGATCCGCAGCAAAAATACTGCGATGGACCCTTCACCCTTGTCTAAAGTGCGACTTGAAGTCCAGAAAACAGGCCTGGGACCTTAAAATTCTCCGATCAGGATGCCCAACCACCAGTTGCGACAAGAGCAAATTCTCCCCCAGGGTTGGACTTTTACAAAAGACGCCATGCTCGACCTGCTGTCAAGACCCAAAGGAAACCCCATTGAAGCACCATAGATAAAAAAAACGTTCATGGCATAGTTTGGGACTGCTTTCATTCGATCCGGCAAGTGTATTCCCTATCTGAGCTCGTTATTGTCATTGACTGGCCAAGGACGACCTGAAACAAGACTTCATGGCATCAGGCTCTCTGATTTTCCACCTTATGCACTGTATAGCAAAGTGCAGGGACACTACATTTGAGCCTCAGAAACCATGAGGATTGTGCTAGTCAGTTTTACACTTATTCTTAATTCTTTCTGGAATTCTTCTTCTTCCTCCTCTGCACAGACAGAAATTAATGTTTGGCCAATATTTATCTGCATTTTGTTCCATTATTATCCTGGTTTTTATTGATGTATTTGTTGTCGCATTGTATTATCATTTCATGTTTACTATATTCAGTGATATATGTATTATCAATAAAGATGTGTATTAAGGAGCTGTGGAACCAATCCCTTGTATTCCCATTTTAATCTTGGGCCCATTCATGCAGTCCAGCAAAAAATGCAACCATGGGATGGAATAATGCTCTGAACTCTTTCAGCATCTCATCCTACACGTGGAAAACGAATTCAAATAGTCGATATAGTACTCCAGAGCAGCCCTATCACAAAGCAGAAACGTACATTTGCGAGTGCTCAGTAGAAAGAGCAACCGCGCCTCAATCCACGACTTGCTGCAGTGCTGCTTTGCCTTCGGAGAACTCTTCACGCCATAATTAATCCCACATTCTCTATACAACGAGCTGATCAATAATGTGCCTGATGATGACGCCGAAAGAAAAGACGCATTTTTCATCCGGCAGTTATTGAGTGCGAGAACCTAGGGGTTTAAAACCACTGTGGAGAACCGAGGAATTAAAACGCTGAAGATCCGATCGTCAGTGAATGTATAGGCAAAGCATAAGACCAGGTGAGGACATCAGAAAAAGGAAAACGACTGAACAGCGTAAGACAAATAATAATGAGTGCTACTGCCAGCATATGTGGCCTTTGAGAGAAGAAATGAGCCATAGCTTCTCACTGTAGGGTGGAGTTATCAAGTACAAGCGCACCTGCTGCTGCGCGTTAATCAGAACAGACCATTTACAGGTAGAGATATAGCAAATGCTCCGTGCAGAATTAACATCACATCGGAAGTTTTTCGCCAAAAGCATTAAAACGTTTTTACGCGTCTGTTCCCCCGCGTGAGTGTCAGGCGCCGCATGCGGACTACATCCATCAGGGAACATGATCCAGCTGTGACTATGGGCCATCCTTGATCTTTCATACAGCTCGCCACAGCAAAACCTCCTTCATATTAATCACTACGATTTTTCCTTTTACACGGACACGATCCAAGGATATCGAAGCAAAGGGAAAAGTTCATTGTGTCCGAATCAAGCTCGTGCTGCATCATGAAACTTGGCATAGGGTTAGCACACACATTCAGAAAAAAGCTCAGTGTGTAAGCAACAACAAAATGGCACGAGAATGTGCATTTAAAAGATGTGGCACCACCTTGTTGTTGTTTGGGGTCAAAGATGACTACTAAGGAAAGACAGATTGACCAAAATAAGTTTGATGGCATGAAAGAACGAAATCACAATGAAAGATAAATACACAACAAGAAGTTTTTTTAATGAAAAAAAAGACAACCGAAAGATAGCAACTAAAATGAAATAGCAATTCGTGCCTACGAACTAGATGAAAATCAAAAACCAATATCATATGAGAAACAAAACAACGAAAATTAATTAAAAAGGACAACTGAAGGAAAAACAAATATACAATGTACAGAAGACCGTGAAAGTTAACAATGCAGAGCCTCACTGGTATGTAGATTACGGGTTATATCTAAGAATGAATGATCAAGATTTAAAGTAGATTCAATGTAAACATACACACACTCATTTACTCACTGACACACAGACCACCTTCCATAACTTATCGTGTCCCTTCGGAAATGGTGAGAATAATCCTTGGTACAATAAATGAGACGAGAAATAAACAGAAACGACAAAGCAAAGGAATGACAAACAACTTAGTCACCACAGAAACTACAAAAAAAAATAAAAACCACAAGAGACTTGGACAATGCAAAGGCAGAAAAGAAGACAAGCAGAACTACTTGCCAACTAATTCCCCAATCTTGCATACGAATAGAAATCCGCAATGGGCGGTTTCAGATGATGGCACAGATAATAAAACGCCTCTTAACGTCTCTGCTCGGTTTGTGTTCATGCACAAGACCTTGTGTTCCTTTGCACCTTGTACAATTCTGGTGAGCAAACACGTCCAGCGGTTCCGTTTTTTTGTTTTTTTTTCGATAACAGTTCCTGACGATCATGGCTGTTCAATGGCCCCGGAATACATGCTGTCTCAAATTAATTTTCCCCTTTTGGTGAAGATGCAACAGTATAACTTTATAGACAAATCAAAAGCTTGGGGCATAACGTTGTGTTATTTAATGTGGCTGAGGGAGAGGAATCGCAACAGGGTGCACACTCAGCCATGCAGCGGGAATATGGACTTGCCACTGACCCCGCTATCCTTATACCGTTATCCTTACTTTTGCTATTTTCTCCGTCATTTTGCACCATGGCATTTAGACCCCGGCAGGGGTGCCAACTTCAACCAGGCATGAACCCCTGCCACTTTCAGATGTTTACAAGCAGCCTTAAATAGAGCTAAAATCAATGGGAAACAATTTAAAGTAAAAAAGAAATACTTTAGAGGAACCCAAGTAGCAGTTATAGGAGGAAAGGGAGGGAGGATTGGCTGGAGTGTATTGTACCCACGGAATGGAGACGAAGCATCAATAATAAATTGCTTCAGAAAAGCTGGTGCTCACTCGCATCAAAGAGAATGCTCCTCTCATGGCAAGTGCCGTTAAAGAGGCCTAAAAGCCCTCTAAAAACTATCCGACCCATGTGTGTCTGTCCAATGGATGCTCAGGAACGGATGAAATCTCAGGGTTAAGTGTATGTGGTATTTTCAAGTGGTTTCAACTTACGGGGGAGGGGGGGGGGGAGGTCTGAGAAATATTATATTTCACAGTATTAGAGATACTACTATCATCAGCGCTCTATATCTCAGCACGATGCCTTAGATAGACAAAGGAAAGGGAGGGAGATCACAAAGAAGCTAATACACCTAGTTTTCCTGCATACTCGCACACTACGGCATCATTCCTGGCCAGCGGCGTCACCACCCAGCCTACTGAGCTCCCACATGGTCTCAGTTGGTGGCTTTCAGGAAGTTGGCAAACGTGAAACGCACCCACAGATGCTGCCAACTCATGAAGTTGTAGAGAGATTCCAAGCAAAGTGCATCAGTTAACGGAGAATGATGATTAATCACTACAAACGGTTTCTCTTGAGGTCAACGCTTGGATGACAGTTGAAAATGTTGGATATCTTTCCGAGCTGCCTGGGTGTGCTCTTGAGAACTCAATTAGCGGTAACGGCCAACGCGAGTTATCCTGTGCTGAAAAGTTCCACTCAATAAACTCGCAAAGCTGCATTTTTGCAAATTCCAACATATTTCTGTGTGGCTAATCCTTTCACAAGCCCGCTGCGTCAAGATCATCGACTACCACGGTTAGACTTACTGAGAGCTCTGTTGTCCCTGGTATGACGTAGGTGGAGCTTTCTTTGGTAATCATAAGGCTGAACCCATACACTGACAGGATTTAGACCCCACAAAGATGATGAAAAAATTTTTGCACCACTACCGAGTGTACATTGATATTTGTGACCACTCGCATTGTGGTGCAGAGAAGAGTGTCAGAAAATACATTTTGTTCTTCAGTGGCAATATGACTAGGATGCCAATTCAGCAAAACCACAATTGGAAGCAGGAATTCTTGGGTAAGTGTATCTGTAGGCATAAGCTTCAAACATGTCAGTTACCAAAAAGAAACGACGAGGCCTGTGATTCAGCTCCACATCAAGCAATTACCGTCAAAGTCAAAAGGGAAGGGTGGAAGGAGCGAGGGGAAGGGATGGTATACTTAACATGGTCACATCTGACAAACCGCTCAGAGCTATATAGTGAAGGTATAGTCATCATTCTATTATCAGACGATTAGAATTCCAGGACACAGAGAAGCAGAACATTTAATTGCTTGGCATTCACCATTGCAACAGCTTGAAAAATAGAAAAATTGAGCCTTGCAAAGCAAGTTATTTTATCATTTGAACTTGTTTATAAAGGTGTCAAGCTCATAAAAAGAGCGACAACGAAGAGGGTCAACCACAATGTGGAGCAGAAGGAAATTGCTGGAAATAACATGGATGCATCACAGCATGAGGAAAGGAGTTGGTGGATGAAAGGGAGTCAGGGTTTCAGTGGGTGTAAAAAGCTGAGATGGAAATAGAAAAAACCATTATAAAGACCTTTGAAGTAGAATTAAAGAATGCATGAAATGTTTGTGGGGTAGATGAGAAACTTCGTAGTAAAAGGTAGGATGTATAAGGTAGCATGGTCCGTGGATGTGGTGGGAGACAGTTGATGTAACTTAAGTCGGGAAACTGTCAGCTTAAGTTTGTTACATGTCACCATACGAAGGGGTGGGGGGGGAAGACATAGGGTATTGCTGTGTTAATTAGGTAGGGATAAGGATAATTCACCCAGTATGTGATTGCCCCCTCTGACCTTTCCTATGTTTTTGATTTCAAGACGGCAAAAGAAGGAATCACATCCTTAAAACAACAACAACCAAGCCAGCATTTCCAGCAGGCGAAAAACCGCCTCCAGGAATGACAACTAGCGAGACTATGCCCCTGGGTTGATGATGATGGGGTGTGACGTTAGAGGAAGAGGGACAGGATTGAGACAGGATCGGCGGGTCGCGGACACAAACAGGAGCATGAAAGGAGGTCTCTGAGGAACGTTATTGAGACAGAGGCTCTGGCTGGCCCTCCTCGATATGGTGAAGAAGGCTGCATGAGTCTTCATGTTCATTTGTGTGAATTGCATGTCTGATGGAGCAAGACGCTAGCCATTGACTGTTCGGCTGGGTCATGTGAGACCATGCCTCGGAGCTCATGTGTGCCATCAGGGAAGAAGCGGCGCCATTCTGACAGAGGAGCGGCGTCAAGTGCGATTGTGAAAGAAGCTGCATGCAGTTTCTGAGCCCTGGTGTTGAATATTCACTGCCCAAATTGCCTCCTGTACATTTCCCGCCGAGAGAGCGGCTTGGCCACATTTTGGGTGCGAGCTTCCCGCGCAGCGACGACGCGAGATTCAATCGCCCAAGCTCATAAGAGACCACTTCTGGACCCAAAACTAAATGCCAGAATAAAGGAGGCGATTTTTATTTGGTTTATCTTTCCCCTTGTCCGTTTTGTAACCATCTGTGTGGAGGCACCAAAATTAGGTTAGTTCACCTCACGTTCAATTATTATCCCGTTTTGATTATCTCCATTATAAATAATCTGATTTGTCCTCGTCCGAGTGAACATGTCTCGGTACCTGCTTTGCCGCCCTCCTGTCCCGTGCGGCCATAATCCCCTAAGAACTCGGCTATTCGCCTCCAAGGGAAATTGTTCGGTTATCTGTTCGCGTCGGTCTTAACCGGCGTGGACACGACAGTATTTCATCAACTGAAAGCTGATAAGTGTATGGTAACTGCATTGGGAAGCGATGATGGTTTTTGAAGCGTATCCCTCATTGGAGCAAAATATGAAATTGTGGGTGCAGGGGAGGTTTATGTATTGATGAAATGGGTCAAAAGGATAACAGCAAACTAGAAAGCCTTGAGGGAAGAGCATTTGACATCAAGAAATCGGAAAAGTTTTCACAAGCAAGAGGAGAGGACGAAGGAATGGAGGTGGCATTAAGTCTGCACTTTGAAAGGATAACAAGATAGAGGTTTTTGGTGAAAAATGTTTGTGATCTGGAGCAGTGTGTGTTGGGCAAAAAGGTAGAGGGGCAAGACTGGAAAAGAGATGGTAAAAAGCTGCAAAGCCAACCACACTTCCTGAGGTGAATAAGAAACAGACCCTGAGACTCTGACCCCTGTCCATGAAATGTCAATTCCAAAGAGGAGCTTTGACACCATTGCTTAAACAGGTATGGTGAGAAGCAGCATCAGCCAAATGAAGGAACCATTCTCCATCGCACTTGGATGAAGAACTTGTGTACTGTTAAAGCTTGAGGCGACTGAGGAAGCACTTGGTGCTGCATATAATTCTGATCCAGCACAATCTTTCAGCTCAGCGATTAGATATGATCTGTTCATGACAAGTTATAGCTTATGGTAAGCACAGAAGCTCCTGAGACAGCATTCTTCTCATTGGCTGACCACAGAAATAAATTGGGGTTGTCCTTTATGGGGGGACAAATAAAGAGGCAGAAAGGTGGGACTTTCCTGTATTAAGGCATTGCTCCAGGTTGATGAACCAGTTGCTTATGTTCTCTTCATCAGGACAAAGGATGCTGCTATCTTACATCAGGTGAAGATATCTGCAAAATGATAGTGGATTTTCAAGTGTCAAAGACAGATTGATCGTGGTAGAACAGAACAGTAAATTGTCCCAGAATGCCTTATTGAGGATGCTCACCTCTAAACAAAAGAGAATGCCACCCAAAGCAACCTGCTGCTCACAAGTGCAGATGAAGTCTGGACTTGTCTAGGAAAGGACTGTCAATACTGTTAGCTAACGTGTTTGGAAAATACAGCAGGGTACCAGTGCTCAGGAGATCTCTGAGTGAGATGAATCCTGACCTCTTGTCTGAGGAAAGAATTTTATCAACTGTTGACAAAGGAGAGAGCATGATGTCCAGAGATAGAACGATCTCGCAGAAACATGTCTGTTGTGGACATACTACAGTGTAATATTTCTTGATTGGCAATCCCAATGGTGTAACAATGTATGAAGACAACTACCACCAGTTAGATATGACCATCTGGACCTATCATGAGTTATGAAGGACAAGCTCTTCTGAACAACACCATCCTGTGCAGGAGGATATAAATATGCCTGTGATCTTTTGGAGTCCTGAGAGTGGGAGGTTTTTCATCCACTCATCATTCTTCATTGATTTAAATCCATGGATATATATATATAAATATATATCTTTCGTGTGTGCAACGAATGTCCATTCATATTGATAATGTGGGACCCCATATGAAGCAAGGACTGATCTCATGGTCTCTAAGGTTACCTGCAAATGGGTGCAAGGAAAGGATCTGATGTGAAGCGATAAAAACAAGAAAGAGGTTACAAAAAGCTCAGCATGGTTTATATAGCATTTTCCTAATCACATCAATATTGCATAGGACATTCAGAAAAAAAGAAATGAAGTGTGGCAAAAACTCAAGATTGAGGTGGCTGTGGGGTGAGGGTGAGTGTCAGGATCCAATAATAAGTCCCATCATTGTTTCATGCTTGAAACCAGTGAGGTGACTCATTGCAGTAACTGGTGTAATTTGCATATACAATCAAGGTACGATAATAAATTTCATAAGGCAAGCATGATAATTCCGACAACCATAGAGGAAAGAGCCACACAGATGGTTTGTTTCCACATTCCTATGATGCCAACACAACTATCAAAATAGATATTACAGAGACTCACCATAAATAGTACAAAATAACTTGTCATCAACTTGGGATCACAAATATATTTAACCAGATGCCTTGATTATCCAGTCAAAAGTGTCTCTCTTGCAAGCATCAAACCCCCTTAATTCAATATGAGGTTACATTTGCTGGCATTATACATTTATGGGCTAAAATAATGCAAATAAGTATGCCCATACCTTCATCACAGTAGCGACCTGAGAACCAGTTCCCGAGCAATCGCGAAGGCTTCATCATCCGTCACAGAGCACAGTCACCATTTTCACAAGGGTTGCGCTCCATGCATACCCTCATCACCATGCTGGATTAATGCCTTGGCTACTCAAAGCAACACTTCATGCATGTCACCTTGCTGCTTATCCGATGCCCTTTCAACATTGAGGCGTCCTCATCAGAGCAACGAAGATTGAGTATCAACCATGAAAAGGTGGTTCATACTTTGCAGGGGGGAATGTGAGGCTTGATGTACGTACTTCTGGTGGAATTCCACCCAAAAAACAGGTCACTTGTGATTTGAGACGTGCCATGTCAGTAACAAGTGTGGCTTGTGTTTCTCCATCGAGACTGAGCATTGTTTGGCGACCTGCACGCCCAATTGCCACCCAGTGCCAACGCCCATCATCGACTTGCCATCGCTACGCACCATTGACTCTGCACAAGCTGCCCTACCTGCAGCTGCAAGCGACCTCACTGAGCAACAAATGTAAGGAAGTCAACAAAAGCCACCATCATCTTGGTACATGATTAGACCTTGGCTTTGGTTTGTGTGAAGCTGGAAGGTCAGGCGGCCAGCCCAACGAGGCCCCTCCCAGCGCAAGAAACGTGCCCACTGCCTGGCTCACCACCAAATACCAAGGCACTCCAAGCAATTGGTCGTAGCAAGACAAGGAGCATTAGGAAGTGAAGAGGAAGAAAAATTAAAATACTTGACCTCCTGGAAGCCATATCTTGGTTATATGTGATAACGCTTCAAATAATTTTATATTCTGTGCTCTTTTCAAAATAATTGTTTTAGGAGAGTCAATAACGGCGTCGAATCTATAATATTCAGTGTGTTCACAAAGACCCTTTTAAAGTAAAAAAAATTCGAACTAGTTTGTATTCTTCAAACTTCCAAGAAAAACAGAAAGCCAATCTAATAAAAGGTCAATTTGAAAAACGCAAGTCTACATTGTACTCTCAACTTGTATGCTGAAAACAACTCTCTGCCCTTTTGAGGAGAGCATGCTGTTTTGAAAACAAATTTCTTGAAATAATCTTCACTGAGAAGTACCGGCCTTCTCTCTAACAAGAATAGATGATGTTGTCATTAAAGTTTTAAAATGTCATGTCTATCGCATGAGACACCGCTCTCCTTTCCTTTCGTGAATTAAATTAACCTTTAGTGTGCCGTTTGGATTTTTGATGTTATTGAAGTTGTTGGCAATCTGATGTTGAGATCATTTGGTATGAACAACAAGATGTCAAAAGGAGATTCATCGCACCATCCAAGACCATCTGCAAGTTGGGGGTAAAGCAAGATTGCCAAGGGGTCGGAAAGGGCAAGAGGAGAAGAAGAAATTAGTTTCACTGGCCGCAGGGCATTCTTAAACACAAAACATACTTGCGCTCTCCGTAATTCAGGACGTTTTATTAAGCTCTGCCGCATATTGCACTGCCTGTCCTGCGGCGTCAAAAATTGCAGATGGAAATAAATCAGCCACACCAACAGCCCAATCACTGATCTGACCTAGACATTGTTGCTTGCCAATTAACACAAAATATATATTAATAAACAAACAGCAGCCACATCAAACATAAAAGCAGAACCAAACTTCAATGAGGGTCTCCTGGCTCAGCTGTTGTGGACCCCGTTCAGCATTGCCGAGTCTAAAAATCAAGCAATAAGACGAAGAAGATTGTAAGCCAAAATATAATGATTGCATTTTTTAGGGAGCCTTTAAATTTTCGCTCTGCCCCGATTTAATAGACTTGGATATATTTTATGAGCGTCCGTTCATAATTTATGGGCAAGAAGAGCTGTCAGTCTGCATTTTACTAAGTTTCTCTGTATTATGAATGGACTGAATTTTGCATTTATTGGTGCAAAATTTAGTTTGTGGGAAAATTCATGAAAAGGATGTGGAATGGGGGCAGAAAGGGTCATAACATTTCACGACATGTTTTAAAAGGGTAAACATTCGCATTGGTTTGCAAAGTTTCAATCAAGAGAGCTGTTTTTAGAAAGTGCCCTTATGCTCTGTATGTACAAAAAACTTCCCAAAAATTTATAACTTCACATCAAAAACTATACATGAAATTGAAGTGCACATAACTTGCAAGATTGTCATATATCAGACCTATCTCGTGGTTATCTGGCCTTTTAACACACACACGCGCACACACCACACACACACACACACACACGTTGATTGCAAAACCCCGTCTCCCGCTGCGCAGAGAGACGGTGCTGAAAAAAAGACAGGGATGCGAACGATACAATGGATGAATAGAGTGATGCAATGTTGCAATGGATTAATGGAGTGTCCTTGAAAGAAAGAATTCTGAGCTCAGAAATCAGGAAGAGATTAAAAATCAATACTGGTGAAGAAGAAACTTGGTTACTATGATTAAAGACTTTGAAGAGAAGACTTGGTTGGTATGGTCCTGTGCAATGAAGATCGCTTCTGAAAAAGATACAGATTGAAACTGTCATAAAAGATATGGAATGTTTACATTTGTATGAAACTGATGCAATGTAGAGAAACATATAGAGGAATGCCAAATTTCAACCAACCCTGAAGAAGGGGAAAATGGTCGGTGTATTGAGAGACAGAGAGAGAGACAGAGACAGAGACAGGGAGACAGGCAGAGAGAGAGAGAAGAGAGAGAGAGAGAGAGAGAGAGAGAGAGAGAGAGAGTTAGTTTTGAAAGGCTCGATAGCAAAGAGATAGGTCTGATATATGACAAATTTGCAAGTTAGGAGCACTTTAATTTATGATTTTTTCCCAATTATACACAAACATTCCACATGCCCAGTTTGTAACTGCATTGGACAGAGCAGAAGATAAAGCATTTGCAGGATGTAATACAGTATACATTACAGTCTATCAAAAAAGAGCAAACTGGTCTCGAAAGGAAAATTAATATTTATGTAGTTTTTCAAAAAATAAACTTAAAGAAAGTAATCTATTTTTCCAACACAACAGTTTCTTTACATTTGGCAACAAGATACTCCAGCAGACAGTGGGGATACCCATGGGTCAGATCCAGCCCCTTTCTTTGAAAATTTATTCCTGCACATCCACGAGTCTGATTTGGTTCAGAACATTCGCAGGAATAAACTGACAACTGTGCAAAGCTGTAGAAAACAGCTTCTGATTCACTGATGATTTGCTAGCTAATTAATGATGACTTTGTATTTATCAGGTTCATGATGATGTACTGTATATCAAAAAGAACTCAAATTAAACTAGAGTTAATTCGACTGCGCGGAGTCGACGGTATGCCTCCGCTCTCCTGCACAAACACTTGAGTATTGACATATTTGACCCTTGACCTTTATCATATCTGGCCCAAAATCTAATCAGTTCATTGCCCTGTCTAACTTTACCTTTGTACAAGTTTGAAGAAATCTTCCAATATTTCTTGAGTTAGGGCGTAAACAGTAAAATTCAGAGTTTGACCTTGAACTTTACCCTTGACCTTTATCACATCTGCCCAAAATGTAATCACTTAATTGCCCTGTCTTACTTTACCTTTTACCAAGTTTGATGAATTCCACAATTTGCTTCTTGAGTTATCGCGTAAACGAAAATCTGGACGGACAACGAACGACGGACGGACAGACCACCGGAAACATAATGCTCCGGCACCCCTTGGTGCGGAGGCATAAAAAGAAAACCAAACCCACTTCATTTTCTTTTTTAGAATTACAAATCGATATCGATATAATTAATTTCACACGATATCATTTGATAAACGAGATGATTTTCCATTCTCATTGTACGAATGCCTTTTTTTCGACAGAAACATTCCTCACTCGAAGAGCACTCGGTAGACCATACCTTCACCAACGCAATGCCTGACCCAGTAGAACACATCAGCCCAATCATTTTGAAATATCATGCTATATATCGTTTCTGCTCTCATCTCTCAATGGTGAAGATCACTTTGTGAAAAAAAGAAAAAACGAAAATTCTCCTATCTGGATCCGGATTCAGATCTTCACCAAAATCGAATCGATTCGTTCTTGTCAGATATCCAACGTGTCCACCAAATTTCGTCCGAATCCATCCACAACTTTTTGAGATATCGTGCTATATATCGTTTTTGGCCTGATCTCTCAATGGTGAATAATCAAGTCAAAAAAATTCTAGTAGTCGATCTGGGTCTTCACTAAAATCTAATCATTGGTCCTTGTCACACACCCAACCTGCCCACCAAATTTCATCCGAATCCATCAACAACTTTTTGAGATATCCTGCACACAAACAGACAGACAGACAGGGGAGAAACATAACTTCCTTCCACCATTGTGGTGAAGAAAAAAGCTTCTTACATGGTATGGTTGCAGGTGAATTACTTCAGATTGTGAGAGCAACACACAGCACTGAACTTATCAATAGATTAAAACAAATAGTCAGATGTATGCGAACACAGGAGCTCCAGTTAGCATATTGAAACAAGTTATATTTAAGATCATAAAACGCACCAAATAGAATTAGTAAAATACAATATGAAGAGTAAAATTATTAATAAGATATTTAAATACGTTTTTTTGAAATATATATATACTATACAAACTTTTTTTAACATAAGTGGTTGCTGGAAGACAGAGCAACCAGAAGAAAATCGTTATAAATAACATATGAACACAGTTAATTTGTGGTAAGTGGGATGGACGTGCTGGTGGTTTAACATGATCCCTTAGACCCTGATTTTTTTTTTGTGCCGTGAACAAACTTTGGTGCATCATGAGTGATGAAGGTTGTGACAGGTTTCATCAAAATCGTGTATGTAGCTTCAGATAAGAGAGCAAATACCTATTTTGGGGAGCTCAAACCCCCCACAGACCCCAAACACCGCAATTTTTTAATGCCATGAGCAAACTTAATACATCATGAGTGATGAAGGTTGTGGTTAAGTTTCATCGAAATCACGTGTGTCGTTCAGAGAAGAGAGCAAATACAATTTTGGGGGGTCAAAACTCCCACCCCACCATAGACCCCTTAATGAATGCAGTTTTTGATGCGGTCGATTACTTTAGTTAGGCATCAAATATGAAGCTTGTGGCCGAGTTTAATCAAAATTGTGCGTTGGTTAAAGCGATAATGACTAAAGTGTTTACAGACTCACTGACTAAGTCCAGATAAGCTAAAAATGTGATATATATTAATCCACGAGCAAGTAAAGTTGAATCATGATGTTGCATTGTTGGGTTGACTGACTGCCTGGACGCAACTGAAGTTGCAGATCTATGATGAGGATGCATGACCAAGGTTGTGGATGCGGCGTTTGGAGAGGTCTGGCCTGAAAGAATCGAAAGCTAGGAAGAACGTTGCCCAGCTGATGATCGGTTTACAATTGAAATGAAGTTGAATATATGAATATTGAAAAGTGTGTGAAATAAACATCATTTTCAGCAATCCTGAAAATTATATTATATTTTCGACAGCCGATACTGTACAAGTGTGTGGTGTGTGTGTGTGTGCGTGCGTGCATGCGGGTGAGTGCATGCGTGTGTGTGTGTGTGTGTGCTGCTGTTTGTTGTGTCCAGGTTATAACTTTTTTACGTTGGAGCTTCTTATCAAATTTTCAACAAATCTCTATTACTAGCTGGTACAACGGAACAATCGGGTAATGCGACTTGAAGACTTTCAACTCTCCACCCCTTCTCACAAACCCCAAGTCATAAACTGCCCCTCCCAGACCCAATCATGAAGTCGCCTCCCAAACCCCCAAGTTCTCAACCTCACACTCACAAACCCCAAATCCTCAACCTCCTGCTCCTAATCCAAAGTTTCAATACTCTCCCCACTCCAAGCCTTCAACCCTTCTCTCCCCACCAAACTCCTCCAAAAACCTCACCCCCACCACATCTCAACTCCACTGAAAGTCCTCAACCATCACCCCCCCCCCAACCACAAACCTCAAATCCCCACCCCGAAAGTACTTCAACCCCTCCAAAGTGTCAACCTCCCCCTCCCAACTCTGTCCCATCTTTGCTCCCTCCGAACCACAACCATCTGAACTCCCTGACTCCCTCTCCCTTCCCCCCACTCATAAAAGCGAAAGGGCATTCTTACATAGATCATGTCATGAATATTTAATATCGTGTCACCACAATCACCGAGTTTGACGTTGTTTACCTCATCATTGCTCGTCAACAAACGGCCATCTCAGGGTGCTGGTGTATTTTGTGTCACTGCAGCATAATCCCCAGCAAACAACACTTCCCTCCTTTCTTCTTCTTCCTCACTCCACCCACTCCCATTTCCTTTCGGTCATATCGCATCACGTTCCAGCAATATCAACATTTCATAGAACTTAAAGAACACAGCAATGATCAATGAGTAAAACCACGACAGGGTCTGAAAGCATTGCACCCAACCAGATACATTCAAAACGGCTATTACCATGCATTTTTCCTTTTAAAACATCAATTTTCGTCCATTTCTCCCATTTGCTGAACCGAGTCTAAACCATCTTAGCAACTGTGAAAAATGAAATCAGATGTTGAATTAAGAGTGAAGATGAAGCCATGAGGGAGTCTGAATGGACTTTACATTACAACCCTGAGATTGAAAATCGGCTTTTTTCACTAAAAATGCATTTTGTCTAAAAACTCCCAACATTTGTCCAATTCCTCCCCGTTTGCTGCAACCGACTCTAAAAGACCATTTCAAAGCAAAAAAAAAAAAAGAACAACAGTTCAATGGAAGAAGGACCGACTGGTCGGGAAAAAAAGGCAGCAGGAGCCTTAAAATTTACTGCCAAGCCTGGAGTTAGGCCCTCGCCACAACCCACATGTGAGGTGTTGTAATGATCCACCCTTTCGTGACAGCACAACGAACGTAATAAGTTTACAGTCAATCATCATCAAGCTGCGAAGTTGCTGGTAAGTAATATGACAATATTGTGCATTTGTTCCAACATTCTATTTTTTAGATACATTGATATAAACCTTCATGTAACCTATCTCATCCATCACATGACTCGGGGTTATTTGACAAGTTTTGGAATAAAAAGAGAGAATACAAATCGAAATGCGAGTAAAATGATTAATGTCAGATCATCTTCACTGCACAATTACATGTGAGTGTGTGAATGCTTCATTCATGGTAATTTCAAAATTATTTCCCAAATTACACCTTCTTAAGTATCCCAAGTTAAATAGCGTGATGATGTTGATGATGTTGATGATGATGATGATCCCAAACACAATTTTTTTTTCTGAAAACCATTGAAAATCATTTACCATGATGTAATTTGAAGGAAAAATTATTTGGAAATTTTAATGCCAATCACAGTGTCAAAAAAGCCCGAGAGTGTTGATTTTTCCATTTCGCCAGTGACATCACATCTTGAAGCCGTTTTGATCCGAATGGCGGCTTTACAGAGAGAAACAGTGTATTTTGAGCTCGCGATTATGAGACGATTCCACCATCATCGGCAACTCTGATGGTTCTCAGTATGTTGAAACTGATCAGTGAGATTTTGAAGAAACTATTGGCGATAAAATTAGTGATAGAAACTTTCAGAAGGATTAAGAGCCACATCGTTTTGAGCCTTTCAGAGGAAGAAGAAAAGGTTTCGTTTCGAGCCCATATCATTTTGAGCTGCAAGCGATTTAGAGGAGAAGGTGGAAGTGTTCGTGAAGATTAAATGCTGGTCGTAGTTCACTACAGATTGGTAGGTTTTGTTTCTGTTTAATTGATGGCTTATAAGGGAGGGATATTGAATTACCATAATTTATAAATCAGTTTACATTACTCAAGCATAATCAGATACTTGTCATTGCCCGACAGCACGGACACGCCAGGCATACCAGGACACGCTGAGAAAATGAGTGATGAATGCTTTGTCCTCCCATCATAGCTGGCCACGTGTGTTGTATGTTATGGGATCGTCCTGTTTCATATTTTCCTGGGACGCCAGTTGTGTCTGTGTTAGGGTCGTATTCATGCCATGGTGCTATATTTGCCACGTTTGTGCTGTGTGCTGTGCCATGTGTCATGCTATGTGCTGTGTCATGTGTCATGCTGTGGTCTGATGTAGTCTGATTTTGAATAAAAAAAATGCTAATTAAAAAAACAAAAATTTTTGATTTTTTTTTTTTCCTAAAATTGAGATAGCATAAAAACTTGACCTGATTGAGTAAAATTAGATACATTTCTGAATTCAGCATGTAAAAACATACAAGAACCGTTGAGAAAACCTAGACCTCTGAAAAAAATATTTCAAATGCAGCCCAGTGTAATAGATAATTATTTCAGTGCTCTTTTGGTAACTGCCAGGTAATGCAACAAGTGTTAGATTCACCGCTCAAATCGCTCGGATTTATATGCTGGTAGCTGGTAGAGATGTGTTACAATTTCGAGCGACGCTGTTGGGTCCACATAAATAGAAGGGATGGCATCCTCTCTCCAATCTTGTGATAACCACAAGACCTAACCATCTCTTTTGTTTCACAACAGTGCTCTGCACATGTTCTGAGCAGACAAGTGAACATTCTGAAGGCCAGATCCACACTCAGGTATTTTGGAATGAACCTCGTCCAAATCTGGCAACTTAGGTCTTTCGGCCATTGCGATAGCATGAAACCAACTCGGTTTGTATTACTACACAAGCAGCAAGGATGCATTGACTCGGCATATTTGTGAAAAATCGAAAATTATTCGCCGTTTGAGTTAAATCGTTCCACGATGTAACCCGGAGACATACAGTATGACGGTCCACGTATCTGATGCCACGTCATGGCTAATGTTAAGAAAGATTTAGACGTTTAATTCGCAAATTTACATACTTTAATTCGGAATTGCAAAAGACACATCATATCTTATTTTGTGGGTATCAAGGGATAGATTAGCGTCAATGAGGTCTGAGTATTTGGGTTCCCATTCAATACGTGAATAGTTACAGGGATTTATTACTGGAGTGTGTGGTATGGCTGTTAGGTCAGGTCAGGTCATGTAGGTGAGCATGTGCCGGAGCAGCACGTCGCTGTGTCCATTTTCCGCCAGAAATCCAGGGGCCTCCGTTTGGCCAACCCCATCTCCTTGAGATGCCGATCAACATGGTGCAATAACGCACGTGGTACACCCATTGGCCTCACCCCTTCACGAGGCTCCCTCACTGAGAGAATCTGGTGAGCAGATCAGCAGCAGGAAAACAGCACATGTCCAAACAGCCACAGCTGACACTCTCAGACTATAGGCAACAAATCTCATCTGAGTACCTCTCAGCAATGGATTGTGGACAGAAAGCCTGACAAGCGACAGCAAGGATTCTCCGAAGAGACCTGGTACCGAAGGATGTAAGTCTCTGTCTCAGAACCTTGGTCAATTTCAAGTCTCACATCCATAGAGCAAGACTGGAAGCACCAAGGACTTAAAGACTTGGACTTTCATCCTCCTGCATAGGTACCACAGAATCACACCACTGATCCGGTTAATCGATGGACTCCCAAGCCCGACCCAAACATCCATTAACCTCTGGTTCTCACAACATGCAGAGACATGAATATCACTGCCAAGGTAAGTGAATTTCTCTGTGACTTCAACATCCTCACCAAAAACAGATACAACAAGATAGCAGCATCCAATATGTCATTGAAATCCTGGATCTTAGTTTTGACCCAGGAAACTGTAATCCCTGAGGCTCCGACTCTTCATTCAGTACTTGAGAGCCACCATAAGGATATCCAGCGTCTCTGCAGAGATGACTGAATCATTTGCGAAATAATAAGGTCAGAAGATGTTGACATTCCCAAACAATGCACCAAGCTTGATTTCTCTGAAATCCTCCCCAGAATCCAATCCATACAAGCGCCAAAAGGTGTTGAGGCGAGTACACAACCCTGATGAACTCCAGTAACAACTGGAAATAAGTCGGATTTGGAACCACCACACCTCACGCACTCCAGTACCAGAGTATAGTTCAGACATCAGATTGATAAGTTTTGGTAGCACCTCACGAAGACCCAGAATCATCCAGAAGGCATTGTGATTGACTGAATCGAATGCTTTGCAGAGATCAATAAAAGGCTGTGAGCAGCCCCTGCAGAAACTCTCATCTGCATTCAGTGAAGACCCGAAGAGCAAGGAACTGGTCAATCGTTGACCTCTATTGTGTAAAGCCAAACTGCTCTAGGTGTTGGTGCTCGAGCAGATGTTGGCGAACCCTATCAATAATTATCCGAGCAACCTTGACCAGCACTGAGAGCAGCATCACCCTCAGTAGCTGTTTGGAGTCCTGGTGATCATCCTTCCATTTCCAGAGAAATACAACAAGGCCCCTCTTCCAGTAAGTGGATGATGCCTGTGTCCACAAGAGCAGCCAGAACTGCATACAATGACCTGAGTACAGCATTTCCACCAGCCTTAAGTAGATTCAGCATGGATGCCATAAATCGCAGGAGCATTACCCCCTTTCTACTGGTTCACCGCAGCCTGTGTTTCCACAAACGAAGGTGGTTTACAGTTGATTTGAGGGTCAGCAATATGGATAGTTAAACCCTGATGTCCAACTCAATAGCTGGTGGTCAGCCGGTTCATTCTGCTCAAAGTAACTGGCCCAACGGGCATTCACTTTGGCCTACTCTGTCAAGAGCCAATACCTCCACTCTAAATTGCATTCCACCGAGGATGGGCTTGGAAGAACGCGATGCAATGCATCAATTCAACTGTAATTAGGACGAGAATCACTTGACCACAGGTGATGCTCTACCCCTGCAGGATTCCACATATCGGCCTCCTTCTCCGACCTTAGTGCACATACACTTTACGCTCAACTCCGAACAGCTCAACTTTGCCATTAACCTGGCCTGCGACTCTGGGTGATGGTATCCAGTGTGCCTTTAGAGACAAATTTCTTCTTCGCCTAATGATGGTTCAAGACATCCACCGGAAACATCAAGGATGGTAGTCTTGAAGGCACTCACAATTCTTCAGGATTCCCCAAAACACACAGTCCCCAAATCTCCACTCAGTCTGTCGCAAACTCGCGGCTCTGCTCTCATCCTGAGCTTGCCAATATCCAGCCTCGGCTGGGATGGTCCATTCTCTGGATTTCAGTTGCAACTTCAGAGTTAGACAACAAGTCTGTGGTCGGTGTTGAGAACTGAGCACTCCAGTCAACCTAAAGTTCTGAGTCATCTCCAGTGCCATTAACGAGCAAAAGGTCAATCTCCTTTGCCACACCAACCAGTGTTGGAATTACCAAGTTGAGCAATGAGCCTGTGGGCAATGAAACCATGAACCAGCCACCCAAGTCACAACTTCTTGCAAAGTCAAGGAACCTCATGCTATTCTGGTTCACAGTTACAGACACATGGGGACCAACATGTCCAACACATGTCTCATTACCATCCTTCAGTGCCAGTCGATGCATTGAAATCCCCAAGACTCGAAAGTATCTCCCTTGGGGCACAAACCAACCACAGACTCGAGTGCAGCATTGAATGCCTCCTTCACAGTGAGATCACTCCCTTCAGTCGAACATATACAGAGACCAGGAAATGACACCAAGGAGTGTTATGTTGAATCCTCAGTCTCATAATATGCTCATTGACGAGTATTACCTCATTATCATGGAATCAGCTTATTAGACAAAGTTGTAGCAACCTCATGGCTGTTACTGAATCATCAATTAACATATGTACTATGTAGTGATCATATGTGCAAAAGAGCTTGAGTGTGACATGTGTGCTAAACAGTATACAAACCAAAGAAAAGTTACAATACAAACTAGCCCCCCTCAACCAAAAAGTAGAGCAGCTGTAACAATTTCAACAGTGATTTTATTTTTATATTATTTTGGAAAAGGCGATAAGAGTCCTCAAACCAAAAAAATATTTTGAACTCTAATTTGTGTGCTTAATGATACCATCTAGTTGTTGTCTCCACTTATATTAGACTGACATCATTCTTGATCTCACAGATAATTCAATTCTCCTCATGCCTCTATCAAGTCTCAAGTTAGGTCAAAAGGTCAACACAGGCCTAATTTCTTAAATTGATAGATAGGGCCAAAACTAAATATATTGTTACGGTTGTGGAAATTCACAAGAACACCATTCAGGTTTCCCAGAGATCAGTTATGTCGATAAGTGTGTGTTCAGATTAGATTTCCCCACCGATGTTTAAAGGGATTTATTCGTGTAACCGGCTGTGATCTTGAGTCAGCCGTTATCTTTTGCTATCGTTTTTTTGGAACAACACCTTTCAACAACCACGCCATCCCCACCGCAGCGCCAACCACAACCACTATCTCAACAACCACGCATCCCCACACAGCACCACACAACCACTATCTCAACAACACGACATCCCTCACACCTACGCCACAACAACATCGCCTCACCTTCATCTCCACAAACGCGCCATCTTTTCGCCAGCCACGGCAAATCCTACCAACGAACAACATTCTGCCACCAGACGCGGGGACTCCCTAGTTGGGGCGAGGCCGATGACTCTGCAACGTCCGTGTGGAAGGATGATCTCTGCAACGTCCGCTCTCTTCGCATGACTTACGATTGGATCAAAGATCAAAAGGGGCGGAGCCAGCGAGGGGTGAAGGGTGAGAGCTCAAGGATCAGACCTCACCACGGACCCCATAAAAAGGCGTGCTGAATGCCAAGCGAGTCAGTTGAGGTTTGGCTGTGGTCGGTCGGGGAGCTGCAGTAGGTGGAGATCTGGGTTCGCCGTGGAGCTCAGTCGGAGAGAGCAGAGGAGACTGGAGCTTGAAGCCAAGGAGCGAGTCCAGCGAAGGGCAGTCGGAGCTCGGAGCGCAGCCAGCCTGCCGTGCCCGCAGAACTGCGGGTTCGTCTGAAGAAAGCCGGAGAGAGGTCGCCAACGCTGAGAATGGACGGGCTCTTGAAAGAGCATCAACTCTCGAAAGAGCAAAGGCCGTTCGTTCCTCTTGAGGCGGTGTCGGCTAGGCCGAGCCACCAGGCGCACAGCGGGGCCTGACCAACCGAGCTGCCGTGTTCCGACGATACGTCGGAGGGTCGCTCAGCGAGTCACCACGAGGGGGACAGGTAACCAGCCCAGCCTCTCGGAGCTCCTCGCGTCTTCACAGCTCCGTGAACTATAAGACCCACGAGGTCCAGTCTTGCCCCCTTTCCTTTCCTGGGGTTTTTCTTTGAATGAATGTTGTGGCGCCGTGTCTGTCAAGTAGTAAACTGTTATGTGCATGTGTGTAGATAATAATATTAGCACGGTTGTAGTTCTTTTGTCGTGCTTTTGTTGATTGCATAATTGCATGCGACTGTTTGCCTTAGCCTGATTGCATACGTGCATGCCTGCATACGTGCTTTGTAAATAAATGTCCTTGTGTGAATGTTGACCTGCTCGTTGCGTCCTCTCCCCTCGATTGAGCTGCCGTATTGCATTCGGGATATTAGCTGGCTTTTAATAGCCGATAAGATAATCAAGTCCGACAGGGCCTCGCGATAATACACGCTCGGCAAATCGCAAACGGAACGAGCTGCTTAAGAACGGCTCTTTTCGTGCAGCCCCGTCAGGTGTAAATTCCCGGCATTTCTGTCTGGCGCATACTTAGGTAAATCGACAGTTCGGCGATCGGACCCTGTCTGCGCGCGGACAGAATAGTTGGCTGATTTACGGTGTGATTAAAAAACACCCGTAGCTGGATTTTGGCGTTGATCCGAAAGCTGCGACTAGGTTTGCCACGTCGGTGGGGCGTGCGGCCATGAATTAGCTAAAAGCGGTCCCCGCACACCGACGGGCGGAAAACACAACAATATCACTACATCTCAAAAAGTTCTGGACGAGTTATGACAAACGAGGTGGATGAGTTGAATAGGTGACAAGAACAAGCGGATTGGATTTTGGTTCGGATCCAGCCCATCAGTGGATACAAAACGTAAACTGTTCCACCTGGCAGAGGTATTCACTCCACCGCTGCCATTCTTTGTGCTCTTTCGCCAGTTGTCACTCTATGAGTGATTTTTCTTTTAATTTTACAACTATAACAAGTCTGAAGACGACGATTGTTCACGAGCAGTATTTGACGATGTAGATTGTTTCAGAAGTCAAGGATGAGACAATGTGATAATGTTTGACCAAGTTATAAAAATGATCACATGATGGGTACGAGTGACAGGTTATTGGCTGCAAAATGTCGAAAACCCGGTTTCGTTCAACAATTTAAAAATTTGACCTTTGCATAACCTTTAAAGGTCACAAACAATGTTGTGGACATTAAAATAAGGAACAGGATACGTGCTATAGCTTATTGGAGTTAGTTCGTCAGAAGGTCGAAAACCCGGTTCGATTTCCACAACTTTGAAAATTTGACCTTTGTGACCTTTAAAGGTCAAAGGTCAAGGATTATGACCTTTGGTGCAAAACTTCCTCTGGAACATTCCAGGAACAATATAGCATCATATAGCTATATGGCATTTCGCACTCATCGGATTATCCATACTTGATGAAATCAGCGTAAAACAACTTGAAGGGGCCCAGGGCAAGGTGTTCGAGATAGAGAAAATGGTTTCAAGACTTTAGGTGGGGAATGACCTCAAGATTATCATAAAAATATTGTCATCCAGCTCTCAAAGTTTGGGGGGTCGTATGATTTTTATGTCAAAATTCGAAATTTTCTAAGTTCGTGACCTTTGACTTGATGCGAAAAGAAAAATCGAGCTCCGTGGGCTATGCAGGTGCCATTGGGCTAACCAAATACCGAACCACTGCCAGATTCGACAAACCCTCGGAGAAGATGGATTTTTATGTCATAATCCAATTTTTAAGTTCGTGACCTTGTGACCTTGACCTTGGGAGGAAAATGAAAAATCGAGCTCCGTGGGGCTATGCAGGTGCCATTGGCTAACCAAATACCGAAACCCTGCCAGATTGACAAACCCCCGGAGAAGATGGATTTTTATGTCATAATCGCAATTTTCTAAGTTGTGACCTTGTGCTTGACCTTGGGAGGAAAATGAAAAATCGAGCTCCCTGGGGTGCCATTGGGCTAACCAAATACCGAAACCCCTGCCAGATTCGACAAACCCCGGGAGAAGAGAAAATTGAATTATTACAAATTCGCAATTTTCTAAGTTTGTGACTTGTGGCCTTGACCTTGGACGAAAATGAAAATCGAGCTCGTGGGCTATGCAGGTGCCATTGGGTAAACAAAATACGAAACCCCTGTCGATTCGACAAAACCCCAGGAGAAGATGCAAATTGAATCAGCTACCCCTAAAACACGTTTTTTGGGCGTGGCTCCGCCCATAATGGGCGCACCATGCCCATTTCAGGAAAACACAACTAATCATGATATAAACTCCACCAAATTTTGTCAGGATCGATCAAACCCACGGAGCTTTGCTCGGGACAGACAGACAGTCAGACAGACAGACATACAGACATACAGACAACAAATACGAATATAGTGGTCACTTATTTTTTCGTGAAAATATTTTTTCTGAACCATACATACAAAAGCGATGTACTCAGCGATTTGTAGCAATGATGAACGGCATTCTATGAGTGAGGAAAGTGAAAATAAAACTTTATCCTTCAACAAATCGTTACAGCCTGTTCCAAGTGAAGGCAAGGTTGAGCCTTAACCCAGAGAGTGATGTGCCGATGAGCCTGATGAAGGATATAATTAAATAAGGCTGTTAATTATCTTCAAAGGGGTGTTTTATTTACCCAAACACCCAATTTCAGTCAGGCACATCCTTGGAGTTTTCCTCGTATGCATTCAAAGTTTCAGGCTGCTAGTATTTATGGTTTTGGAGTTATGGAGGAGACACCCTGACACACTGACACACACACACACATACACACACACACACACACATTTATTAGTATAGATAACACAGCAACAATAATAAATGCTGTTATCACTGTAACTTAAAGAAAGGTAAAAACAAAATATATTTTGTCGAGAAAATTGGTATCGAAAAAGGAAGGATTGCAATGCAATCAAATACCATGAAATCCCGACATTCGGATTCAACATTCGCGGACCCCGAATATTCAGTGTATCAAATGTGACCTGCTTCTACATTTGTGGCCTTGTGCTTAGCGTTTTCACGGTTTTTGTGAGTGCAAAAACCATCTCCCAAAAGCCACACACACAACACAGCTCGAAAACCATCTCCCACCAATCAATTCATCAAAGCTGGTATAAAGCACCTCTACGTGCACATAAACAATCACCCACCAGCAGTGCACAAAAAACAGCCCTTAAACCATTTCCCACCAACTGCACATAAGGCACCTCTACATGCGCATAAACCATCCTTCGCCACACCCCCCACAAACAATGGTCACACTACCCACCCTCCTCCATCTACCCACAACCCCTGCACGGCTGCTTATGTGCAGCATGTCCTGGGTCTCATTCATTCTTCTCGTCCCACTGCCTTGACCTGCTAACCCGAACCCTCACCTGCGTCCCCTTCAGCGGAGTTCACCAGACTCTAACTTATCATTATCATCATTGTCACATCAAAAGTGACATCAAATCTAAAATAAAAATTGGAAGCAGCACCTGCTGTTGTTGTTTTTTCATTTGTAAGCATTTTTAATGTAACTGCGATCATGTGCATTCGTATTTGTAAAATTTTAAAATGTTCCCTTATGAATCACGAACTGCCTTTTTTTTTCTATCCCCCTTTTTCCTATTGAACCAATGCCCCAACATTCGCGGATTTGATATTCGCGGCATTTTTCAGGAACGTATCCCCCACAAATGTCGGGGTCTTGCTGCACACTAAGAAAAATTGAAAAGCCAACATTCATAAATGAAATAGCCAAAAGTTTATATAACTGATATATTACCATTAACCTTCATGCAGAGGGATAATTGAAATGCAAACCTCAACTCAGAGGACAGAAGGTGTCAATAGTATTCCAAAACAGCAGTGTGTAAAGATTCCACAAGTTTGGCAAGCATACAACTGCCAGTCTTGAAAAAATATTTTAAACATAAAATAAACACACATTCAAACCTCAAAATTTGTGAATTAATCGAGTTGATCAGATTGAACTTTTGACTTGATGTAGGGGAAAAAATTAATGCAGTTAGGCAAGCAAAGCTCAATGAATATCTCTGTAATTTCTGTAGAGGCAGCTACATCTTGCTTTTGTTTGTTGCAAATTGACTGAAATATATACATATGTGCATAACATTCTTTTCACAGACAATTAGGGACATACAGTGGCAAGATACAAAATTATTCAAAATAAATTAATGGGAGATTCAGTGTTGCTTTTCCTGATTAATGGGAATTTTTTATTCCAGAATGCAAGGTGAAAAAATACACAATGATCAACCTCATCGTCCTTCATTTTTAAGTCCGAGTTCGGTTTTCCCTTTAAATCAAAAATACTGTAGTTGTTCAACACTTGATCATTGCTGTTGTTGGCTTTTGCAAATTTGCGCAATCCATTGAAAAGCAGCTTGTGATATTATTCTATGGACATATGCTCTCTCCTCTCACCCCTCCCCCATCCCACCCTCACCCCTTTTTTCACAAAGTTAAGATTATTGCCATTTAATTTAGTTTCCATTTTCTGCCTTCACCAGCAACTCAAAACAGATTAAGGAGAAGGAAAAGTCAGCAAAAATAGAAAACAAAACACACATGTTGTAAACATTTATGAAAATGGGAGAACTGTAATAAAAAAAAATTATGGAAAGTAAATTGCCTTTTGGGCCATAATGACCTGATCCTCCTGACATCATGATTATATCATACTTCAAGGTCATATTATTAGTTATTTTTCTGAATGTTTGGCAGACATATTGGAACACTGAAGATGTTTCTGCTTCAATTCCAGTCTCATAATAAGTTTCTTATAAAGAATTGCACTGTTGCTCTTCATACAATTCAACATGACGATAAAAATATATATTTGGACTTCATTTGATGAATGTTTGCAGCTCAATCATGATGATAAATTACTGCACAAAAAGTAATCCAGGTCTATTTTAAAACCATACAATCAGAAGGAAATGAGAAATGTATGGTCAGATTATTTTAAAATAAGCAAAAGGATAATCAGAATTTTCTTGTTGCAACTATGCCATGTAAAAAGTATAATGAGGGAACAAGCATCCCTTAACTCTCATTTTCAGCAAACATCCACATTTTTGTTTTCTATTGTGACAAAGGTTTCTTACATAGACTTGTGTTACATGTGCAGGAAGAAAATGACACAATGAAAATGTTAAAATTTGCAGAGGGACTAATAGCTTGGGCTTTCCAAACCTGCAGCAAATTCACAAATCAGTGGGTTGTCCTGACCACACATTCCTTATAACAATGAAACCTACCAATATCACAAGAAGAACATTCAAGTATTTTTATGACATGGCCTAGCCATTAGTCATAGATGGAGTGTAGGAGAAAAGAAGAGAATTCTAAATTATTTTCTGGAATATTCCTCAAGCGTAAACGGATACACGACGTGTGCAGCACGTCATGGAGCCGAGGATATTTAGAAAACGTCAAGAAACATAAATATTAGTGGAAGCCACGTATCACTCCACAGTAATTAGACTTGCGAAGGTTACCTAACAGTGAATAAGTGATCGTTATCCTCATCCAATCACCATGATCATTAATGTGAAGATAAGTGACTCACTTCACACTCCAGGGGAAAACTGATGTTTATGGTCACCAGAATAAACACAATTTACCTATCCATGGACGAATGGGAATGAGTCAGTCAGAATGAGAAGAAAACTGAGGAGAAAAACATTTATTCACAGGAAAAGCAAAAAAGTTTTGAACTCAAATAACATTTGAAGAAAACCCCCAAGGACAAAGCCCTTAATCCAATTCCCGTCCCTTGGAACTTTCACCTACCTTATTAGATATTATTGTCACTCATTAAGTATGCAAACAACACAAAAGGAAGAATAGAAATGAGGATGGAGGGGAGTGGAGGAGTAAGGCCTTTCATATATCCAGGCACCATAAGCTAGTTTTGGCTACGACATACAGTCGAGCGTTTTCCCCACGCAAGATGATCGCTCGTAAAGTTCCATTTCCTTTTAAAGTTCAATCGACAAGACTCAAGACGTGAAACCAATGGGTGATTGTCCAAAGAATGTTTTAATTGAAGAGGATGAATGGGAGTGGATGAAGATGAGTGAGGGAGGGGAGGGGGGGGGACGCGTTTTACACGTTTGACCTGTTAAATGCAATTTACACGAATATAAAAACACCTAAGTAATTACTTTTCAGGCTATAACTATGTACTCATAAATAATTTCTCCCCTTATCCTCAAGGCCATTTTCATAGGAAAACATTTCCTAAATAACAAAAGACAACATTGGAAATGCAATTGCAACAACAAAAGATGATAGAAACACAAAAATGAGGCAAATGATAAAAAATAAATTTAAAGGAATTAATTGGCTGTATATCAGATGCAAAAACAACTTCTTTGGAAAGAGTAATAAAAACTGAAAAGAAAGCTTCAAGCAAAACACTTGATCCATTAGCATTGGAAGAACACAAGGTTATAGATTCCATCACTGAGGACTTCATTCCAAAGCCTCTACCTGCTCAAACCAAGCTGTGAATTAATGCAACGACTGGGTCAGTTTTCCGGATTGTATGTATGTATGTATGTATATATATATATATATATATATATATATATATATATATATATAAGTATATATATAACATACACTGTATATGTGTCCCAAAAGTAACCTAGGGATTTAGAAATAAAATAACACTTCTGTTTTTTAATAATTTGTTTTCTTTTCTTTGCAGAATTTGGATTAACATTTGGAAATTACCCATGGAAAAATTCACAACTGAACAAAGAACCAAAATGGTGGAATTTTATTTGAAATTTCATCGATCAATTGTTCTCACCCAAAGAGCATACTGCCGACACTTCAATGCCAGAAAACCACCTTCAGATTTCATGATTCGTCA
>CM068961.1:54113009-54143271 GCA_035128595.1 Eptatretus atami
TTCTAGTTAGGGTCCCGTCCTATGTTTAATGGGTGATTAATTGTACGTGCGCTGTGAGTTGTTTTATAGTTAGGATTTTTACATTTTAAACTTCAACAACGCCCATTTTCGCTTCTTCACCATCAGCCTTTCCCACGCACATGCGTGTCAAGCCCAGCCATGGGCAGAGTCCAATGTGCCAGGCGGGGTTTCTTTGGACGTTGGCGGCTTGGATTTCACTCCAAATATGGGCATGGTGCCCCTCTCAGCCAATCGGAGGGGTCCGAGCATGTCTGCCGCCTCTCGGCCAATGGGGAGCCAACGCAACATATTGCTGCTCGACTTCCTGGTCGAGAGGAGGAGACATGAGCAACCCCCCTCCCCCCCCCCCCGACCAATCTCGGACGTCCGGGAGATCGCCCGACACGCCTGTCCAATGAGGAGGGGAATGATACGAGACGGATCCCCCCACCTGTCAAGAAAAAGGGATAATTGTGTGGGGGCGACCCGGTGAGAGAGTCTTCCCGCCGTGAATCGCCTGCCTGCAGCCGGAGGAGAATCGCTTGCCTGCCTGCCTAACTGACTTGCTTTGCCTGCCTCATCGCCTGTTTTACTGGTGGAGCGTGCCAGCGCCCGACGCTATCCTCCGTACCTGGTGCTTGGAGCGGCATTGTGTTGCGGGTTTGAGTCCCGCCGGGCCAGATCGTCGAGAACCGCACGAAGCGGGAATGTCCAAGCCAGACTCTTACCTCCAGCTCATCTTCCCTCCGAGCTAGGGGTATCAATAAAGGCCGTGGCCACCATTTATTTTTGAGGGGTGTGTGTCTGTGTGTGGGCCCGTCTTTTAAGTAGAAACGTTTAAGTGCCGTGTGTGTAAATTGCATTCCTTTTATTCGGTTAACTCTGCTTTTTTGCATGCTCCCCTGCCCCATTATAAATAAATATCCTTTTTGTTAAATGTTCCAGCTCGTTTCTGTGTTTCTTTCATTGGCTTAGCACGGAGTGTATTGAGAAATAGCAAGGCCATAAATTGTTCATTTGGTCCGACGGGCCTTGGTAATCTCCGCTCGGGTTACACCCGGTCCGGGCTCGGTAACGGCTCGTTCCGCTCGAGGTCCGTTGAGGGTGTGAATTCCCCGGTAGCTTTTTCCGCGTGGGTAATTAGGTATATTGAAGTTTGGCAATTGACCCTACCCCACGCGGTCATATTATTGGCGATTCATGGTCCAGTAAGGGACCCATGCCTTTCGGACTTATCCAAAAGGCACGACCTCAATTCCGGTGTGTTCGGTGGAGCCGACTCTGCGACTCCCTCTCGTGGCCGTTTATCGCCACCGAACCCCGGCCCACAACACTATTTCCTATACTCGTGAAAGTAACTGTATCAATGCCTAACTCTCTTAATAAAACCTCCACATAAAACTTTTTACAAATCAAAACAAAATTCTTAGCAGCTTTATCCACTGGAGCTATTACGTAGCTGTCATGGAGATCCCGAATGTCTTTACGAACACTCAGCTTGTTCAACACTGACTTCGACCGACCCAGTGAAAGCAAGCCCCGATGACTAAAAAAATGATCCTATTATCCAGGAGTTTCACAACTCTGTTAAACCATGCATTCAAACTGTTTACAGATAACTTAAACTTCGTGCATATTTTGTTAACAAAATTAGAGACACAATCCACAATTGAAGACCTAATGAAGCTCCGAGGTTAAGTTACTGGTTCCCTATACTTAGCTCCCATTTTCATCAGATCCCTAATGTCATGATGACTAAATATTACCAATTATTAAAACATTGTTATCTTTCACATAAACACACACATGCATATGTGCTCACATTGACACACACAGTGAGTTACTGAAAAATAAAATTCAAACTGTAGGTACATTGCCAAATATGATATTGAAATGTGTGCTGAATAACTTTTTCTAACACCACGACACTTTCCTTCGGAATAATATATTGAAATAAAACCAACTAGCAATGGTATCACAATTTCAGAAAACTTTTATTGAAATTATCTTTGGAGATTCATGGTTTAGCAGCACATGTACATGGGAGACATCAACTGAAGTATCCCTGCAATTCTTCTAAAAACAGCTGTCCACACCCGAGGACTGTTTAGAAAATTGTTTCATCCCTCCTCTCCTCATGACAAATCCACCCACAGCAGGAATAACAATCCAAACAATATTTTGACATTCACATTGAAATGTTTATGTTGTACAATTAATTAATACAAGCAAGAAATATTTCCCAAGTATGCTTCACCCATATAGACATTTAATTATTCACCTCACCCCCTCCTGAAGGGATGGGAGAGGCTATTATATTCGGTTTGGGTGTCAGTGATTGAATCTGCATGCAGATCTGCTTCACTATTGATCCTTCATTCTCAGATCCAACATAACTTAGATACCCTGGTGAGTGAGAACTGCAGAGTTATTGTTTTTTCAATGATGAAATTGGAACAGAGTTGTCTAATTTAACCACATCAAGTAAAGACTGCATATTCTGTGTAGAATCTGAAGTCACAGAAAATTGTGTTTCGAGATACATTTACAGCATTTCTCTCAGGCCTTGCAGCGCCAATCAGACCATGGGCACGACTAACATGCTTGGAGGGCCTTAGTCTCATATCAAGCTGGCTAGTCAAGCCAGTGGTAAGAGATGCGCTGCAAGGCCTACGGGCTCGCCTAGCCATTCATGTTTGCTGCTCTCATTCCCCTAATCCCGAAAGGCTTTTATGACCAGTTAAGGTCTTGGAAGGTTTACTAGCTCTTCATGGATGGGCAGAACATCACCATTGGCTTCTATCCAGAGGTATTCTTGAGACGTTTGTGCTTGCCTGTGAATGTCCAGGGGTGCAATGTTGGTCAGCACAAGTAGCCAAGGTAAAGGGGTCATCTTGAGGGTGCCAGAGATAATTCTCATTGTGGAGTTCAGAAGAGTATTAAGCATTTAGTATGACTGCTCCCAGCTCAGACAGGTGGCCAGTACTGTGCTGGGGGATACACGAGAGCAAGGGCAGAACTGTGAAGGCTGTGTTTACCGGCTCCCCAGCTTGTGCCTGAAAGTTTGGGGATGATCGACACCCTTGTTTTCATTAACTCAGAAAACCATTTCCGAGGATCACCATATGTCAATATTGTCCGGTCAGGCCAGATCAGTCTGCCCCGCCAGGTTTCCTGTTGAGGAGGGTGTATGGATAAAGACACCCAGCAGGATTAAAAACAAATTCTGGCAAAGGACGGAGGAGCTCCTTGTGAGCCAATGGCCATCCATATCTAGTGCCCAACTGTGTCTGCGGATGTCCTCCTGCAGTTGGGTTACTTTTGATGAGGAGGTTGGTGGCAGGATTTGCACTCCGGCCACCGTAAGACCCTGAATTCCGAAAAACTTTCCAAAAGCAAAAATAAATCTGAAAATCCACTCTGTGGGAGTACCTCCTGTGCAGCTGCCCTTCGCAGGGCAGCAAAACGGATAAGAGGATTGCGCGCAAAACTTTCAGGATCCAGTCTTTGATGATAAGAGGCAAACCATGGGGTAACCTTCCTGGGTCAGATTGCAGTAGTGTATGTCGGGGGTGCTGAGATGTCGTCCACCAGTTCGCGGTCTCCTTGGGTTAACCTGAGGTGGTTCCTTCGGATGGGTGCCGGAATGTCCTATCCCTAAGAGTGGATGATCAAGTGTTTCTGTTATCATCTGAGCTCAAGCATTTGAACATCAGTATTGCAGCACTCTCTGAGGTTCAGAGATTGGATAGTGGCAAAATCATGGGGGGGTGGTTACACCTACTATTGGTCTGGTCACTGATGGTTACCATGCCCAAGAAGTTGCTGTAGCTGTGTCCAATAAGCTGACTCCAATGATAAGTGAGATAACACCGGTCAGCGAGCGTATTGTGAGGTGAAGGATTCGTCACTCCTTGGGTGTCGTTTCCCTGGTCTCTGTGTATGCTCCGACTGAGGCGAGTGATCTCAACATGAAGGATGCATTCTATGCCATGCTCGAGTCTGTGGTTGATCAGTGCCCCAGGCGAGATACTCTTCTCGTCTTGGGGGATTTCAATGCATTTTGGCAAGGTTATGAGACATGTGTTTGTCCTCATGGCTCTGGAACTGTGAACCAGAACAACACTAAGTTCCTTGATTTTACAAGAAGTCGTGGCCTCATGTTGGCTCGTTCATGGTTTCAGCAAGACTCATTGCAAGACTTGGTATTCCAATGCTGATGGTGTGGCAAAGGAGATTGACAATGTGATCGTTGATGATCGCTGAAAGATGACTCAAAACTGCAGGGTCTACAGAAGTGCTCAGTTCCTCAATACCGACCGCAGGCTTGTTGCAGCAACTCTGCAGTTGCAGCTTAAATCCAAGAGATTGGTGCCATCCCAGCCTGGCTAGATATTGGTAAGCTCAAGGATGAGAGGGTAGCTGAGGAGTTTGCGAACAGGCTGAGTGGGGATTTGGATTGTCTGTGTACTTTGGGGAATCCTGCAGAGGTGTGGAGTGCCTTCAAGACTTTGATCCTTGATGTTTCCGGTGGATGTCTTGGAACTCAAGGTTGGGCGTAGAAGAATTTTGTCTCTCAAGGGACACTGGATACCATTGATCAGAGTTGCCGGGCTAGGATTAATAGCAGAGCGGAGCTGTTCAGGAAGTTGAGACGGAAAACTGTACGTGCGCTTACGGTGGACAAGGGGGCCCATGTGCGAGGAATCTGGAAAGGGGTAGAGCATCAACTGTGCTGAAATGATTAATGTCCTGCTTACAGAGGAAATCGTGCATTGCATTCCTCCAAGCCAGTCCCTCGGTGTACAGCAGTTAAAGCAGAGGGTGATGGGCTCTTCACAGAGGAGTATGAAGTGAAGGCCTGCTGGGCCGGATACTTTGAGCGGCTGTACCAGGCTGACCCACCAGCTGTTAAGTTGGACATCATGGGTGTGACTATCCCTACTGATGACACTCCAATCAACTGTGAACCACCTTCCTTTGTGGAAACACAGGCTGTGGTGAACTAGTTGAAAGAGGCCAAAGCTCCTGGAAACTGTGGCATCCATGCTCAACTTCTCAAGGCTGGTGGAATGCTCTACTCATGTCATGGCATGCAGTACTGTGCTCTATTTGGAACACAGCCATCATGCCAAATGACTGGAGGAGGGGCATTGTTGTCCCTCTCTGGAAAGGTAAGGGTCTTCTTCTTCTTGTATATGGCAGCTTAGCTGCCGGGGTAGCTATCATTTCTTGGAAGCACAACTGTGTCGCTGATGCAGTGCCCCTCTCCCAGTACACACTGGTACTGATTTTGCCGACCTTGGAAGGATGATAGGATGAGTCATCCCCCTGGTGTATGAATTCAGTGGCCTTGAACTCAGGACCCTAGGATTCCAAGCCACCACCCTAACCACTACGCCAACACCAGGCTTTAAGGTAAGGGTGATCACCAGGAATGCAACAACTGCCGAGGGGTGATGATGCTCTCAGTGCAGGGCAAGGTCTTTGCTTGGATAATTCTTGATCGGGTTCACCCCCATCTGCTTGAGCACCAACACCCAGAGCAGTTGGGCTGAACAAGAAAGAGGTCAATGATTGGTTCTTCTTCGGTTGGATACCACTCACCAGGGTATCTAATGATCCAATCCCAACCTCTTCGGTTCCTCACCAAACGCAGAAGAGAGTTTCAGCAGCGGTTGCTCGCAGCCTTTGTTGATCTCTGCAAAGCATTCAATTTAGTGAATCGGGAAGCCCTCTGGAGGATTCTCGTCTTCATGGTGTGCACCAAAACTGATGAATCTGATTTCTGAATTTTACTCTGATACTGAGATTGTTCGACGTGTGATGATTCCACCTCTAACTTATTTCCAGTTGCTACTGAAGTTCATCAGAGATGAGTACTGCCCCCCACACTTTTCAGCGCTTGTATGAACAGGATTCTGGGGAAGATGTCAGAGAGACCAAGCTGCAGTGCATCATTTGGGAATAGCAAGATCTCTGACATTGACTTTGTAGATGATGCAATAATCTTTGCAGAGATACTGGATATCCTTATGAGGGCCCGTGAGGCGCTGAATGAGGAGTCAGAGCCTCTGGGATTACGGCTTTCCTGGGTCAAAACTAAGATCCAGGCTTTTTGTGACAACTTCGATGCTGCTATCTTATCTGTACCTGTTTGTGGTGAGGATGTTGAGGTCAAGGAGAAATTCACTTACCTTGGCAATGATATTCATGTCTCCACCTGTTGTGAGCCAAAGCTCATAGACGTCTGGGTCTGGCATGGGGAGTCACGGATTAAACGGGCCATGGAGTGTAGGGTTGTCGGAACCTATGCAGGAGGATAGAAGTACGAGTCTCAGTCATTGGTGCTTCCAATCTTACTTTGCTGATGTGAGACTTGGACTCTGACCAAGGATCTGAGATGGAGACTTCAGTCCTGTTTGTGCCACGTCTCTTCACAGAATCCTTGGGTATCGCTGGTCGGACTTTGTGTCCAACGAGCGGTTGCTGAAGAGACTCAAATGAGATTTGTTACCTGCATAGTCTGCGAGCATCAGCTGTGGCTGTATGGACATGTGGCTCGTTTTCCTGACGCTGATCCTGCTCACCAGATTCTCTCAGAGAGGGAGCCTCGTGAGTGGAGGAGACCAATGGGCGACCACGTGCCCGTGGTTGCAGCAGATTGATCAGCATCTCAAGGAGATGGGATGGGCCAGGCATCTGCCTGGGGGATGGCCCCTGGAGTACCGGCGGAAAGTGGACACAATGACGCGCGCTCTGCGCGCTATGCTCCCATACCTGACCTGACCTTTTAATCACCCATCCAAACTCTCTCTTCTTCATTTGTGGAAATGTTTTTGGCGGAGTCAGGGGGTTCGAAAAATCCCACGTCTGACCGAAATGTCGTATTCACACCTATTAAGACCGATGCTGGACGGATGGACCGAACTGGTTTTTACCTCCCCTGGACTGCGTTCGAACAATGGCGGCTTTGTGAGCGCATGAATCACAAGAAGCACACAACATGTGCTTCTTGCGATAGTTACCTCCACCACTGAAGGTGAAGGAGGTCATGTTTTCACCCCTTTCTGTCTGTCTGTGTGCAGGATATCTCAAAAAGTTGTGGACGGATCCGGATGAAATTTGCTGGGCAGGTTGGGTGTTTGACAAGGACGAACTGTTTAGATTTTGGTGAAGATCCAGATGGGGATCCAACTACTAGAATTTTTCAGTGCTTCTTCACCATTGAGAGAAAAGGGGAAAAAATTATATACAGCACTATATCTCAAAATGTTGTGGATGGATTCAGACAAAACTTGGTGAACACATTGCATGTGTGACAAGGAAGAATTGATTCAATTTTGGTGAAGATCCGAATCTGGATACAAATCAGAGAATTTGTTTGGTGATTCTTCACCATTGAGAGATGGGGCTAAACTCATATATAGCACGATATCTCAAAAGGTTGTGGACAGATTTGAATGAAACTTGGTGGACAAGTTGGGTGTGTGACCACAACAAATTGATTAGATTTTGGTGAAGATCCAAATCCGAATCTGAATACGAGAAATATTTCATTTGTAAAGCGATTCTTTACCATTGAGAGATAGGGCCAAGAATGATTATATAGCATGATATTTCAAAAATGTATTGGGCTCGATATTTTCTTGTGGATCAGACATTACGTGGCGGAGGTATGCGCTCTACCGAGTGCCCTTCTAGTTTTGTAATGAGTTTGGGATTGTGGTATTAAACCCCTTCACTTCAGTATCCTCCTGCACATCCTCTCCTTCAAATCCTGCCCCTTCCCATCTTCCACCTCGTCCCATCCCGTTATTTGCTCAATGGTGCCTGCCTGCCTTCTCGTGTATCCCCCTTCACCATGTTCACCTCACATCTCCTTCCTCACCACGCCCCCTCCCATCTCTTCCCTCGCCCCACTCAGCCACCTTCTTGGCCCACCCTATTAACTGTTTTAAAACAAACAGGTTTATTTCCCAAACCGACAAATAACAGGGGATGGTGATCGCGATGGTGGAGACAATGACGGGTCGAGGTTGGGAAGAAAGGGGGAACACAGAATTGATCAATAAATAGTGATGTACAAGAGAAATAAAACCTATGGCACCACATGCCAGACTTGTTCACAGAAGGGAAAAGGGAACGAGAACCAGATGGGCCTTAGCTCTGCTGGTGGACTAGGAGGGAGCAGGTCCAGAGGCTGGAGAGACGAACAGGCGATGAAATACCCGGGCAGGATGACAAAGACACCCGAGCAGGAACCAGGGACGACAAAGCAGACACAGTGTAAAGGCAGGAACACGAGAAGGCAGGCAGGCACCATAGAGTAACTGTTTCTCCTCAGCACACGATCTCCAACTCCCTCTTTGGCGCCATTTCAATTCTCAAGGACAACTCCAACTCTCCTGGCTCTCGCGAGCTCTCCTGAGTGGTCCCAAAGCTCCGCCCTCTTGGGGCAACAAAAACTCCACCCCTCCGGAGGCGATCCATGGCTCTGTTCCTCAGGAGGCGGCAAAACGCTCCACCCTTCTCAGGAGGCGATCCAAGCTACACCCTTCTCTCTCTTTGCTTCGGGCTCACCTCAGCGCCTCATCCAGTGAGGCATACAAGAGGTTATATGAACAATTCCTTACCTTAAACCCAAACTATTTATTTTATGACAATGCACCATCCTCCAATTGGTGCAAAAGTTTACAGACGATTCTGAAGCTACATTTTCCGACTTGATTACATCCATCCATCCATCATCCATTGGGACCATCATCTATACAGAGTATCATTGCTGCTTAAGCAGTCTCCTGGGCTATTGGGCACAATCCTGGATGGGTCGCCACTCTGACGCAAGATACTCAAATGGCTCAATCATCCCAGCAAGCTGGTACTCATTTTGCCGACCTCGGAAGGATGACAGGCTGAGTCAACCCCACCTGGTATTAATTCAACGGAAAGTGAGATTTGAACTCAGGACCCCAGGATCCCAAGCTCATCACCCTAACCATAAGCAAACACCAGGCATCAAATGATGTTTGATCACATCAAGATGGGCTAACTACTCATACACAGACCATACTACTCCATACTTTTCTGTCTGTTCCAAGATAATATCTACCCCCCACCCTACAAAAAGGGGAAGTAAAGGACTTCTATGACCAAACTCAATCTGTGAACTATATGACCAAGATTTCTGCCAAAGGCAAATCCTCCCTACTGGACTTGGGAATGACCAATATTCCTGCTCATGTCTCCTGTTCTTCCACTGCTCGAAATGGTTAGTCTCATCACGTGCTTCTGAGAGTCAACATCTCTCTGACTTCTGGGAGAGAAGTACCTCAGTGTTGGTGAGTCTGGCAATTCCCTCAGGCTGACTGGCAGGTACTGGAAGCTACCATGTCACTTTAGGACCGGTCTTCTATCTCTCTCACCCCTGATATTAATGCAGCTTGGGAATTCTTCCATAGAAACCTGCTCTCTCTTTTGCACAGATTCATCCCATCTTCTCCACAATTATCATTCCCATCATAGCCTGGTGTTGGCTCAGTGGTTAGGGTGGCGGCTTGGGATCCTAGGGTCCTGAGTTCAAGCCCCATCGGCCGCTGAATTAATACACCAGGGGGTTGACTCAGCCTGTCATCCTTCCGAGGTCGGCGAAATGAGTACCAGTTCCAGTGTGTGTACTGGTAGAGGGGCACTGCATCAGCGACACAGTCACGCTTCAAGAAATGATTGCTACCCCGGCAGCTAAGCTGCCATACGACGACCACCATCACCATCATTCCCATCCTCTCACCAATGGAATACTGAATCCTGTGGTGAGACAGCCGTCTTGACTTAACTTGCCTTCTCTTTTTAGAAGGCAAATCTGACCAACCCCAGGCCAGACTTTCAAACCAGTCTCCTTCCTCAGTGACCTGGAGGCACCTTGTTATGTCCGTCTCTGGAGTATGCTCCCCTTTCATCCATTCCCTCTCTTCAAATAGCATCACAGCCGACTTGTTCATGAGAAGGCCGAATGTCTCAATTCTGTGTTTTGCTTCCAAATCTTGTGTCCCAACCCTTCACTCCCTGTAGCCACCCTACTCAGTCACACCCAACTGCTTCTGGACTTTGTGTCTTTCTCACCTGAGAAAGTGGAGATGTTTCTGGCAACCCTCAACTCTGATTCTGCAACTGACCAGAGAATGGCATCAGCACATGTGCCTTAAAAACCTCCCCTGCCACTCTTGCAAATCCTATTTCTGCTCTGTTCACCTATTATTCCCCCCCCCCCAATGTCATCTTCTATCTGCTTGGAGGGCACACAACATCACTCTATTACACAAACAGTGCAAAAACAGATCCTTGTAACTCCAGGCCTATGAGCTTACTTCCAAACATCAGCAAGTTTCTGGAATCCATCATCACAATTGACATCAAACCCTTTCCTCCTCCACTAGCCTGAAGTTAGACCATCAGATCAGTTCAAATGCAGACCGAGTCACTCTACCCTGTACATGCTGCTTCTGCTCTCACAACAATGGGAGGAGGCCCACAATCTCAAATATTAGGTCAGGGTTGTCTCCCTGAACATATCTCAAGCATTGATAGAATCTGACACCCCACATTGCTCTCCAAACTCTCTGCCTGTGGTATCCAAGGCCACCACCTCTCATGGTTTCCCAACTTCCTTCACTCTCGTAGTCAATGTGTGACTCTAAATGGGCACATATGATCTCCTCTTCCTGTCAAGGATGGAGTTCCCCAAGGCAGTGTCCCAAAATAGAATGCCACCCAAGAGGGTATGTTGTAATTTTTCTTAACAATTGCTGCAAGTGGAAAAAATTGAAAAGTATTAGATATAAAAAGTTCTGAAGATTAATACTTTTTAATTTCTTCCAAATGCAGCAATTGTTCAAGAAAAATTACAAATGTCCCATCTTGATCACACACAAATTACAAGGAAATAAGAACAAGGAACTTGGACACAGAAGACCATTTGGCCAATCATGCCGGTACTTCATTAACCACTCAACTTATCAATCCATTCATCATCTATGATACGAACCATCAATTCAATCTATCAGTCTCGTCATCGTCTATGATACCAACATAATCTATATTTATTCCATTTCATTGGGTGAGGGATGCATGAGAGGAAGAAAACTGGGGAGGAGAACAGTGGGTCAGGTACAAGAACATTTTTATGGATGAAGACGGTTGTAGGGTGAGAGAAAAAACAAACACCGACAGCACATTAACCTTTCAATGAGACCCTCTCACAGACATCACAATCACAACATTTGTATAAATCACCCATTCATAACTAAACTACTGTACCTCCCAGTCCTACCAATGTACCTGTCTTGGCAATGCTTCTAGGTACCAATATAATTCCAGTTTAAACCTTTATTACTGTTTTTGCTGCCATGAACCCAATGGAGATGGAGATGGAGGCAATGCAATGCATCTTGGAAAAACATCCCCAACACTCACCCAAAAGAACTGGTTAGCTCCTGGAATCTTAGATTCATCTATCAAGAGATGTTAAGATCTCACTGATGATGTAAGATGTAAGATGTAAGATTAATATTCCATCATACAGCCCAAGGTAAAAGAAAAAGAGAGAAAGGAAAAGTTAGACAACAACATAAAATAGATGTGTGGACTGAAAATACTGCAGAGTTTTACTGATTATAACTGGAATGATGTGACAGAAATAATGTATTAACGAGCAAGTTACAACAATTTCTCCCTCAAATATATTTCAAGAAAATCGAGATATATCTAAAGTTTTGAGACTCAAGTAAATTGAAAAGTCATCTCATTTCTTGCCATAAGGTTGCAACTTCATTCACACACCAATGATTTGACCCAGGTAGCCGACGACACCGGACAGATTCTTGCGAGATGTTAGCCAAAGCTAAACAAAGAGTTAGCCAGATTTTGTTTGTTGAATTGGCTGCCCGGGGAAGGCCTATGAAAAAAACAAAAAGATGAAGAAGAAAAAAATGAAAAGGGTTTCCTATTTCAAACCCATACTCACTGTTAAATGCAAAATTCAATGCTGGAGTCAAAAACAAGAGGAAGTAAAATTAATTAGAGATTATACTTAGATCATAAAACGAAGGGAGAGGGAGTTGCACAGCATGATGGGAACAAGTGAAACACAGAAGTAACGAAAGGTGATGAGCAACAGAGGAGAAAAGCGAGATATAATTGTGACACAATCTCCCTTGTATTGAGCAGGAAACAACAGACCGTCTGGACGCCATTACAGGCAGCAATGGTGCGTGTAAGCAAGTACATCATAACGATGAAGAACATCTGCCTCATGTAAGATGATTCTTTGCTACTCTGAGCAAGGCCACTCAAATCTCATATTAAGCATGTAATTATATTTGGATCCGCAATGCATGAGTAAATGAAATGTGTCTTGTAAATGGATAGCAGCAATAATATTATATATATATATCAATATATATATATATATATATATTATATATTATATATATATATATATGCGAGGTTCAGTGCTAGACAGCTGGTTCGTAAAGGGACTTGGACCAAAAAAAATGACTGCAGCTGATCCCAACAGAAGTAGGTGTATGTCAACGGCAAACTGCAAATTCTGAATCCAAGAATGTCATGGGAGGAAACCCTCACATAATTTACTCATTTGCTTTAAGCTCAATCTCTATATTTTTTTTCCAAAGAGCATCCATCATTCCAATCGCAAATTAATACTATACCATGACTATACGAAAATACAATAGAACAAACACTCATGAGGTGAACAAAGTACTGTCGGACCCCATTGTTCATGGATTCACTATCCGCGGACCCCGTGTATTCGTAGGTCATGAAGCGTGACCTGTTTCGACAATCAACTTTTTCTTTTTTTTTAATACTTCAGGACTTTTTACAGGAATTTTTTTTTTAAACAATGCCCCAAAATTCGCGGATTTGACATTCGCGTCATTTTTCAGGAACGTATCCCCTGCGAATAACAGGGTCTGACAGTACTGTATTTCAATAATGTCATGGTGAATCTACAAATGCCGAATCCATAAATGTCACCAGTGGAAACCCTCACATAATTTCCTGATTCTCCTTTAAACTCAACCTCTCTATATTTTAATTCCAAACAGCATCATTCCAATCAAAAATAATTAATACTATACCATAATACAACAACAGCGCAAGTGAGCACAATATACGCCCGAAAAAGTCTCTGTGACACACACACACACACACAATTATATATTCAAACAAGTCAATTTATGAAGAAGAAGAAGTATATACAGAATTGTGCTACTACATGGAAAACAGCAACCACTTTAGATGACAAACGTATGTCGCGACACACCGTCTCCACATCTGTACCTATGTACCAAATATAAAACGTGAAAGTTGAAAACTTTGGGAGTTAGAGTGCAGACAGGAACGGACGGACGGACGGACGGACAGACGACCAGTATCACATAATACGCCCCGATATATATATATATATATCGGGCGTATAATAAAAACTACAATGTTACAAACACTTGTGAAGTAAATGAAGAGAAATGCTGTTCTGACATTACATCTGGATACAGAGCAGCTTCGTACGGATCAGTAACAGTCTTCACCAGTTTTCTGTTTGCATGCCTGAATTTTGCTCCAGTCAACCCTAGAGGGTACAATTTCAGTTATTTGTATGAGCAGCCTTTCTACTTCTGCCCTGGTGTTGTGTAGTTCTGTTTCTGGCCAATTTGCTTCTCATTTTAGTTGTTCCAATAACCCTTCAGACACAATCATCCCCAACAAAACATTCATATCGATATAAGTGGGCTTGTGACATTGCACAACAATAACCAGCAATTCCTTGTGGGGGTCTTCTTGAATGGAGGGCATATAATTTACAATTGCCCTTCATTCAGATGCCAACCAAGGTCTATATACTACATGCAATATATTTCTATCTGGTCCTGGAAATTTCCTTTGTGGCATTTGGATCATACTGTTGTCGTTTGCATCATACATAACACCTGGGCTCTGTCCTTTAACGCGAGCCATGGAGGTAGTATTTGTCCTCTTTGTCACAGGGCTTTCAGTTATTCTTTGTTCTCATTGGTTATTTGTCTTCACGACTGAGATGCAGTGGTGTATGGAGAGTTAGACACGGCCGCGCCTGACGCCTCCAGCGACGGTGGGGCACTCACCTCCGCCGGAGCATTTGGCGGCAGCCGGCGGCCAATCGTTATCCTCATTTTCCTCCTCGACAGTTAATTCTGCTTTTATGGCTTTTTGCACTTTCTTGTTCTTTTCATTTTTCAGCGGCATTTGAGTTGTAATATCACTCATCATACTTTGTGCCTTGCCGATGTTATGTTTCAAACTGGACAATTTAGATTTTTTACATCTTGCCCTACATTCATCACTCCACATCATGAACACTTTCCATTTTACATCTTTACCAGTCCTCTTATTTTGTTCCCTACTTTCAAATTCCTTTCTCAGATTTTCCAGCCTATCTTTGTCAAAGGTAACATCTTCTGGAAAATTCAACTTTCTCTCACCCTTCATCCACCCACACCATTTTCCCACATCACTTACAGACTCCGGTCCGTAATTATCATACATGTACCTGGCACAAGTTCCCTTATCAGGGGACCGGCCCGGTCCAACTTTCTTTGCTTCTTGCCCATTATTAAATTTCACAATTTACAATACACAGACTGTTACACAGATACACAATAGAACAATGCACACAAAACTATTTCACCAACACGTGAGACATCCAGCCAGTGGGCCAATGGGATGAATCACGCTGCCTGTGAAATACCAGGATGACAGTTTATAGCTGGGTTGGCATTTGAACGCAGACTAGACAGCTTAGAGCAAGTGTGTGTACTTCTCAACTATTCTACAATGATAACGAAACGTTTCATTTTTTTATTTGTAGACAGAAACAGACACATTTTGAACGACATTACCATAAAACAGACTAAAAAGAGAACCACAAAGCTTTTTGTTGTGCTCTCATCAGGTGAAATTCACACAAAGTGAATGAGGTGCAACGGTAGCAGGCGGTGGTGACGGTGCAGCGGGGGCAGGCGGTGGTGACGGTGCAGCGGGGGGCAGGCAGTGGTGACTGTGCAGCGGGGTGACTGTGCCAGGCAGGCTGGCATTTATTCTGGCATTTAGCTTTGGGTCCAGAAGTGGTCTCTTATGAGCTTGGGCGATTGAATCTCGTATCGTCCTGCATGGGAAGCTTGCACCCAAAATGGTGCCAAGCCGCTCTCTGGGCGGGAAACGTACAGGAGGCAATTTGGGCAGTGATATTCAACACCAGGGCTCAGAAACTGCCATGCAGCTTCCTTTCACAATCGCACTTGCCGACGCCGCTCCTCTGCAGAATGGCACCGCTTTCTTCCCTGATGGCACAACATGAGCTCTGAGGCATGGTCTCACATGACCCAGCCGAACAGTCAATGGCTAGCGTCTTGCTCCATCAGACATGCAAATTCACACAAATGAACACGAGACTCATGCAGCCTTTCTTCACCATATCGAGGAGGGCCAGCCAGAGCCTCTGTCTCAATAACGTTCCTCAGAGAACCTCCCTTCATGCTCCTGTTTGTGTCCCGACCGCCGATCCTGTCTCAATCCTCGTCCCTCTTCCCTCTAACATCACACCCCATCCATTATCAACCCCAGGGGCATAGTCTCGCTAGTTGTCATTCCTGGAGGCGGGGTTTTCACCTGCTTGGAAATATCTGGCTTGGTTTTTGTTGTTTTAAGGACATAATTCCTTCTTATTGCCAGTCTTGAAATGCAAAAACATAGGAAAAGGTCAGAGGGGGCAATCACATACTGGTCAAAATTTGCCTTAATCCCTTTCGAATTAACACAGCACCACCCCCCGCGCGGTGACACGTCACACTTAAGCTTACAGTTTCCTGACTTAATTTACATCAAAATGTCTCCCACACATCTCTATACGATCCTATATTTCCCATGAAATTCCTCCATCGACCCCACAAACACAACAGTTTTGACCGTATCCTTGCTCTTCTGGTCCTCACCGAAGGCTGCAGTCCTCTAACTGCAGTACACTCTCAAACCCAGGTCCTCTGGCAAACCGTACTTGTGCTCTGCCATCTGAGCTGTCTCGGTAACCCACTGGCTGAGCTGGGAATCAAACCCAGGTCTTCTGGCAAACCATACCAGTTTCCTTACCAGAGGACCTGGGTTTGATTCCTGGTCTGGGCCTGTAATTTTTCCACATATATTTATGATGTTCCATCCTGTTCATTTCTAATTATATTGCTATGCCCCCTGTGGTGTTTTATTGCGGACATGGATGTGTCACCCCACAGGGGGAAGACCCTCTTGAGGGCCCCAGCTGCTCTTCTGGTTGGCAGTGAGTACCCCGGAAGCAGTGGGGGAAAGAGAGCGGCACCTGTATATGTGGAAGAATTGTGTTGCTCAACCAGTGGGTCACCCAGACATCTCAGATGGCAGAGCACTGGTACAGTTTCCCAGAGCACCTGGGTTTGATTCCTGTTCTGGGCCCATAATTTTTCCACATATATTTGTGATGTTCTTTCCTGTATATATATATATATATATATATATATATAATATATTATATATATATATATGTTGTTGTTCTTTTTTCGGCTGCTCCCGTTAAGGCGCTGTCACACCTTGACGATTTAGCCAGCGTATGCCGACTTATGAAAAATTTGTCTAAAACGCTGGCACACGTCTAATACGTTATGGGTAAGTTTTGATAACATTAAGAGCACGCTGAAAAACACTGCCATACATCGTAGTACGCTGGCTTTCATCGTTGTACTTTGCGGTTGTCCTCAAATTTTAGCATGCTTGAAATTTTACGACGTATACCAGCGTATGACTCACACGTTCCGCTACGCTGGCCATAAGTTGTAGGCACGTTATGCGATCGTTGACACACGTTGAGGCACGTTACTTGTAAGTTACTCATAAGTCGAAACACGTCGAGGTAATGATTAGCGTACCCGAAACTTATTTATAACCTATAGTAACATGTTGTAGGCACGTTACACGATCGTTGATCACGTCGAGGCACGTTATGCGATCGTTGACACACGTCGAGGCACGTTACTTATAAGTCGAAACACGTCGAGGTAATGCCTAGCATACCCAAAACTTATTTCTAACCTATGAGTAACGTGCTTTAAACCTATGTGTAACGTAACTCCAACGCATATTGACGTATGTAGACGTATTTGACTGACGTCTTCCGACGACCACAGAACTTACTGAACGTGTTTCTAATTTACAGCTACCGTATAATGGCGTATTGGCAGCGTTTAAAAAATAAAAAAAAAACAACAATAACTTCCGATATTTCGTCACGTGCCATTACGTCACGTCCGATTGCCTCTCAGTTTGCTCATGTCTTATTCTTAGTTCCTCCTCTGTGAATATTTTCTGTTTGAGGATATTGTCACGTCGACGTCGAAACTTAAAAGCAAATGTCCGAATATATTTTAAAATTCGTGATAGAATACAAAAAATAATAATAATTTTTTTTTAAAAAACAACAACTTCAGATATTTCGTCACGTGCCTTCACGGAGCCAAGGAGAAAAAAGAAAATGTGCCTGACGGAGAAAATAAGTTTCGGGTATGCTAAACATTACCTCGACGTGTTTCGACTTATGAGTAACTTATAAGGAACTTTGTGCGACGTGTGTCAACGATCGCATATCGTGCCTACAACTTATTCCCAGCGTAGCGAACGTGTGAGCCATACGGCGAGTACGTCATAAAATTTTCAGCATGCTTGAAATTTCACGACGTACTCGACGTACTACGACGTATGACAGCGTACTTCATCGTTTTTCAGCGTGCTCTTCACGTAAACCAAACTTACCCATACCGTATTCGACATGTGCCAGCGTTTTAGACACATTTTTCAGAGGTCGGCATACGCTGGCTAAATCGTCAAGGTGTGACTGCGATGTTGACACTTCCAATTCTCAGGCGGTTATGATTTAAATCGGCGAGTGCAGCTTTTTAATAGGCTACGCCACGAGTTCGTCGGCGATACATGCAGCGCGCTATGCCTAAGTTGACTATCGTTGGGCATAGGTTGTGAAAGCCGACAACACGCTAATCATTCGTTGGTATAAGTTATCTATAAGACAACGAAACGTTCTGTGTACGTTACTAATATGTTATGCATACAACCAATCGTTATGAATACGCCAAAAACTTTTTTTTTAAAACATCAAAATTTCAGCGTACGCCAACGTTTTACATACATTTTTATACGTTGCCATTGCTGGCTAAATCGTCAAAGTGTGACAGCGCCTATAGGTCACCACAGCGGATCATCCATTATGATCCGCATACTGATTTGGCACAGGTTTTACGCCGGATGCCCTTCCTGACACAACCCTGGTCGCCTCTTACGACATAAGGATTGGGTTTCACCATGATTCCAGGCTGCCCTACACCCTCTCATAGCACGGCCCAGCGCAGAGCGCCCATCCTCAAGCGATCCTCCAACCCAAGCCTCCGAGTAGCCGATTACAGGCGCACGCCACTACGCGGTATTATTAAAACACACATATATAATATATGTATATACATACACATCTATATGAATAAAACAGAAAAAAATCTGTCCTGGAAGGAAAGGCAGGGTGGTGTCAATCCTCGGTCAACACATGTGAGTATGTCCACTAATTACATACTGTTTGAAAGTGTGTTGGATGTGAGTACATCTATTAATTGTGTGTTATTGGACCATGATGATGTCTATTAATTACATCCATTAAATGAGTCCTGTTGAAACGTATCTTTTAGAACTAAGACCCCTTGGACCCTTTTTAGAAACTTTCATACCAATTTGATCCTTTGACTTTTTAGACCCCGAGACCCTGTTTGACCCTTTACAGACCCATCAGACACCTTTCAAACACTATACTTTCAACCCCCTCGACCCCCTACACATCTTTAAGATGCCTTTGACCCTTTAAACACTGTCGACCCCTTTACACCTTTGACTCTTTTGAGACATTTAGACCTCCACACCTTTTGACCCTTTAGAACTTTATAGACCCTCACTCCCTAGTTACACTCCTTAGACCCATAATACCTGTAGACATTTAGACCCTCTAGACCCCTTAAGACACACACCAAACAAACATCTAAAAAGGGTTCTTGCAATGCACAGACTATACTTTTTTCAGCAAGTAATGCACAAACTCCACCCACCCAGAGGATGGATACTCCACTAGTCCTTTATAAGTAGAAATAGAGATGGATCAATAATGAGATAATAATTACAAAATAATTTCATTAAAATTCTGAATTTATGTTTGCACAAGTGCAAAAAGGTAAGGACAACATAATTTCAAAAATAAGATGTACAAACTGTAATGAGAACTGTCGAGCAGTGCGTGCCAAAATAGCTCCCCCTATCTGCCATAGCTCTCACAAGCTCGTATTGGACAACCTGGTGAGTTGAATTGCATTTCATCTTTGGAGTTTGAAGGAGGTAGTTTTGATTTTGCATAAGATGCACCATGAGAAAGTCATGATGACGGCATTTATAAAATGTGACAATGAAAACACTTGGGGATTTTAATTGAAAGTATAAATGCTCGTCACCTTCAGTCCTTCATGTTTCAGTAAGAATATGTGATTCGGTCCATGTGAAGGTTTTCAGCTTAAAATCCCAATCAGCACCAGAACTGCAATGATGTAAATTTGATTATGAAGGAAAGCAGGTTACGAGTTTGCTGTGATATATTAATTTGGATTTGGAGTAATGGCTTTGACAAGCCCAAATCCCAACCTCCATCAGCAGCGCTCTCCCATGTCTTTTTTTTAAGTTCAATGTCAAATTATAAAGCTTTCATTCCCACATACCATACCACCAACCCCCCCCCCCCCCCCCCCCCACCCAACCCATGATACCAAACCCTCTCCACTAGGCAAATTGACAGAGTTGGCACCTGCAGCAGTGATGCCCTACTGTTGCTGATGTGAAGACTTGCTGGGCAAACAAGCTCACATGGCCAGTATCAAAGGAGATAGCCTGCCATTCTCCTCAGTTGGACCACATTTGGCCTGCAACCAAATGCCTAATGGCTACTAGTTCATCAGGAGATAGTGATGACAATACAACAATGGCGTTTTTATTTTAAATTTCTAGTGTCATTTTGGGTTCATTGCATCATCATCTAACTCAGTAAAGCAATATGTTGGAGCATGTTTTACTTTGTTGAGCAAGGTAAGCACAACCACTCTGAGGCTGTGAGAACACTGGGGATTTCTATCAAATGGTATTTGTCTCTGTCTAGTTTTATTACATGAGATTAATTTCAGCAACAAATGCAAAACCATTCGGTAGCAGAGAATAAAAAGAAAAGTGATCCATCGAGGAGGAATCGTGTTTTGCGGCGTTTTTATCAAATACCCCAGTCAAAAACAACCAAGTAATGAGCACATCACCATGACATGTGTCCATGAATGCCTATTACTTATTTTTAATGTGTTATAAGGGTGATGCAAAGATGTGGATGTATTTTGTGGAGACATGAAAGTACCTTTACCAACATTCATCTTTCTGCTTCTACTGCAGTGAGTTGATATAATGAAGGGTGAAGGTGTTCGTATGAAGGTGACGCATGCGATGTTCAGAGAGAACCTTCCCCGTTGTGCATCAGACGACTCTTGTGATGCAGGTAGGCCATTCAAAAGGATTTAAAAACGAGACACTCCCGATAGTCCAACTTTTCTTCATTTATTTATATTAGAGATGGCACAGCCAAACAACAAATATAACGATGATCTACTCTACCAATTTTGAAACAAACAGGAAGAACAGACTGAGCCTCAGGTTTCGTTTGCAGGTTCACAAAGTTCCTCAGGCCCAGAGACTCCTGTCAAGCACAGGGCTGCTTTAATACCTGTTGGCAACTCGTTTCCAGTAATATGGTGAAACATGGAGTCTTTTTATTCAGTGGGGAGTCAGTAGTAAGAGTACGTGATTAGGTCTCCATTTTTCATTATATCGGGAATCTAACCCAAGCCAGACAGAATCGTGAACTCTCTGTTAGCCTATTACAGAATCGTGACAAATCTAAATTCAATCAATGGATCAAAAACAAGAGATACGAACTTAATATTATGTGAACTCGAATTGGCTATATTGGTAATGCCGTGCAGCATTGGAACAGCTACAAGAACATGACAATCACTGTTTTTCACTTTGGTTTATACTTAATAAGTTCCAGTTCCATTTTCTCGTACAATATATAATTTTAAGTTAATAAACAGGAATAACTTCCAACATGGGTTAGTGTGAAAAAAAAGCGAGAGAGAGAGAGAGAGGAGAGAGAGAGAGAAAAAGAAGAGAGAGAGAGAGGAGAGAGAGAGAGAGAGAGAGAGAGAGATGAGGAGCAAGATGAGAGAGAGAGGAGAGAGGAGAAGAAGAGAGAGACGCACTTCGATACTGCGCAACGTTTGAAGGTCGCCCGGATTTGGATGAACATTTTAATTCCTCTCGAGGCGCGAATCTCGAGAACTTTTGACGAGCTTCCCTTCCTGTCTTGAATCTGTCCTACCGTCTTCTTGCCTTCCGTCACACGTTCGCTCCACCCTCCCCCCCCCCCCCCTCTTCAGCAACGCCTCATGAATAATTAATATATTACGTCATCGGGGAGGTGGGCTCGAGGCGCTTCAGAGGGCGGAGCTGGGAATGGAGAGGAAAAGCGGGCAAGCGGCGGAGTCCTCGGAAACGCGGTGTTCGTTTTAGCGTGCTGTGCTGACGGGAATACGGGTCAAACCCGACGGGTGTCTCCTCTCCTCGGTGTGGGACGTCGAGGGACGGTGAAGCCGTGTCACCTCGAGGAACAGGTAAACGAGCCGTTTTGTGCTCTTTCTCACAGGGTTTTGCCCGCTCGCTTAATTGTGTGGAGAAGCTTCGCGGGATGTACGTCGAGAGATCGTCCACGGCTCGCTTTCCCTGAGTGTCGTCTTTGGAATTTTGGGTTGTGCATCGGTCGAGTTTCTCCATAACAAGGCTGGACGTTTCATTCTGTTTCCCGCGCTTTTCTCTCACCGAGTCGACGAAACACGCGAGCAATAAGCGCGTTAAAACGTGCACATTGGTCCTTTATTCTCGGTTTTGCTGTCGCGTTTTAGCCAACGCGCCGCCGAATCTGAATATTCATGAGACCATCACCGCGACCTTTGGTTTTCAGCGAGAAAGCCTTTACAGTGCCTGCTCAATCCCACTCCTGACGTGACTGACCCGTTGGAGACGTGAGTCCCTCACGTGACTGACCTGCTGGAGAGCGTGAGATCCCTCACGTGACTGACCTGCTGAGAGAGCGTGAGTCCCTCACGTGACTGACCCGTTGGAGAGGCGTGAGTCCCTGACGTGACTGACCCGTTGGAGAGCGTGAGTCCCTCACGTGACTGACCCGTTGGAGAGCGTGAGTCCCTCACGTGACTGACCCGTTGGAGGCGTGAGTCCCTGACGTGACTGACCCGTTGGAGAGCGTGAGTCCCTCACGTGACTGACCCGCTGGAGAGCGTGAGCCCCTGACGTGACTGACCGTTGGAGAGCGTGAGTCCCTGATGTGACTGACCCGTTGGAGAGCGTGATCCCTCACGAGACTGACCCGCTGGAGAGCATGAGCCCCTGACGTGACTGACCCGTGGAGAGCGTGAGCCCCTGACGTGACTGACCTGTTGGAGAGCGTGAGTCCCTCACGTGACTGACCTGCTGGAGAGCGTGAGCCCTGACGTGACTGACCCGTTGGAGAGCGTGAGTCCCTCACGCGACTGACCCGCTGAGAGCGTGAGCCCCTGACGTGACTGACCCGCCAAAGCGCGCGAGCCCCTGACGTGACTGACCCGCCAAAGCGCGAGCCCCTGACGTGACTGACCCGCCAAAGCGCGCGAGCCCCTGACGTGACTGACCCGCTGGTGAGCGCAAGCTTCGTTGAAGACACAAACCTGCGGTTCCTGTTCTTGGCGCTTCCGTTCGTCGTGTTACTGATAATTGTGCAAGTCTCTCGACGTTTAAAGTCCTCTAAGCAGCACGCCGTGTCAACTTCCCAGTGAGAGTGGACGTCGCGACATTTGTGGGTTCTCGAACGATATGGAGCTGACGTACGTATTCGCAATGAGCGGACGGCGTATTCAATAATACTCGAGTACACGACGTTATAAAACTATAGATTTCCTCACTGCACGGCGATGGATGGCCTTTTCACCTGAGGAGAACTCCAACTGCAGGAAAATTGGGGGCCAGGTTCAAGCATCAATCCAGCTCTCTCAGGGGACTTCATTGCTCATATCCAGATGAGGCCTTTACATGGCAGTGGTGTTCAGCAGTTTGCTTTGTTTAGCCATTTACACATATTTTTGCTTGAATGTAATCGATGTGCTTTTCTGTTTTTGAGAAAACACTTGAGGCCGTGCTTCGGTGCAGCTTTTAATGCTTGAGAGGAAAAAAAATCCCTCTGGAAATGGGGCGAACGATTGCAGTACAAACAGAATGGCACTCGGTGGAGTGCATAGCCCCGCCAGGCTCTGAATAGTTTATGTTTGTATCCCACTGATAGGTCGGATCTGGATCCGGACTGAAAATCGAATCGGCTTATTCTTGTCACCCACTGAACTCATCTCACCAAGTTTTGTCCAAATCCGTCCATAACCTTTTGAAATAGTTCTGCGCATACCTCCACCAGGCTGAACAGTTTATGTTTTGTTATCTCACCGATCGGCCGAATCTGAATCCGGATCGAAAATCTAATCGGCTTAGTCTTGTCAACTACCCGTCTCGTCCACAACCTTAATGAGATGCCGTGCAAAATACAGTGTAGTTTTGGCCCTATCTCTCAATGGTGAAGAATCACTTTAAAAAATAAAAAAAATTCTCGGATCCGGATCCTAACCCAGAGCTTCACTAAAATCTTTTCAATTCGTCCTTGTCACACAACCAACCTGTGCACCAAGTTTTTTGGCCGAATCCGTCAATAACTTTTTTGAGATATCCTGCTCACAGACAGACAAACAGGGGTGAAAACATAACCTGCGTCCACCTTTGGTGGCGGAGGTAACGAACCCTCAAGCAAGGTCTTTCTATGTGTCACGCACGGGTCTTTGCACATATTCATTGGATGGGGTCCGGTGGTCTTGTATGCAGGGTAATAGGAAATAAATAATTTGAGATTATATTTGCTGTGAGGTGAAGGACTAACCCACAAGCAAAGTGTTGGTACAGTCGATGAGGACCAAATATGGCGCGTGCACACATCCACAACACATAAACTCCGACAGGATGTTGGAGACGTACCACACTTGCATTTGAGTTGTGTAGTCTGGGTTTGATTCCCGATCCGACCCGTTCCAATGTACTGTACCTTGGTTGCATCACAAGGTGGGTGTCCCGCAGCTGCCATTAGTTGGTGGACCTTAAAGATCCTATGATATTTTTCTTTTCGAGTTGGTGAGATACCACCAGCATCCTGAACAAATTCCAAATTCCTGTCTCTTCACTTGAATGTCAAGCCCTCCCTGCCGTTTGTGAAAGACCGCCCAAAAACATTCCTCAGCAAACTCCATAAGAAAGAGATTATATATATAATATATATATATATATATATATATATATATATATATATATATATATATATATATATAATATGATATATTTTCAGCATTTGACCTGGGACTTCTCTAAACACAATGAAAGCTTCTACCGCTGCGCTATTGGGATGGAATCAGAAATTTATCACCTCAACACTGCAGGCGACAATGGCCGACGTCTCACATGCCTGCCAGACAGACTCCAAATGTGAATATGAGTGCAATATGTATTTATTATAGTCTATTAGCATCTCTCATGTGGAATCTGTGCGATAGTTTTAGAAAGAGATATTTGCGATTGATTCTAATTATGAGATTTCTCTTTGCAAACTAGTAAATGGTTCTAGTAGGAGTGAGAAGAGGAACAAACTGAGAGAATGATTGGAGGCAGAAATATAATTTGCTGAAAAGCTCCTCTTAATGTGTATTGCACATAACATGATTAGTACGTGTGTGTAATGTAATTTATTTCGAGCAAGCAATCACTTGTTGATGGATGTTTACGATCCCACAGTGCCTTTCGATAAGAGCAGACCATTGTGTAGTTTGGCCACATTCCTCCTCGTCTGCCTCACTACTTATCCCTGTTAGTCATACTCTTGCTGTACGTGTTGTTTATACTCATTTGTCTGATAAGTGATAAGAGATTGGTTCTGTCATGACCACTGCATGAAGACCACTGATGGTGTATCAACCTCAAGACGTGTGGGTTAGTTCCTGCTTTGTAGGAGAAATGTTCATTTCTACTCGTTTTTTATGGTGTATAAAACAACACCTAATATACAAGTACATACTACATCTCTTGCCAATGCAACTTGGCAAGCGTGGCGCAGCATGCCAATTCCCCAACATGAGTTGAGCGAGGCCTTGGTCATGTGATGGATTAAAAGCAGGCTGATGCTCATGACGATACACTGGAGATAGAAACAATGCAAAGGTACTCAAAACTCCTTTGTACAGGATATGTTCATTACCTCTGTCTGTCTGCAATTGGTTCACTCTGTCTGTTTGTCGACAGACGTCAGTCTGTGATTGAGGAACTACTTGATTTCAATTGAATTATATCTTTTTAACGCTGTAGAACACGAATCGGAACATGAATTTGAACACGAACCTGCAGCTAGCGTATCAGTACTTTTTCTCTGACCTTGGCAAATTGTACATAAATCTCGTCCCAAACGAGCATGTCCACAGAGGAGTGAGGTTAATTGTTTAGTCTGTCTGCCTGTCTGGCAGTCAAACAAAATTGAAAATCATTCCAAACAGGAAACTTACTGTTTATAGGAATGCCTGCATAAAAGACACGTACAACAGGAACAAAGGACTAATTTAATGTGTTAAATAAGGTGGTGTAAAAGACTGTCGTGCATGGCGGGAAAGTTCTGAATTATTTTTCTTTTTTTTCTACAGTCTTTAAATCTTATTTTATTTCGATTTAATTATTTCTCAGAACACTGGAGACCACAAATCATCTTGCTGGCATTTCCAAAGACCTAAAGTTTAGCAGTACTTGCATAAAATATTACGTTATGCCATCTCGACCAATCAAATTTCCTGCTGTGCTCTCAGCATTTTGGAATATCGAGATTCAGACAAAATCGCGGCTCATAGGAAATACAGATCATGCTCGGAAACACAAAGTAAGAGTTGTAAAGACCCTCCCATGTCTTTTTTTTTCTCTTATGACTGCGTTGGGTAAGGTGTTCCATGAACACTCCAGTTCATATTCAGCATACCTCTCTCTATTATAATTTCTTCTGTGATTTGTTCATTGTGAACGTTTTGTAAAGAGGTTGGTTTGTTTGATGTGCTTAATACCATCACTGAAATGACAACTATGAAAACTGCCACCCGCTGCAAGAGATCGTCTCCCAAGCAGATACTATTTCTGACATCATCAAATATTCCTCTGAACTCAACTTTCCTACTGAGGGTGGCAATCCCCACCCAGCCCAGTGGGGATGCGCAGGAGGCAGTGGGAGCGAGTGGCACGAGGTCACATATAAATGTATCCACATTGATTTTCACCTGCGGCGACCCGGCAAACGTGCAAAATAAAACATGACTGAGAGAAAATAATTAAGTGATTTTAATAATACATTAGGTGCTTGAGAGATATGGCAGCCATGATTTGCGCACGGCTGCACCACGCCCGGGTATAATGGATGGCAGCCCGCAGGGGAGCTCTACTTTTAAAGCCTGGCCAGGATCACGTTTCTCATGGTCTTGCTCTCCACCACATTTTATGGTGGGTAGTTTAATTGTTTGTTGCTTTTTGCCGTACCCATCACTGGTCTTTAGTTGTAAAGCATACGATTCTGATTTTAAATGGTAACTTAGTGGTCTCTCACTCCATTATTTAATTGTCTGTTCAATTGTAGGTTGAAGTGTGGGCTTTGTTTCCTCCAATGCAGAACATTTCCTCATAATGCATTACTGTCTCATACTGACACCACAAGGGACACAAATTTGTACTTTGATACAGCTCCTTGTTAGTTCGACCCATAGGAAATGGACAGCTCAGAAGAGCACACTATCACCGCGCTATTCGGCTACCCTCAATATCCATTTTTTTCTCGAGATATCAACTTATTTTATGACTGTTTCGTTTCATTACCATTTTTGTTTAAATTCTATCTGGGGTCGATAACTACGCCAGACCAACTCTGGCTTGACACCTGCTAGCTGAAACGACAGTTAGCCAGATTCGGTCCAATGTCATTGTATACCTGGGATATCAATCCAGGCGGAGAGTCCCTGCGGACTGCCTGTGACTTAACATCAAAGCTGATCGAGGGTTTACTTTCTGTCCTGGCTGATCAGTGTTTCATGGATTCCTGAAATTAGGTGAAGTTGAAATTTTTTGTTGACGAAGCTCAGAAGAATATTTGACTCATTACATTTTTTTTTTAAAACTTTTAAATACACAAGGAAGAAAATACATTTGAATATATATATATATATATATATTGTTTTCCTTCTCATCACAAGAGGGCGGTACACATGAAACATACAAACTACCTGATCATGTTGTTTATAGTGCAGAAGTTTCTGCCCAGATAGCAAGCCAGTACACTCTTGTATTGAGGAACCTCCTATCCATCCATCTATTGGGACCATACTCTGTGCAGCGCGTTTATGCTGCCTAAGCAGTCTCCTTGGCTTGGGCACAATCCAGAACGGGTCGCTACTCCGGCAGGGATACCCGCAAGCTAGCACTCTTTTTTCCGACCTTGAAATGATGACAGGCAGAGTCAACTCCACCTGGTATTAATTCAACAGCCGAGTGGGATTTGAACTTAGGATCCTCGGATCCCAAGCCCACCACCCTCACCATCAAGCCAACACCAGGTCATAATGAACCTCCTAGAAGACCATATATTTTATATCTGGATGATATTTACTGGAAAGTGAAAAACATTTATATCAGCAATTGAGTGAGTGGAGAAAAAGAGCTATATATATAATACTTGCGGGGTATGCTAACACAACATATGAACTGTGCTTCCCCATTGTCTCGGGTCACTCACCTGCATTTGATTTTTCATTTATTTATATTTTAATTTACGGATGCTTTCTGACGGTTCTGTGATTTTTTTTTCCTGGTGTATCGGCTTCAATGTTCCTTCGGCACACAAAATTACCGTGCTTTCCCCATTGTCTCGGGTTGCTCACCTGAATTTTTTTCATCTATTTTTTTTCATTTATTTATATTTTCATTTATGGATGTTGTCCAATGATTCTGTGATTGTTCCCCCCAGTGTACCGGCTTCAATGTCCATCGGCACACAAAATGTCAGCTTTCTACATCACCCAGAAGGTACTGATCCTTAGTATCAGACAGTGAGCAGTGGTTAGAAAGAGCATTATAGATTACGAGCGGGGTGTGCTTACACAATTGTCTAAGCATATGAACCGTGTTTCCCATTGTCTTGGGTCGCTCACCTGCATTTGATTTTTCATTTATTTATTTTCAATTTTTTTCATTTATTTATATTTTCATTTACGGATGCTTTCCGACGTTTCTGTATTTTTTTTTTGAAATTGGTACAATAAACTTCAACCTTTCAGATTTCTATCCAGCCATATATCTTTTTTAAAAATATATGTTATGAGCATCCTCTTTGCAGATGAAAAGTTGTATATATTTTTTAGAGACACCTTGTATACTCTTGACTGAGAGTGCTGTGAGATGTAGTGGTACCATTTCTGACTTATTTCCAGTTGTAACTGGAGTTTGTCAGGGGTGTTTACTGGCTCCCACACTTTTCAGCACTTGTATGGACTGGATTCTGGTGGAGGATGTCTGAGAGATCAAGCTCGGTGCATCATTGGGAATGTCAAGATGTCTGACCTTGATTTAGCAGATGATGCAGTCATCTTTGCGGAGACTTTAGATATCCTTTTGGGGGCCCTCGAGGTTCTGAATGAGGAGTCGGAGCCACTGGGATTACGGGTTTCCTGGGTCAAAACTAAGATCCAGCTTTCAATGACATCTTGGATGCTGCTGTCCTGTCTGTGCCTGTTTGTGGTGAGGATGTTCAGGTCATCGAGAAATTCACTTACTTTGGCAGTGATATTCATGTCTCTGCTGGCTTTGAGTCAGAGTCAACAGACGTCTGGGTCGGGCCTGGGGGTCATGGATTCACTGGATCATGGGGTTGGCGCTGCTGTATCTGTGTGGGAGGACGAAAGTCTGAGTCTTCAGGTCCTTGGTGCTTCCAGTCTTGCTCTATGGATGTGAGACTTGGACTCTGACCAGGGATCTGAGACGGAGACTTAATTCTTTTGGTGCCAGTTCTCTTCGGAGAATCCTTAGCTATTGCTGGTCAGACTTTGTGTCCAACGAGCGGTTGCTGAGAGAGAGAGACTCAAATGAGATTTGTTACCTGCATAGTCCGTGAGCATCAGCTGTGGCTGTATGGACATGTGGCTCGTTTTCCTGATGCTGATCCTGCTCACCAGATTCTTCTCAGCGATGGAGTCTCATGAGTGGAGGAGGCCAATGGGCTGACCACGTGCCTCTGGTTGCAGCAGGTTGATCAGCATCTCAAGGAGATGGGGATGGGCCAGGCATCTGCCTGGGGGATGGTCAGACGAGTCCGCTGGAGTACCGGCGGAAAGTGGATGCAGCGACTTGCTGCTCTGGCACATACTCCTTTACCTGACCTGACTTGACCTGAAAAATGAGATCAAGAGATCTTGGAAGCTAAAGAGTGTCAAAATTGCACCAGTGATAATTGGAGCAACAGGAATAATAAAGAAGAACCAACTGAGATTTTGAAAACCATCCCGGAATATTACCACAAACTAACTGCAGTAGGAGGCAGTTCGGGGTTGGTGACTGCCTGAAAAGATCCATCGGAACAAAACTCTGAGTGACACACAACACACACACACACACACACACACACATACACACATACACACATAACACACATACACACATACACACACACACACACACACACCACACAACACACACACACACACACACGACATTGACCATTATAAGCTCACAGTATTAGTGTGAGAAACTCCTGACGTTTCCTGAAAACCCAATATTGAGTGGGCTGTCGCTATGTTATCAATGAGGTCGTTGGGTTTTGAGTCCTGAGTTGAGTCAGGAT
>CM068961.1:54150718-54163068 GCA_035128595.1 Eptatretus atami
AAAAAAATGTAATGAGTCAAATATTCTTCTGAGCTTCACGTCAACAAAAAATTTTCAACTTCACCTCAATTTCAGGAATCCATGAAACACTGATCAGCCAGGACAGAAAGTAAACCCTCGATCAGCTTTGATGTTAAGTCACAGGCAGTCCGCAGGGACTCTCCGCCTGGATTGATATCCCAGGTATACAATGACATTGGACCGAATCTGGCTAACTGTCGGTTCAGCTAGCAGGGTGTCAAGCCAGAGTTGGTCTGGCGTAGTTATCGACCCCAGATAGAATTTAAACAAAAATGGTAATGAAACGAAACAGTCATAAAATAAGTTGATATCTCGAGAAAAAAATGGATATTGAGGGTAGCCGAATAGCGCGGTGATAGTGTGCTCTTCTGAGCTGTCCATTTCCTATGGGTCGAACTACAAGGAGCTGTATCAAAGTACAAATTTGTGTCCCTTGTGGTGTCAGTATGAGACAGTAATGCATTATGAGGAAATGTTCTGCATTGGAGGAAACAAAGCCCACACTTCAACCTACAATTGAACAGACAAATTAAATAATGGAGTGAGAGACCACTAAGTTACCATTTAAAATCAGAATCGTATGCCTTTACAACTAAAGACCAGTGATGGGTACGGCAAAAAGCAACAACAAATTAAACTACCCCACCATAAAATGTGGTGGAGAGCAAGACCATGAGAAACGTGATCCTGGCCAGGCTTTAAAAGTAGAGCTCCCCTGCGGGCTGCCATCCATTATACCCGGGCGTGGTGCAGCCGTGCGCAAATCATGGCTGCCATATCTCTCAAGCACCTAATGTATTATTAAAATCACTTAATTATTTTCTCTCAGTCATGTTTATTTTGCACGTTTGCCGGGTCGCCGCAGGTGAAAATCAATGTGGATACATTTATATGTGACCTCGTGCCACTCGCTCCCACTGCCTCCTGCGCATCCCCACTGGGCAGGGTGGGGATTGCCACCCTCAGTAGGAAAGTTGAGTTCAGAGGAATATTTGATGATGTCAGAAATAGTATCTGCTTGGGAGACGATCTCTTGCAGCTGGTGGCAGTTTTCATAGTTGTCATTTCAGTGATGGTATTAAGCACATCAAACAAACTAACCTCTTTACAAAACGTTCACAATAAAACAAATCACAGAAGAAATATAAATAGAGAGAGGTATGCTGAATATGAACTGGAATGTTCATGGAACACCTTACCCCACGCAGTCATAAGAGAAAAAAAAGACATGGGAGGGGTCTTTACGACTCTTACTTTGTGTTTCCGAGCATGATCTGTATTTCCTATGAGCCGCGATTTTGTCTGAATCTCGATATTCCAAAATGCTGAGAGCACCAGCAGGAAATTTGATTGGTCGAGATGGCATAACGTAATATTTTATGCAAGTACTGCTAAACTTTAGGTCTTTGGAAATGCCAGCAAGATGATTTGTGGTCTCCAGTGTTCTGAGAAATAATTAAATCGAAATAAAATAAAGATTTTAAAGACTGTAGAAAAAAAAGAAACATAATTCAGAACTTTCCCGCCATGCACGCACAGTCTTTTACACCACCTTATTTAACACATTAAATTAGTCCTTTGTTCCTGTTGTACGTGTCTTTTATGCAGGCGTTCCTATAAACAGTAAGTTTCCTGTTTGGAATGATTTTCAATTTTGTTTGACTGCCAGACAGGCAGACAGACTAAAACAATTACCTCACTCCTCTGTGGACATGCTCGTTTGGGACGAGATTATGTACAATTTGCCAAGGTCAGAGAAAAAGTACTGATACACTAGCTGCAGGTTCGTGTTCAAATTCATGTTCCGATTCGTGTTCTACAGCATTAAAAAGATATAATTCAATTGAAATCAAGTAGTTCCTCAATCACAGACTGACGTCTGTCGACAGACAGACAGAGTGAACCAATTGCAGACAGACAGAGGTAATGAACATATCCTGTACAAAGGAGTTTTGAGTACCTTTTGCATTGTTTCTATCTCCAGTGTATCGTCATGAGCATCAGCCTGCTTTTAATCCATCACATGACCAAGGCCTCGCTCAACTCATGTTGGGGAATTGGCATGCTCGCCACGCTTGCCAAGTTTGCATTGGCAAGAGATGTAGTATGTACTTGTATATTAGGTGTTGTTTATACACCATCAAAACAAGTAGAAATGAACATTTCTCCTAACAAGCAGGAACTAACCCACACGTCTTGAGGTTGATACACCATCAGTGGTCTTCATGCAGTGGTCGTGACAGAACCAATCTCTTATCACCTTATCAGACAAATGAGTATAAACAACACGTACAGCAAGAGTATGACTAACAGGGATAAGTAGTGAGGCAGACGAGGAGGAATGTGGCCAAACTACACAATGGTCTGCTCTTATCGAAAGGCACTGTGGGAGCGTAAACATCCATCAACAAGTGATTGCTTGCTCGAAATAAATTACATTACACACCGTACTAATCATGTATGTGCAATACACATTAAGAGGAGGCTTTTCAGCAAATTATATTTCTGCCTCCAATCCATTCTCTCAGTTTGTTCCTCTTCTCACTCCTACTAGAACCATTTACTAGTTTGCAAAGAGAAATCTCATAATTAGAATCAATCGCAAATATCTCTTTCTAAAACTATCGCACAGATTCCACATGAGAGATGCTAATAGACTATAATAAATACATATTGCACTCATATTCACATTTGGAGTCTGTCTGGCAGGCATGTGAGACGTCGGCCATTGTCGCCTGCAGTGTTGAGGTGATAAATTTCTGATTCCATCCCAATAGCGCAGCGGTAGAGCTTTCATTGTGTTAGAGAAGTCCCAGGTCAAATGCTGAAAATATATCATATATATATATATATATATATATATATATATATATATATATATATATATATATATATATATATATATATATATAATCTCTTTCTTATGGAGTTTGCTGAGGAATGTTTTTGGGCGGTCTTTCACAAACGGGCAGGGAGGGCTTGACATTCAAGTGAAGAGACAGGAATTTGGAATTTGTTCAGGATGCTGGTGGTATCTCACCAACTCGAAAAGAAAAATATCATAGGATCTTTAAGGTCCACCAACTAATGGCAGCTGGCGGGACACCCACCTTGTGATGCACCAAGGTACAGTACATTGGAACGGGTCGGATCGGGAATCAAACCCAGACTACACAACTCAAATGCAAGTGTGGTACGTCTCCAACATCCTGTCGGAGTTTATGTGTTGTGTGGATGTGTGCACGCGCCATATTTGGTCCCCTCATCGACTGTACCAACACTTGCTTGTGGGTTAGTCCTTCACCTCACAGCAAATATAATCTCAAATTATTTATTTCCTATTACCCTGCATACAAGACCACCGGACCCCATCCAATGAATATGTGCAAAGACCGGTGCGTGACACATAGAAAGACCTTGCTTGAGGGTTCGTTACCTCCGCCACCAAAGGTGGACGCAGGTTATGTTTTCACCCCTGTTTGTCTGTCTGTGAGCAGGATATCTCAAAAAAGTTATTGACGGATTCGGCCAAAAAACTTGGTGCACAGGTTGGTTGTGTGACAAGGACGAATTGAAAAGATTTTAGTGAAGCTCTGGGTTAGGATCCGGATCCGAGAATTTTTTTATTTTTTAAAGTGATTCTTCACCATTGAGAGATAGGGCCAAAAACTACACTGTATTTTGCACGGCATCTCATTAAGGTTGTGGACGAGACGGGTAGTTGACAAGACTAAGCCGATTAGATTTTCGATCCGGATTCAGATTCGGCCGATCGGTGAGATACAAAACATAAACTGTTCAGCCTGGTGGAGGTATGCGCAGAATATTTCAAAAGGTTATGGACGGATTTGGACAAAACTTGGTGGATGAGTTCAGTGGGTGACAAGAATAAGCCGATTCGATTTTCAGTCCGGATCCAGATCCGACCTATCAGTGGGATACAAAACGTAAACTATTCAGAGCCTGGCGGGGCTATGCACTCCACCGAGTGCCATTCTTGTTTGTACTGCAATCGTTCGCCCATTTCCAGAGGGATTTTTTTTTCCTCTCAAGCATTAAAAGCTGCACTGAAGCACGGCCTCAAGTGTTTTCTCGAACAGAAAAGCACATCGATTACATTCAAGAAAAAATATGTGTAAATGGCTAACAAAGCAAACTGCTGAACACCACTGCCATGTAAAGGCCTCATCTGGATATGAGCAATGAAGTCCCCTGAGAGAGCTGGATTGATGCTTGAACCTGGCCCCCAATTTTTCCTGCAGTTGGAGTTCTCCTCAGGTGAAAAGGCCATCCATCGCCGTGCAGTGAGGAATCTATAGTTTTATAACGTCGTGTACTCGAGTATTATTGAATACGCCGTCCGCTCATTGCGAATACGTACGTCAGCTCCATATCGTTCGAGAACCCACAAATGTCGCGACGTCCACTCTCACTGGGGAAGTTGACACGGCGGATGCTTTAGAGGACTTTAAACGTCGAGAGACTTGCACAATAGTACAATGCAGAACGAAGCGCCAAGAACAGGAACCGCAGGTTTGTGTCTTCAACGAAGCTTGCGCTCACCACGGGTCAGTCACGTCAGGGCTCGCGCGCTTTGGCGGGTCAGTCACGTCAGGGCTCGCGCTTTGGCGGGTCAGTCACGTCAGGGGCTCGCGCGCTTTGGCGGGTCAGTCACGTCAGGGCTCACGCTCTCCAGCGGGCAGTCACGTCAGGGCTCACGCTCTCCACGGGTCAATCACGTCAGGGGCTCACGCTCTCCAGCGGGTCAGTCACGATGGGGCTCACGCTCTCCAGCGGGTCTAGCAGTCAGGGCTCAGCTCTCCACGGTCAGTCCACGTCAGGGCTCACGCTCTCCAGGTCAGACTCGGAGGGACCACACCTCTCCAACGGGTCAGTCACGTCAGGGCTCACGCTTCCAGCAGCGGTCAGTCACGTGGATCCCCTAGGGCACGCAGCTCACGCTCTCCAGCAGGGTCAGTCCGTCAGGGACTCACGCTCTCCAACGGGTCAGTCCGTCAGGGACTCACGCTCTCCAACGGGTCAGTCACGTGAGGACTCACGCTCTCCAACGGGTCAGTCACGTCAGGGCTCACGCTCTCCAGCAGGTCAGTCACGTCAGGGACTCACGCTCTCCAACGGTCAGTCACTCAGACTCACGCTCCCAACGGTCAGTCACGTGAGGACTCACGCTCTCCAGCAGGTCAGTCACGTAGGACTCCGCTCTCCAACAGTCAGTCACGTGAGGACTCACGCTCTCCAACGGTCAGTCACTCAGGAGTGGGATTGAGCACACTGTAAAGGCTTTTCGCTGAAAACCAAAGGTCGCGGTGATGGTCTCATGATATTCAGATTCGCGGCGCGTTTGGCTTAAAACGCGACAGCAAAACCGAGAATAAAGGACCAAATGTGCACGTTTTAAACGCGCTTATTGCTCCGCGTGTTCCGTCGACTCTGGTGAGAGAAAAAGCGCGGAAACAGAATGAAATCGGTCCAGCCTTGTATGGAGAAACTCGACCCGATGCACAACCCAAATCCCAAAGACACACTCAGGGAAAGCGAGCCGTGGACGATCTGCTCGACGTACATCCCGCGCAAGCTTCTCCACACAATTAAGCGAGCGGGCAAAACCCTGTGAGAAAGAGCACAAAACGGCTCGTTTACCTGTTCCTCGAGGTGACACGGCTTCACCGCCCTCGGACGTCCCACACCGAGGAGAGGAGACACCCGTGGGTTTGACCCGTATCCCGTCAGCAGCAGCACGCTAAAAACGAACACCGCGTTCCGAGGACTCCGCCGCTTGCCCGCTTTTCCCTCTCCTTCCCAGCTCCGCCTCTGAAGCGCTCGAGCCCACTCCCCGATGACGTAATATATTAATTATTCATGAGGCGTTTGCTGAAGAAGGGGGGGGGGGGAGGGTGGAGCGAACGTGTGACGGAAGGCAAGAAGGACGGGTAGGACAGATTCAAGACAGGAAGGGAAAGCTCGTCAAAAGTTCTCGAGATTCGCGCCTCGAGAGGAATTAAAATGTTCATCCAATCCGGGCGACCTTCAAACGTTGCGCAGTATCGAAGGTGCGTCTCTCTCTCTCTCTCTCTCTCTCTCCCACTTTGGACTTTCAAAGTTTAAGTTAACCTCGTGACCGCATGCCTCGAGCGCGCTCGGACGTCACGGGATTAATAGTACGCGCGCGGCGCGCGCGGCTCGTCTTGTTACGACCGCACGCCTCTAGCCCCTCGCCGTGCTCCGTTGCCAATGACCTTTCCCGCTTTTTTTTTTTACAGCATGTTTCCTCATCGTCCGACTGCCCGCGATGCGATAGTGACTTCCCGAGGGGGAGCCGCCCCGACCATGTGCTTCACTCACGTTACGTACGGAGCGTTACGTGTGGAGTCACTGTGACTACAGTGACTTTTTAACCACCCAAGGCCCGTCCGAAGGAAGGGGAGCCACATATTCATTCGTCCGTGCTCTCGGACGTGCTGCCTTGAGCTGTGATCATCACAAAAAATGTAAATGTTCAGCTTTCAAGATCTTCGGGCTGGAGTGTGGGTTTATCACGTGACGTTCGGTGCCCACTTAGTAGACCGTCCACTTATGAGCTCGTCACGTGATTTGATTACGTAATAATGCTAGTGTTTGTCATAATACCCGTCAGCCTTGTACCTCTGTGTATGGGGGGGGTCCAAAGAGCATCCATGTTGCTGCTCACAATGTCACCGAGAGTTCGTAATGAGCCAACTACAATTACAGACTCCTTCCTTATCACCCGTCCCCGATACACCACCCCCAGCTCCCTTCTCGCCATCTTTACCACTCACTGCATGCAGAAACAAAAGGTTGTCCAACCAATTCCAGATCTCATATCAACACACACACACACACACACACACACACACACACACACACACACTGGGTTACCCAATCAGATCGGGTTATTTCGACTTTCGTAAACCTTAAGAAGGTTGATGTTTGAAGCTGCAGCGAAAAATTAACACGCGGAGTGCACCACGGTAATGATGGGCCAAATGGCCTAATTTCCTTGTTGGAGGTCTTGTTCATCATCGTGTAATAACTACTTACATTAAATGTAGTCCTGGTGGTGACTGTGGATTCTTTGAATATTACTTACAAATCTGCGTATAATATAAATACTTAAATGCGGTTGGTTCGATTCCTGAAATATAATTCACCTTCAAACACTCAGGGGTAAGGGCCAAAGGAGTTCGCCAAATTCCACCCCTCTCACTGCTGAGGGGGGCACTCGATGTACCTGGATCGCTGTGGATCTGGATCGGTGTGCTGTTATGTTTTCTTTTAACATCATTTTGATTATGAATTGAAATTTTTGTTTTTTTTAACTGTGACTAATACAATAATATGGTGAAACACATTTTGGAGCAATTGGCTTGGGCGTATGGAATCTTGTGTGTGCTGTGTGTGTGTGTGTGTGTGTGTTGTGTGTGTGTGTGTGTGTGTGTGTGTGTGTGTCACCTTCATAACTCCAAAACTATAAAACCTAGCATACGAACGGAAGAAAACTACAAGGAAGTGCATGACTGAAAATTGGGTGTTTGGGTTAATTAAAACACCCGTTTTGAAGACAATGAACGGCCTTATTTAATTATATCCTTCATCAGGCAATCCTCGGCCACCTCACTCTCTGGGGTCTTAAGGCGTTTCCTGGGTAACCTCGTAATGGGGTCTGAAGCCGCCATGTTTTTTGGCCTGCTCAACCATGCCTTGACTTGGAACAGTCCTCAACAACAAAGTTTTGTTTTTTTCCCCCCACTTTCCTCACTCAGATTATCCAATGCCTGTTCATCGTAGCTACAAATCACTGGGTACATTGCAGCGCTTATAAAATGCCTGGAGATGCCGGCATTCACTGCTTTATTTCACTTCCGCAAATGAATAACTGAGAGAATCTCTGAAACTAAGCAAAATTACAAAATTTAACCTCCAGATTTGAAAGTATCAGCAGTTCCGACAACTAAAAAAGTGTTGATATGTCCAATCTGGGAGGTGTATGTTGAATATACTTCGGGAGATATGTTCAATATGATGGTTCGGTGATTGCCAATTGCGTGCCAAGGGAGCAGTTTCTTATCAACCCTTTTGTTGGCGTGCTTAAGCTAGCACTCTACAATATTTGCATTGTCAGTGAGTTCTGTACATATATCGACTTGAACAAAGTTCAGGGCTACTCACCTGCGTTGGCCACGTGTTGTTCTACGGTGCAACAGGTGGCCAACGCAGGTACCTGCCTCGCGAAAAATGTGAAATTTTATTTTCCACGACGTTTCCCGCTTTTGTTCTTCCATTATACAACACGCCACTTCAGCATAGATTAATACAAATAAAAACTTGAAGGGTACTCAGTAGAGCGCATACTTCCGCCACGTAATGCCTGATCCACGAGAACATATCGGGCCCAATACATTTTTGAAATATCATGTGATACAGGATTTATCGTTTTTGGCCCTATCTCTCAATGGTGAAGAATCACTTTCAAATTTATAGTAGTCGGATCCGGATCCAGATCTTCACCAAAATCTAATCAGTTTGTCCTTGTCACACACACAGCCCGTGCACAAAATTTCATCCGGATCTGACCACAACTTTTTGCGATATCCTGTACACAAACAAACAAACAAACAGACAGACAGACAGAAAGGGGTGAAAACATAACCTTCTTCCACCTTCGGTGGCAAAGGTAATTATCAGACCCGGATCCGGATCTCCACCAAAATTGAATCAATTCTTCCTCGTCGCACACCCAACGTGTCCACCAAGCTTCATCCAGATCCGTCCACAACTTTTTGAGATATCGTGCTATATATCATTTTTGTTCCTATCTCTCAATGGTGAAGAATCACTTTAAAAATTAAATAACTCTCGTATCCAGATGCGGATTCTGATCTTCACCAAAAACTATTCAATTCTTCCTTGTCATACACCCAACCTGTCCACCAAGTTTTGTCCGAATCCATCCACAACCTAAGCAGTTTTCTTGGCTATTGGGTACAATCCTGGATGGGTTGCCACTCTGATACAGGATACCAGCAAGCTGGCACTCATTTTGCCGACCTCAGAGGATGGCAGGCAGAATCAACCCCACCTGGCATAAATTCAACAGCTGAGGGGGATTTGAACTTATGATCCTCGGATCCCAAGCCCACCACCCTAACCATTAAGCCAACACCACGCACGCATGCACGCACACACACACACACACACACACACACACACACACACACACACACACACACACACATATACACACACACACACACACACTTTTTTTCGTATATATATATATTGTTGCGATTTTCGGAACCGCATGCATACAACAGATAGGTGGCCCAAGACAGTTATTCCATTACTATACGTGTAGATAGTCCTCTTCCTTTTGTTTAGCGGGACAACAAGGGAGTGCGTTGCGTTGATTTAATAGCTAGGTCTGCTTAAATCATTTTCTCCTTCATTTCGTCCCCACTCTTCTTTTCGTCTGATTATTCCTGAGGTAAATCAGCCACGTGCGCCTTTGCTGTGAGGAAACTGCTGCACAGAGGTCCTCGTTCCCGGGCGAGCCCTGGACCGGCGTGTGCGGCTAGTCATGTAGTGCACTTGGCAGTGCGGGATTATCGACTCGGGCTTCCGATGGTCTGGGGAGGATTGCCGGTTGCATTGAAAAAGGCATGCGAATAATAGCCTCTTAACAAGGCTGCAACGAATGGTGTTTTTCACAACACAGGAAACACAGCCAGCACAACGCCCACGCTGCACGAAACGCGCACGACGGCCGATAAAGACGACCCCAGGCCATGTTTGGCGGGATACGAGTGTGCGGAGTAGAAGCAGCTTGTCCCTTTTCAACCTCAATATCTGACATATTGGTGTTCGCTCCGCGCACACGCTAGCGGAGTCGTGTGAACGCAAGTGCTGGCCACGTGCATAATAGCCGAACCGCGCGCACTGTATGGAATGTGCTCGGAAGCAGACAGTACGCCGCTCGCGAAACGTGCATGGATTTATCCATAATGATGTACCTTCGGCACTCGCTGGCAGCAGCGGATTCTCCACGGATGGTGAGCATCTTCACATCTCTACGGGCAGCGAAGCTGCGATTGAGCCGGGGAATGTACAGTGCGGGCCACGTTGGCACGCGGAGAGAGCGCGTTGATCGACACTGGTCGAACGCCCGAGCGGGCATGCGGAGCCCTCGACTGGTCGCCCGGGCACGGCCCGGGGGGGTTTTGCAGGACGATTTGCGTGCCAATTTTGGTGTGGGCGATTCATGTCATCTCGTGGGGTCGGAGCGGAATATTCCCACTGTCTGGGATGGCCTTGCCGGAAATGAAGTGAGGCGGTTTCCGGCCAAAGTTGGCGGGCCATGTGAGGGGTCGGGCCAATCGGAGCGCCCGATTCAGGTGATGATTGTTCGATTCGGCATGGCCCTCCCCCGAGCTGGAAGTCCTATAAAGGCGGAGCAATCCCTCCGCCTCTCTCTTGCTCTTTCTCTGCCTCTCTCCTGCTCTCGCCTTGACATCACCACGACCGCCTCCTGCTGTCTGGACTCCGCCTCCTCATCTCTGCCACACGACGTCGACCCCACCCGCCTAGCTGGTCCGCCCGCCACTCCACCCTCACACTCTGGACTCTGCCCTTCTCGTCTCAAGCTCCTCCTTTCCGAACACTGTCTCCACACATGTGGCTGAAGCCAGAGACGACGCCCCCATGCCGGGTACCGCACCACAGAGCATCCCCCCCCACCCCCGAAACGTATTGGTGATGCGTCATGTTATCAAGTACAAAGGTACAGAAATCGTGGCCTCAACTCCTTTCCCTTCCTGGTTCAAAACTCCCTCTTCATCGGTGTGTGTGTGTGTGTGTTGTGTGTGTGTTGTGTGTGTGTGTGTGTGTGTGTGTGTGTGTGTGTGTGTGTGTGTGTGTGTGTGTGCGCTGGCGTGCTGGCACCTGTCTGCTTAAGTAAGACTGCAGAAGATCATTATTATTCCCGCGCTTTCGAAGAAAGGCGGAAATCGTGATTGTCTCCGCCGTCCGTTCGTCGTCCGTCTGTCTTACCCTGTAACTCTCCTACACGTTTGAAATAGGAACTTGAAACTTTGGGTCATAGTAGATATATGTATGGGAAGTGCACAACACTGTCGGATTTTTGATATGACCCTAGGGGCCGGCCAGAGGGGTTGGGGTCATGGGGGGTCGATTAAAAAAAAAATTGTCTTATAGCTTTTAAATCAAAACTATTCATGAGTTATACATTTAACAACATATTTTTTTAAACACATGATGATCAGAGGGTGCTTGGGGGTAGGGGGTGCTTAGCGGATAGGGGGTCAAAATAGCTCCTCCTACACCGTTGAGATAGCAACTTGAAACTTTGGGACATAGTAGATATATGTATGGGGAAGTGCACAACACTGTCGGATTTTTGATATGACCCCTAGGGCCGGGCCAGAGGGGTGGGTCATGGGGGCTGATTTTTAAAACTGTATTTACATTGTACTGGTAAATTCTTTAATAGAACTTACTTATGTGGCTCCATGAGTGACAAACAGTCACAGGTTTTACTGTATTTATCTAATTGATTATGAATAATTATAATTATAATTAATATTATACACAGTTCATTCCTATGATTAAATTGATGCACACCGATTGCCCGACGCCCCCGACCAATCGGGGGTGAGATCACCTCAGAGCCAACCCCACCCCAGCCAGATGGAATGTTCGCCTCATCCAATGAGGGGAGGACACCGATCGCCCAACGTCCCCCGACCAATCCGGAGGCGAGTTACCTCAGAGCGGATCCCTCCACCCGCCCGGGGGAGGGATAAACATGCTGGCGATGCTGTCTCAGCCTCTTTTCGTTCCTTGGTGGTCGGTGGTCGTGTTGGTGCTCGTGGTGGTGGTGGTCGTGGGGGAGTTGTGTCGTGGTGCTCGCGTCGTCAATCGTCGTTCGTGGCTAGCCGGATCATTCGTGGGATCTTGACCGCTCGTTGGATTCTGGGTCGTGGGTTCGAGTCCCACCGTGGTGGGTTGTGTTGGAGCGGTTCAACTGGATCCCCCTTCCGTCCACGGACTCCAGCTCCACAAGTGCGATCGTGTAAAACCGCACGAGGCGGCCAGTACCCGGCCAGACTCTGACCCTCAGCTCACCTTCCATCCCGAGCTGAAGGGCCGAATAAAGACCCATGAGGTCCATTTCTTTTTGGGTGTGTATCTGTCTGTGGCCAGTCTTGTAAGTAGAACTGTTAAGTGATTGCCATTGTACATTTGCCTGCATTCATATTCGTGGTTAAGTCTGC
>CM068961.1:54177734-54200234 GCA_035128595.1 Eptatretus atami
CCAGAGAGAGATCCTCTCTTTCACCCGCCTTCTGAAGGCATAAACACTTTATTCCATCCAAAGTTGTGGTCTTGAGAGCAGTCTGGAAAGCATTATATAGTCTATCCTAGCACCCGTCATTCCTCGTCTGTCCACTCCACCCCTCCTCGGCTGCCATCTCTCTCTCCTAGTCTCCCACACGAAGGCCGAGATAATGCCCGACACAAATCAATATCGCGTGGTAGATTGGTGTGTTCTATCAATTTGCAATCAAATCACGAATCGTCGCGGTCATTTACATTCCAAATTCTTCAAACAATCATTGATCTCTTCATGTCTTTAAAACGGTTGATGTCACGACAGCACTTGCACGGGTCTTCGCTTCTCAACCCGCACAGCCGTCACTGGCTGGACAATTTCTTGCATGGGTATAAATAGGGCCGGGGGCACCGCTCCTTGATTGTTTTACTTTCCCAACACACAGTCGTCACAAGCTTAATCTGGGAATTTCAGGATATATAGACTTATAACGGCCACACCAGGACGACGGGTCGAACTGCTGAAACGTGCACTGACTGAGATAGTCCCAGCGGCTGATTATTCCGGGGTTGGTGCCGATGGTACGTATCGTGTTAAGTACCCTCCGATCGCAGACACGGACAGATAACCAATGTCCTGGCTATTGACCGTGCCGTCGATGCTCACCGCATCCTTACTTGCCGCCCGCCCTTCAATTGAACCCTGAAAACTTCAGAACCTTACCTCGCAGGTTTGCTGCTGCTGGCGATCTTCCATTGCTTCCCTTGCCATAACCCAATCCCAGCAAACTCACTGCGTTCTACTGATAGTCAGCTTTAGCAACTCTCCCGCAGATTCTGCACACTGGGGGTCAAACGACCCGCCCTCGCCGTGAGCCAGTCCACTGTCCATTTTAACCCACAAATCATTTCTGTTCCACTGCTGCCCATGCCATGTAATTAAACATAGTGGAAGCAGGATCCCGAGGAGGTTCTTCTTCCCCTCTTCGTCTCCAGATCTGTTTCCCATCACTAATGGTGGCTCCCTTCCTGAAGTTTTCTTGGTCCGACTAGGCAGCCTCACCATAGCCCCACCCAAAACTCCCCTTTCCAGAAAACCTAAGATAGCTACCCTTGAAAGTAACAAACAACGCTCTCCACACTTAACATTAAAAGTTCTTGGGCGAGGACGGGGGCAGAAGCAGGAAGGACCAAAACCTCGATAGAAAGAGAATATAACTTAAACCCCCCAGCAACCAAAGCTTACCTTATGCAAAGTCCACCGCGCGCTTTTCTCTTGTCACCAAGGGTCCATCCTCCACCTTCCTCCCCACCTCGTCTCGCCCTGCACGCTGCCCAATGTCGACTGACACCCTTCCACTAGGCATAAAATTGATGACTGAGAAAAACGTATATTAAACATCAATCACATGCGCTACTAAAACACACCCCACACCACAATCTGCCTGAGGACCTCGAAGTGCTTCACCGAAATGGTTAAATCACTCCCATATATAACCGCCGATTTTAATCTTTTGCAAATCAACAATGAAAACCTTCTTCATCCAGGACCAGCTGATTACCACTGCTTATTCCTTTGCAATATATACAAACTGATAATAAGATCAAGTTCCTCCCAAAGCTGCGAAAAAAATGCTCCCCTAACACTAAGGTTAAACCTTCCTTATCTCACACACAAGTCCAAGCGAATATATTAATTAACTGCAGGCAAGCGAATTGAGTTTGGGAAGAAAACAAAAAGCTCAAAAAAAGGTAAAACCACTAGTATATTGTTACGGTGTGAAATTCCCAGAACACCATTCAGTCCCCGAAAGTCAGTTATTATAAGTTTCCAGATAGATTTCCCCACCGATGTCAACGGCTTGACTTGAGTAGTATATCTTTGCTATCTTAAATTGCAACAAACACATCTCCCACCACCGTGCACAACCAACAACATCTCCTCACCACCCCCGGTTCCCCGCCCAACAACCAACAACATCTCTCACCACCATTCCACAACTCAACACTCCTCACACACCGTCGCCACAACCAACAACATCCCCACCCACCGCGCCGCAACCAACAATCTCCTACACACCGCGCCACAACCAACAACACTCTCCTCACCACCGTGCCACAACCAAACAACATCTCCCTCACCACCATTCCACAACTGCCAACATTCCTCACCACCGTCGCCACAACCAAAACATCTCCTCAACCACCGTCGCCACAACGCCAACATTCCCTCACAACATCAACAACATAACATCATCTTCCTCACCTCACTCCAACAAACGCCGCCATCTTTGCCAGCAACAGCTCCTCAACGAACGGCATCCTGCGACGACGCGCGACTCCCGTGGGGCGGGAAGCTATGATCCTCCTACCACGTCCGCTCTCATCCGCATTTGACGGCCCAATCGACAAAATGCCCAAAAAAGTGCGGATCCAGCGGGAGTGAAAGTCGAAGGTAAAAGACCAAACACCCCCCCCCCCAACACCGAAAAAGCGGGGCTGAAACGCTGAGAGCCCAGTTGGGTTCTTGAGTTCGTCTGAATCGGTTAGAGAGGAACCCAGCATCGTCGAGTTCGAGTCGATTGCAGTGGAGTTGGAGTCCGGAAGCGTCAAGGTTCGAGTCCAGTGGAGGCTGTTGTCGGTGGAGGCAGCCGGAAGAAGTCGCCACGGCCCGAGCCGTCCGACAATCGCTGGAGGGCGGGCAGCTCTAAAAGACATCAACTCTAAAAAGCAAGGCCCGTTCGTTCCTCTGAGGCATCGTACGATAGGCCCATCGACCAGGCCGCATGGCCACCTGACCAACCGAGTCGCCATCAACACGCACTCATTTGACGGCGAACATCCCGAGGGTCGTCCAGCGAGTCCTCCACGCAGGGTGGCAGTAAACACTGCGCGGTTCTCGCGAGCCCTGCGGTCCCACACTCCGCGGAACAATAAAGGCTACAGTCCTGTTCTATCCCTCCTTTCCTGGGTTCTTTGCATGAAAGTTTGGGCCTTTCGTAAGTAGAACTAACTAAGTGATTGTGTACATAATAGATAGACAAACGCTGTAGGCTTTGCATCGTCTTGGTCACTATCCCATTGCTTCATTGACTGCAACGTTAAAATAAATGTCATTGTAATATCACTCTCTCGTGCGTCCCTTCCCCATGAGCGTCGTAATTGCGTTCGAGAATAAATAGCTGGTTTGGTAATACCGATAAGTTAAATCGGTCCAGGGCTTCGCGAGTAAATACACTGCTGGTAACGAACCCGGAGCCGAGCTGCTTAAGCGTGCTCGTTTTCACCAGGTCCGTTGAGGTCAATCTCTCGGTGTGCCCGCGAATATTAGTAATTCGACCATTCCGGCGACTCGAACCTGTAGCGTGGTATAGTAATTGCAACGGTCGGGTGCTCAAAAGCACACCGTAGCTGGATTTCGGCGTGATCGAAAGCTGCGACTAGGATGCCACGTCGGTGGCGCGTGCGGCCGGAATTATCTAAAAGCGTCACCCGCACACCGGAGTGTGGAGATCACAACAAATATATATATATATAATATTATATATATATATCTATTATTATATATAATATTCCCAAAATCTTGCTTCACCTCAGTCATGTCATGTCAAAAAAATTTTCATTACTTGATCAATCTGTGACATGGGTTGTCTTTTATCATCTTTAAAGATTAAGTTAAAAAGTAAGAGTAAGAAAGTTTGTTCCATAAGAAGAATAAGAAAAATAATTTTGGGCATGCACAGACTACTTATGGAATTATGGGCTGCAATTTGAGATCCAATTTTTGAGCAGTAATTTGAGATTTGAAATTGTGGGCAGCAATTTGAGATCGAATATATCCAATTTTTTATTTAATGGCCCAAATCTCCATTGTCCGACACCAGAATGAATAGTTTATATTGCAAAGATAATGCGCTGTCCACATATGATACACCTGTGTCGGATTTGTGACCCTGATCTGTCCAAGATTGTAACCGGAGCCAAGAAACTGCTTCGGTGGCATTGATGACGAAAACATACTGTATTAGTACAGCGGATAAACTCTCATATTTTAACAAATTGTTCATTTTATGAGAAAAGCATGAAATTTCTAGCATAGTTAGGTCATACCATAATGTTTATTTTCGGATGTGGAGGGAAGTCAGATTTGACCTCTGAGGGTACAGTGAGAGGTCAAATCCAAGATGGCGCTAGTCACCCGGGTCTAATGTTCAAACGTCCTTAATTTTGGAACCAGACCTGCCAGCCTCAAAGCCTCAACAAGACAGAAGAGGGAAAGGGCACCAGGAAAAGAGTGGCTCCTTCTACTGTGATGCAAAGAACTGGAAGGACTTCCTTCGATGCGATGATAACAAAACCGAATTGTTTGCTTTCCTGTCACGCGTAGTTGTTCATCTTCCTCTAGCAGAAAGCAAGGAACTGTATGCAACAGATGGAAGTGGAGTCCTTTGCTCTCCGGCTGAGTCATACTTGGCCTGCCTTGCCCCATGTTCGCAGGAGGAGGCCGACATCGTCTACTTCTGCATGTGGCAGATGCTGTGCAAAGGGGTGTAAGAAGGTACCATATGTACCGTTGATACTGATGTGGTAGTACTGCTGTAGCTTCATTCAGCAAGACAGCTCCTAATGAGCTGTGGGTTGCCTTTGGTGTCGGGTCAAGCTTTCGTTACATAGCTGTTCACGAAATGGTTGCCACAATGAATCCAACACAGTGTCTGACTCTCCCAGTCCTTCACGCTTTCACCGGTGTGACACTGTATCTGCATTCGGGCAGAGGAAAGAAGACTGCCTGGGAAACTTGGAAGTCTTTCCCAGAGGTGAATGATGCTTTCAATGAACTCCTATGCATGCCAAGTGAGGTCAGTGAAGGATCAATGTTACTGCTAGAGCGATTTGTGGTGCTAATGTACGACCGAACCAGTGAGAGCACGGAAGTGAATCATGCCAGGAAACAGCTCTCACACAGAAGTCAAGAACTCTAGAGAACATTCCTCCAACCCAGGTAGCACTCAAACAGCACATCAAACGCACTTGCTACCAGGCCAACTGTTGGAACCAGGCATTGGTCCTGGATCCAGAGATGCCAGAGCCATCTGACTGGGGCTGGACAAAGGAAACAACTGGGTGGCAGCCGCTTTGGACCACTCTCCCCGAAGCATCACAATCGTGCCATGAATTGATCCGCTGTCGCTGTGAGAAAGGATGCACTGGACGGTGCAAGTGTGCCAAAGCTGCGCTCAAGTGCACTGCACTGTGCTTCTGTTCTGGAGGCTGTTAGATTTTGATCACTACCATTACCATCATCATCATTGCTATTAATAAAGTATTAAATAGACTAGCAGCATGGCACTATTCTGTAAAAATTTTGTATTATTATCCCTATAGTGTCAAAATGGAAGCGAAGTTTGCTATATTGCATAGGTCCAATCCATTGTCTTTACCAAAAGAATGTCCAAAAGTTTTTAACGTAATTTGACCTTGACCTTGATCGAAATGCATTTCCTTGGCTCCTGGCGATCTCAAAAGTATCACCAAACGAATGGCCATTCCAAACGTAGTTGGAAATGACACCTTAAATGTTTTTTTACACTGTTTAGTTCCAAAATTAAACGCGTTTGAACATTAGACCCAGTGGACTGGTGGCCATCTTGGATTTGACCTCTCACGGTCCTCAGAGGTCAAATCTGACTCCCTCCCACATCTGAAAATAAACTTTATGGTATCACTAACTGTCAGAAAATCTCATGCTTTTCTCATAAAACGCACAATTTTGTGCTTATCCGCTGTACTATATGATAAAGGCAGGTGGAATGAAGGGTGGGTGGGAAGAGGGGAACTTGCGAGAAAACTGAAATTAAGAACAAACAAGCAAGGGACAAAGTGAAAGTGTGAGGATAAAATAGGTTTTTGGGTTTTGGGGAGGATGAGAGGAGTGTGGAGAGGTGGGGCATTTGAGTTGTCGGTGGAGGGACAAAAATTACATTTTGGTTTGTCACATTGGAATTTTTTTTGTGTGTGTATGTAAATCTAGGCTCATGAAAGAGTGTGGCAACAGACGGTAAAAAGGCACTGGGCTGAACTTCTTCAAGCGGTTTGTCAAGCAAGTGTATGGGAGGGTTCGCCAGATGGTCCTTTTGGAGGGATGGCATGAGTGTGAGATTTGCCAGGGTTGAAAGACATTCCAAGTGTTGGATCAGCTCCTGATTCTATCAAATTCTGCAGAGAAGGAAAAGGCTGCTGTCTACCTCTCTGAATGATAAAGTATGCTATGGCAGAGAGTGGAGGCATCAGTGAAAATGAGGTTTTTTTCCAGGTATTCATAAAGATCATTATTAAAGATAAGGAACAAGACTGGGCCCAAGACACTGTCTTGGGCACTCCAGCTTCGACAGGGAGACAAAATGAGAGGATTCCATTGAGAACCATGCACTGACTACAAGAGTGGAAAAAGCCAACAAGCTATGAGTAGGTGTTCTTGGATGGAATGGGCTGAGAGTTTGGAGAGCAAAGCCAAGCACCAGACTGAAATGCTCAAAATATGTCCATAGAGGCCCTCAAAAAGAAAATACTCGAGATATGTCGACATAATCTCAGACAAGAAATGAGGGCCTGAGGACCTCCACCCTATGTTTGGAGAACAGCAGAAGCATGTTGAAGGTGGAGTGACCAGGTCAGAAACCAAACTGATTGTCTGACATCAGGACATGTCCTTGGAATCCATATTCAAGGCACAAAATCAACATATGATTCAATTTGATGTAGAAATGTTATGGCTACATTAAGCAACTTTGTCAAAATGTACTTTATGGCCACCTAGGCGCAATATTACAGTAGGTCACCCAGAGGCACTGCATTAAAGTTGATAATTTATATGTGTGCAAACAAACACACGCACACGTGTTCACTGCACATTGTTACGTGTCAATCTCAGGGCTCTTCAGCTAGTGCACCAGTTACCCGGAGGGTGTGCCGGTAGAAATGAAATAAAGACTGATATGCCCTTGGTGCTGTTTTCAGCGTGAAACCAACATATGACAAGAGACAGAAGGGTAACGTTATCATAACAATTTATAATCCCTAATGTCTACCGTAAGCACAATAATATGAATCAAACACATCAATAAATGACCATAAAATCCCAAATGAAACTAGAAGGGCACACGGTAGAGCGCAGACCTCCGCCACGTAATGACTGATCCACAAAAACATATCGGGCCCAATACATTTTTGAAATATCATGCTATACATACAGTCCGATATCGTTTTTGGCCCGATCTCTCAAATGGTGAAAAATCACTTTAAAAATTAAATAATTCTCGAATCCGGATCCAGATTTGGATCTTCATCAAAATCGAATCAATTCGTCCTTGCGACAGATCCAACCTGTCCACCAAGTTTAATCTGAATCCGTCCACAACTTTTTGAGATATTGTGCTATTTATCATTTTTGTATATCTTTAACTTATCTCTCATTGGTGAAAAATCACTTGGAAAGTTCTAGTAGTCGGATCTGAATCCAGATCTTCACCAAAAACGAATCAATTCTTCCTTGTCACACACACATGTCCACCAAGTTTCATCCGAATCCATCCACAACTTTTTGAGATATCGTGCTATATATCGTTTTTGGCCCAATCTCTCAATGGTGAAGAATCACTTAGAAAATTCTAGTAGTCAGATCCGGATCCAGATCTTCATCAAAATCGAATCAGTTCGGCCTTGTCACACACCGAACCTGTCCACAAAATTTCATCCGGATTCGGACAACAACTTTTTGCGATATCCTGTACACAAACAGACAAACAAACAAACAGACAGACAAACAAACAGACAAACAAACAGACAGAGTGGGGTGAAAACATAACCTCCTTCACCTTCTGTGGCAGAGGTAATAAGTATGAACGTTACATATAGTAATACAGCTATATGTTAACTCACAACTCTTGACGTGGCAACTCAGTTGAATCAAGCAGTTCACACATTAAACTCAGCAGGATATAAACGGGTGAAAAGTCAGCAGCGAATCCCTTTGGTATGGTTATAGTCCTGAGGATGCGTACAAATGGTGAAGCCATCACAGGCGGTCACGTTCATAAAAATCCTCAGATGGTGAATCACTGAAGCATGGAGGAGAATCCGATTCAGCCAATACAGCTGTACCACAGATAATGAAGTAGGGAACTCCAAGCTGAAAAGGACATTTTGGTTGAAGGACAGGAGAGATTTGAGGGACGATGAGCTCTGAAATTAAGCACCGGTCAACACACCAATCGCCTTCTCAAAATGGCATGTAAATCAACGAAAACATTCCACCTTGGATAATACAAGCAGGGCCACAAGAAGGCCAACTAGGCAGCCGCCGAGGGCACAGACCTCAGAGGGGCGCTTTACTGACCAAAGTGAGATTTTGATGTGTCTGAAATTGAAACTTTTATGAGACGTTTATAACTCTGTTCGTCTGTTTTTTGTTTGTTTCTCTGTCTGACTGTAAGCAAAATGTTGTGGTAAAATAAATTTAGCAGTTTCAAGTTTTGTGCTTTTTATTTTTTCTACAAAACATCTGTTTTTAAAAATCGAAGTTGGCAATTTTTTGGCGGGGGGGATGCAAGTAGCTGGCCTTGCCAAGGGCACAAAATAGTGTGGCGCCGGCCCTGAATACGAGGAGCTGTGATGACATTGTTGCCGAAACAACAATGCCTGACAGGCAGGTCCAACAAATAGTTGAGGGAGTTCAGTCGAGAAAAATACCTTGAAGGGTAGATATGAGAAGATAAGCTGAAACTCTTCCCCAGACGAGCAGCACACAACAGGTTAAAGTTGAGCTGCCGTAGCAAAGGAATCAATGAGTCATTAAACCTTCACAGTTTCGCATACAGAAGACCCACAATCTCCCCTTCACTGCAGAAATTGGACTTAAATGAGATGCACCACTGGAGACACAGCGTGGCAGTTGAAGACAAGTCCCAACCTCTTTATTGCTGTTCGTTGTCCCTGTCCCTCTCTTAATTTGGTTCCAAAATGTTGTTTTTTCCACCGGTCGTGTTGTTGTTGTTACTTCCTTTATCAGGAGTATAGAAACGTAACAGCAAATGTCACCTTCCTTACCCAACACAATTACATCTTTAAAAAGAGAATGGACCGGTATACACACCGATTACAAAACGCTTTTCCCATCCTTTTGCTAATGAACAGTCCCCGCATTAGCTTGTCAGCGCAAAATTAAATATATTTAGTCAATCCACTGCTGAGAGCTCAGACAGAATTTTCTTCTTCTGAAACACAAATAAAGCATTTAACGAATCCTTCTTCATCCTAGCTAAGGCAGTTTAGCTGTGAGTCGGATACTTATCTGATATTCCACAGCAATGCAACAGCACAATATTCTTCCTCCATTCGGCAAAAGAGAGGCAGCTGTGCCAGAAAGATTCTTAGCAATAGAAACAGTGAACAAGGCACCTCCCGATGGCATTACTTTGAACCTTTTGCTCAATTGATGGCATTAGGTACGACAAAAGCAACAGCAATGTTGAGGGCATAAAGCTTTGTGGGTGAAAAAGGTCTGGTACACTTTATGAAGATTTTAAAGTGCAACGTTGAGAAATAGAATGAGATGTAAAAAAGCACTAACGTGTGTTTTATCTCACACTTAAAGTCAATAACTCATTGTTTATTACTCTACCGGTTCAGATTCACACCTCATGCCAGGTGTGCTTCTTAGTGAAACAGTGCGAGAGCGAACATGTTACTGGTTCCGGTTCAGGTTCAAAGCACGCTACTAAATAATCTTTCTCCCTTAGCATTGCTCACAGAGACCTGGTTCCGTCATGAATGGTGTGGTTTATCCAGTCTGGTGTTTATCAATAAAGGATGCAGTCGGCAATGTGGTGTACACCAAAGTGTACACCTTTGGTGGTCATAGTGTGTATACTTTTACCACCTGGCCCCTGGGTTAAGGGCTCGGGTACGGTCTATTGCTCTGGAGGTCCTAATTGACGTGCTCGGGAGACCAATACATTGCCCGTGTGCTGGTCGCTCCGTATAAGCAGTCAGATGTGACCGAGCGAAGTGACCATCCAAAAGCTGATGCAGATTTACACCCCCCCACTCTTCAACACACAATATACAAATGTATGCAAATCCAGTAATGCAAGGCAAATTCAAAACATGGAATGAATGCAAATACTTTACTCAGGATAAAGAAAACACAGAATATACCACCAAGCAATAGATAAATCATTTTGAAAAGAAATCCCGTTGATATGCGGTGGTAACGACTAAGTAATTAAAGGACAGAGAGGTGCCAAGACAATTAAGACGAAACAATTAAGCGGCCCACCAGATAACCCTAGATAACCCCAAGGGGAGGGGGGGAACGCAAAATAACATAGGAATATTTGCCAAGATATAAAGAAAATAATGGGGAAAGGAAAAAGGGAGTAGAAGAATTCAGGCCTGTTTGAGTTGGCGTTCCAGTGGCCTAGCCCCAGCCACAGACCACAAGGATGACACCACACCACCACCCTTCTCTCTCTCTCTCTCCTCTCTCTCTGCATGCATTCTCAAACTTCACCAATGAATGAACCAGAGCAATTCCTGCAACACCATGAAGCCGCACATTGCCAACACCTTGAAGCCACACGTTGGCTCAAACGATTCTCATGAGGAGCAAAGGCTTCTGCTCCCTCTCCCTCTTTACTACACGATGCTACGTGCACCAAGAGGCTCTCCTCCACACCAGTCTCTTCAACACAGATGGTCCCTCCAACAAAAAGTTTGATGAGATATTATTTTGTGAAAGTGTTATTTTTCACTGTTATTGGGCAAAAAAAATCCTCCATCATCTGTTCAAGTATGCAAAAAGCGGGAGACTACCGTCAAAAGTTGGCAACTATAGTTAATGTGACACTTCTTAAGATGTCTCAGGCTTACTATAGTACCAAAATGGCGGATGGATGTTTTGATTTTTACCCTTGCCGGAGGAGAGGGTATTGCATTTGGGTCCGTTTGTTTGTTTGTTTGTCTGTCTGTCTGTTTGTCCGCACCAAATTTTAATGTTTTCCTCCACTTCCGCTTGTCAGATTGAGACACAATTTTCACTACTGGAGAGATTACACATGCAGAATGTTATATTGATAATTATAACACCATAGGCCACACGGTGTGGCAGCCATGTTGGAAAAACGGAAATATTTTGGACTTCTGTATCTCTGAAACCGCACCAAGGAAAAAATTGAAACTTGGCACATGGCTAGTACTCATGGGGAATAAGTGTGATTCTCCAGACCAAGAATCCTCCAAAGGGCGTCCCAATTCACTGAATCGAACGCTTTACAGAGATCAACATAGGCTGCAAGCAGCCCCTGCCGAAACTGTCATATATGCGTTCGGTGAGGACCCGAAGAGCAAGGATACAGCCAATCGTTGACCTCTTTAGTGTAAAGCCTGACTGCACTGGGCACTGGTGCTCAAGCAGATGGTGGCGAACCTTATCAATAATTATCCAAGCAAAGACCTTGCCTGACACTACCCCTTGGTAGTTGTTGCAGTCCTGGCAATCACCCTTCCCTTTCCAGAGAGGGACAACAAGGCCCCTCTTCCAGTCAGTTCAGATGATGCCTGTGTTCCAGGCAGAGCACAGAACTGCATGCAACGACATGAGTACAACATTTCCACCAGCCTTGAGAAGTTCAGCATGGATGCCACAGATCCCAGGAGCTTTATCAAATTTCAACCGGTTCACCACAGTCTGTGTTTCCACAAACGAAGGTGGATCACAGTTGATTTGAGGGTCAGCAACAGGGATTGTAACACCCCTGACATCCAACTCGACAGCTGGTGGATCAGGCTAGTACAGCCGCTCAAAGTAACCAGCCCAGCGGGCCTTCGCATCGGACTCCTCTGTTAAGAGCCCACCACCCTCCACTCTAACTGCAGTACATCGAGGGACGGGCTTGGAGGAACGCAACACAAGGATCCCCCTGTAAGCAGGACGAGAATCACGAGACGACAGGTGATGCTCTATCCCCTCTCAGATTTCTCGCAGATCTGCCTCCTTGTCCACCCTCAGTGCACGTACAGTTTTATGCCTCAACTCCCTGAACAGCTCAACTTTGCCATGAAGCCTGGATCTGTGATTCTGGCTTCATTGCTAATCCATGTGTCCACTTGAGAGACAAATATATTCTTCACCCGACGGTGAGTTCCAAGACATCCACTGGCAAATATCAAGGATGGTGGTCTTGAAGGCACTCCACAACTCTTCAGATTCCCCAAAGCACCAGACCCCCAAAATCCCCACTCAGCCTGTTCTCAAACTCCTCAGCTACCCTCTCATCCTTAAGCTTGCCAACATCCAAGAATAGGCTGGTATGGTACCATTCTCCACAGATTTAAGCTACAACTTCAGAGTTGCTTCAACAAGCCTGTGGTCAGTATGGAGGAACCTCCAGCGACCATCAACGAGCACATGGTCAATCTCCTTCCAAACCACCAGCGTTGGAATATCAAGTCCAGCGATGAGCTTGTGGGCACTGAAACCATGAACCAGCCACCCTAAGTCCATGACTTCTTGAAAGTCAAGGATCTTAATGCTATTCTGGTTTACAGTTCCTCACTCGTGGGGACCAACACATGTCTCATACCATCTCTATCCATTCCATTTGATGCACTGAACACCGCCAAGACTAGAAGTGTATCTCGCCTGGGGCGCTGATCAACCACAGACTCAAACGTGGCATAGAATGCGTCCTTCACGGTGAGTCACTTGCCTCAATCGGAGCATAAACAGAGACCAGAGAAATGACAACCAAGGGTGACGAATCCTTAGTCTCTTAATCCTCTCGTTGACCGGTGTTACTTAATTATCATTGGAGTCAGCTTGTTGGACACAGCCACAGCAACCTCCTTGGGAATGGAACCATCAGAGCGACCAGACCAATAGTAGGTGTAACCACCCATCATGAACTCACAGCAATCTGGTCTCGAACCTCAGAGAGTGCTGCAATACCGATGTCCAAATGCTTGAGCTCAGATGATAACAGAGACGGTGATCCATCCTCTTAGGGATAGGACATTCCAAGCACCCAACTGAAGGGATCACTCAGGTTAACCTCGAGACTGGTGGACGCACCCTCAGCACCAACCCAACACACACTACCACATCTGACCCGGGAAGGTTACCCCGTGGTTTTCCTCCTATCATCAAAGATTGGGGTCCTGAAGGCTTTGCCCAATCCAATCATCTGCTGAGCTGTCCTGCGGAGGGAAGCTGCACAGGAGGTACCCTATGGATGGGTTTTCCAAATTTTTTGTGCTTTTCGTAGTTTGTGGAATGAACGGTTTTCCGGTGGCCAGAGTGCAAATCCTGCCACCAACCTCCTAACTAAAAGTAACCTAACTGCAGGACGACGTCTGCAGACATAATTGGGCATTAAAAATGGATCGCTGTTGGCTCACAAAGACCTCCTCCGCCCTTTGACGGGTTTTGTTTTTAATCCTGTTGGGTGTCCATATCATACACCCTCCTCACAAAGAAACTTGGTGGATTTGACGGTTTAGTCACCGACAACCCGACCATGAAACAGGTTAGTACAGGTTTACATGGTACCTGAAGCAAGTCACAGATTCAATCTGACCTGACCTGACATACATGAGAAGGCCATCAATTTATGACGAGAGTTTATTTTAGGTTGGGGAGGATATTCAATTTAACGGACTTTTCAATACAATGACCTGTCTATTGAATGTATCTATTCGTTGGAGTGAGGAAGTGCTATAAAATAGCAAAAAAGTCAACCACTTACTGTCTTTCCTCTGGGAATCAAGCAGCAGTTGAGACCCTTAACTTTCATGGCATAAATAACGAACAAATCGACAGTTGCCGTGCACATTAACCCAAAGTTTCTTGGTATGATACTCTTGGTATTCATATAAGTAAAATTATAACACTATATACTGAAGGCTTTGTACACTGTGTGATTCACTGGAGTTTCAAGGAAAACCTGATGGGACACATGTCAGTGTGCATATGGTTTTAGTGGGCACTTTTGAGATGTACCTTAATCAATGCAGGATATGTTGTATATCAATGCAGTATATTGATGTAAAACCTCAAATTTCAACTTCATGATCTATGAGCTCAGACAACAACACCAAAAGGCCACCTGACTTGATCTTAAGAAAGCCAGCAATTACTGGTAATCATGCTCACTGCCTATGTTTCGCTGAGGTGCTTAACTTTTCAACACGTCTTACATAATGGCTCTGAGGTCGCAGACTTGCCTTTGAGTCATCCATTTTGGTTTCGATTTCAAAACCTAACTATAAACCTTCAGACATGTTTTTCACAGGCAGGGCCACCCCTGGATGGATGTTAAGTTGGGAGCCATCTGCCAACATTGATACCTTATGGACAATAAAGACCCCATTGTGTCATTCACAAAGAGTAGATGGTTGTTGGCAGTACCCTGACGAAATTCCTACAATAACCAGCTCTAACACTTCACTACCTGTTTTGTACTGGCAGAGCCTGATACACGTCTGGGATAAGTGACAACTTTTCAACACACCAAAAGGGAAGTACAGTAAGTGATGTACATACAATAGACTTCGATTGACTGATAATGATAACTGTAATCAGTCATTAGCATCGTGAAACGATTCTCCTGCTATGCAGCTCGTTCAAAACGAATCATTTATTACATATCACACACATTTAATGAATAAATTTACAGCTTTGAACCATTGAATCACCACTGAAGCTGTGCCGATGATACGTCAATCTGGAAGTCCGAGTGATTTCTCTGTGTTCGGAGCCAAGTAACTCCCATCATGAAATACACACTTTTATGTAATTGAAAGTGGCAGCATATGCAAAAAAATTTCTTCCCATCACAAAAGCACCAACTTTACACATTGTGCTGTCAGCTGACGGTGCACCTTGATATGAAGTCAGATACCTTTTTCGTTTTTCTTTTTAACTTATGCTCTGTATCTCTGTGACCTTTATATATTTTAAAGTGATGCAATATTACTTGCAAATATATTTGTTTTCTTAGATTTTTATATAATAAAAGACGTTGCCAAAAAGTTTTTGGCAACGTCTTTTATTATCGTGACTTTTTATTATCTTTTATTATTATTATTATTATTATTATAAAGACGCCAATAATTATTAATCGTGCAGGAGCGGGAGATATCAGGGAGACTTCTCTGATTGAGATACTCGATCTGGCTTGGGTGCTTCTTAACAGCGAATGGGAAGGTCATATCGGGCTTGTGAATGCACAAGGTAAGTTTAAAATCAACTTTGAAAATGATGATTTTACTCTGAATCATATTAGGGTGGGGGGGGGTGGAGCAATGAGGGCTGTTCGAAATAAATTGTTTGTTTGGTTCTGGGGACACAAGATAAATTATACAGTTAGATTTTTGCATCAATTGCTAAAAAGTGGATGCTAAAATTCTATTGCTAAAATATTTTTCTGACAAATCCCACATTCTCACTATGTCTCTCCGAAAGGACCCTCTGGAACCCCCCCCCCCCCCCCCCCAATCTACTTTCTCAACAATCCTCTGGAAGAAGTCCCTTCATTCAAGCTTCTGGGTCTCACTATCTGCCATGATCTTTCCTGGGAAAGCCACATTTCCAAGCTGGCCTCCAAAGCCAGTCGGCGACTGTGAATCCTCCGTCGTACAAAGTCATTCCTCGGCCTCACTCGTTGGCGGCGCTGCTCACACCCACACGTGCACCAAACGGTCGCTTGCCCAAACACTGGGAAGGACGAACTGACTGAGAAATTGTCTCATTGGCGCTGGTTAAACACCCACACGCTCACTCGCTCGCTTGCTCGCTTCCCGCTCGCGCGCTTCAGAACGGACCTCCTCTTTTTATATCTACGGCCCGTCTCGGCAGGCCCAGAGTCCCCCCAAGCCCACCCCGCCCCACTTGCACACTGTTACCATGAAAACCCGTACTCTCGAAAAAGGGCGGGTCTCAGCGTCCGTGAAGGAAATGTGTGAAAACGTTGCTGGAAAAAAATGCGGGCATCGGCGCTCTTGAAAGAAATATGTGCATAAATGTGGCTGTCGGGAAGAAAAAAAGCTTCCCATAAGAGAGGGGATCTATTCTTTACCCTTTTCAACGCACCACATTTAAAATCCCACTAAACATGGGGATGGGGCTAATCTGGACATACATTTAAGGAAATAACTGTCTAAGGACCTGGATGTGTGGATGCATTCATCAGCCCGGATTCTGAAATCCGTCGATATATATATATGTACATATATATAGATTATATATAGATTAGATATATATATATATATATATAAATTATATATATGGTTTTTTTATATACATATAAAGATATACTAGCCAAACCCGTGCTCCGCGTGAAGTTTCTAAAGTGAGGGTTCGTTAGGACGTCAACATATCCAGTGTTCACAATGTGATTTATAGAATTTCTTTATATACCGTGTTTCTTGTTTCATTTTTTGTGTCAAATTCACCTTTTGAGGTAGTCAGCATGTGCAGAAGAGGGTTTTACATTGCGGATGCTGTTTTCTAGGAGTGGCATTGCGCCTCTTAACGGTGACGTCACACGTATATAAATTGCAGACGCTGTTTTACATTGCAGATGCTGTTGCCATGCAAACGAATGTAAAAATTAGGAAAATCGCCCAAAATTCCCAAACCTGTCCGTCTGGCGCAATCTCACATAGCCCATGCTGTACATTAGACCACATGGCACCCGCATGCCGAAAGTGGTGACAATCCGTCTGGCAGTTTCGGAGGAGATACGTCCACAAAATATGGCTTAGCATATTAATATATATATATATATATATATATATATATATATATATTGTAGCAGGCCGGGGGTCGGATGAGAAGACCACCGGGGGGGGGGGTGGAAGTTATCTTGGGTTCCCACCAGACTCCCCGGAATTGCAGGTCGTTGCACACGGATAATTCCGTGACGCGAGCGGGTCGCTAACCAACCGTGAACGCCAATTACTCAATCGTGTGACCTAGAGTCCCCCCGTCTATGGGTTAACCAGGTTACCTAATTAATAACGTGATTTAATTACAGGGAACACGCCCTCGGTACACCTTGTCCGAACCGGATCACTTTACCAGATCGGATGCAGCCGAGCGACACTGCCAAGGATGTCCTGGCTAAAAGGTTGGGAATAATCGTTGGGAATAAAGTCCTGGCTAAAGGCGCTGTCACACCTTGACGATTTAGCCAGCAATGGCAATGTATAAAAATGTATTTAAAACGTTGGCGTACGCTGAAATTTTGATGTTCTTTTTTTAAGTTTTGGTCGTATTCATAACGTGTTGGTCGTATGCATAACATATTAGTAACGGGCACAGAACTTTCGTTGTCTTATAGATAATTTATACCAACGAATGCTTAGCCTGTTGTCGGCGTTCACAACCTATGCCCAACGATAGTTTAACTTAGGCATAGCACGCTGCATGTATCGCCGACGAACTCGTGGCATCGCCTGTTAAAACCTGCCGCACGCCGATTTAAATCATAACCGCCTGGAAATTGAAAGTGTCAACCACGCAGTCACACCTTGACGATTTAGCCAGCGTATGCCGACTTATGAAAAATTTGCCGAACCAAGCTGGCACACGTCGAATACGTTATGGGTAAGTTGTGTATACGTTAAGAGCATGCTGAAAAACGATGAAGTATGCTGTCATATTTCGTGGTACGTCTCGTACGTCATGAAATTTCAAGAATGCTGAAAATTTTACGACGTACTCGCCGTATGGCTCACACGTTCCGCTACGCTGGGAATAGTTGTCGGCACGATATGCGATCGTTGACACACGTCGACACAAGTTCCTTGTAAGTTACTCATAAGTCGAAACACGTCGAGGTAATGTTTAGCATACCCGAAACTTATTTTCTCCGTCAAGGCACATTTTTTTTTTCTCCTTGGCTCCGTGAAGGCACGTGACGAAATATCTGAAGTTGCTGTTGTTTTTTATTATTATTATTATTTTTTAGTCTATCACGAATTTAAAATATATTCGGACATTTGCTTTTAAGTTTCGACGTCGACGTGACAATATCCTCAAACAGAAAATATCACAGAGGAGGAACTAAGAATAAGACATGAGCAAACTGAAGAGGCAATCGGACGTGACGTAACGGCACGTGACGAAATATCGGAAGTTATTGTTGTTGTTTTTTTTTAAACGCTGCCAATACGCCATTATACGGTAGCTGTAAATTAGAAACACGTTCAGTAAGTTCTGTGGTCGTCCGGAAGACGTCAATCAAATACGTCTACATACGTCAATATGCGTTGGAGGTACGTTACACATAGGTTCAAAGCACGTTACTCATAGGTTAGAAATAAGATTTGGGTACGCTAAGCATTACCTCGATGTGTTTCGACTTATGTGTAACTTACAAGTAACGTGTGTCGACGTGTGTCAACGATCGCATAACGTGCCTCGACGTGGTCAACGATCGTGTAACGTGCCCTACACACGTTACTCATAGGTTAGAAATAAGTTTCGGGTACGCTAATCATTACCTCGAACGTGTTTCGACTTATGAGTAACTTACAAGTAATGTGTGTCGACGTGTGTCAACGATCGCATAACGTGCCTACAACTTATGGCCAGCGTAGTGGAACGTGTGAGTCATACGTCGTAGAACGTCGTAAAATTTCAAGCATGCTAAATTTGAGGACAACCGCAAAGTACAACGATGAAAGCCAGCGTACTACGACGTATGGCAGTGTTTTTCAGCGTGCTCTTAACGTATACAAAACTTACCCATAACGTATTCGACGTGTGCCGGCATTTAGACAAATTTTTCATTAGTCGGCATACGTGGCTAAATCGTCAAGTGTGACAGCGCCTAAGCTAGGATTTGGACCTCGCTGGATCAATGAAAGAACAGACAAAAACTATCTGGGAACATTTCTCATAATAATTTATTTACAAGCAGCGAGGAAAGATATGTGGCACAGCGAATAGTTTTATTGTTGCGTGTAATGCAGGGATAGGAAGAAATGTGAGAGGTGCGGCAATATACAAGCAATTACAAAAGCAGACACAGAGCAGAGTTATCCCGATATAATTATTGTACAATCTTAATGTAAATGAGGACAGGTGCCAGGACAAACACACACCACACACACACACACACACACACACACACACACACAACACACACACACACACACAAACCGATGAAGAGGAGTTAATGAAGAGAAAAAGGAGAGGAGTGAGGCTAATGTCTCTCAATACTTGCACGATTGCCGAATGCACCCCCAATACGTTTTGGGGATGCTCCCTGGGTATACCTACCTGACAGCTGGTGCATCGTCTCTGCTTCGTGGCACGTTGTGCAGCTGGCGTGCGTCCAGAGAACGAGACGTGACCATGGGCGTGAAAGAGGGATTTGGCTGGAGAAGGCGGAGTCGAGAGCGAGTGGGTGGAGTGGGACAGGACCAGGTGGATGGGTGGAGTCAGCGACGTGTGGGCAGAGAAGGGCGGGAGGAGGAGGCCGAGTTGCGGGCAATGACGACAAAACGGTGGAATGGAAGGCGGAGTCAAGAGCGAGTGGGCAAAGACGGGCGGGTGAAGAAGGCGGAGTTAGCAGACGGCGGAGAGATCGATCCAGCCAGCAGGAACGGGACGAGCCGACAGCAGCGATGGGCAAGACACCAAACGGCAACTACGGACGGCCTCACCACCCGTCCTTTATCGACCCTGAGGTGAAGGTTGGGGGCATTCCCCAAAGCGATATGTCATCACCAGAATTGGCCACTCTGATTGGGCCTGGACCACTGCGTGGCCCCGCCGTGATGGCCGGAAGCGGCTCCACTCTCACTTCCAGCAAGATAACTCCAAGCTGCGGAATCGTCTCGCTCCGAGCCCACATAGTATGAATCGCCGGCACCGAATCCGCCGACATGATTGCTTGCACCGATCGCCGGGACCGTGCCCCGGCGACCGGCCGAGGGTCGTGTCGGCCCCGCATGCCAGCCCGGGCACCCCCGATTAGCGCTGATCAATGCCTGCTCCACGATGCGCTACGCGGCCCAAGCGATCCGAACTGCTCAGCACACCTCTGCCTGATCGCGGCCACCAGCGAGGACCAACGGTAAGGTGTTAGGGTAAACCCATGCACAGACGGTAAGAAGTTAGGATAAACCCATGCACAGACCAGAACAAGATGTGTGCCATTCGTGCCCTGCTCTGTGCGATGATAAGGTATCACGGCTGCGAACGTGTTTGCCCGCCATCGAGCACATTCCGTACAGTACGTGTGGACCCGCCATGGAACACCTGACCACGTGCGCGTTCACCTGTATCTGCTATCGGGTTCATGGGGCCAACCCCGATCTGTGTCAGGAATTGAGGGGAACGATCGGATATCATAATTAGATGGAGGTTTGGAATGAAAAAGAATATAGATATAAGTATCAGATGGAGAAATTGAGGGAAAAGAGGATGCCGATATAATTAAATCCAGAAATAGGTTGGAAAGAACGCGGCGCCCGTATCTTGCACACTTGTGTTCTGTAAAACTTGGCATGGTTGTTCTTCTTCTATTATCGGCCTCTGACGATGTAGTTATTGGCACCAAGCTGCCAGCCACGCTCTCACCAATATTGGGTCATTTGCTTCTGTGTTGTGAAAAACAACATCCATGCAGCCTCTTTGAGAGATATTCGTCCATATGCCTTTTCAATGCAACCAGCAATCTCATCCCAGATCACTGGAAACGTCAGACGATCATCTCGAGCTTGTGGCAGAGGTTCCTTCGAGGGTATCGCTGTATCCTCACAGCTGTGCTGTCGATGCTTGTGTGGTGTTGTCACGGATTTCCTATTCCCCTCCCCCGGCTGCAGCACGTGCTGCACCTGTTGGCCTCCGCGAGGACCACATTCGATTTACCGCTCAGGATAAAGCAGAAAAGAAGGTAGAAATGAAGTTAGAGTGGTGGTAAACAGACCTTGCTGGTGAAGATCTACACAACGCACCTGTCCCGTTGTCGCGAGACAAAAGGGAAGGCTGATCTGAAGTATAGAATGGAAATACTGTCTAGGGACCGCTGTATATTGGTTGCTATTGCTTTGGAGGATGCGGTCTCCAGAACGCAACAATATATATAATAACATTATAGATATATTATTATTTTTTTTTCATATATATTGTTGCGAATTTTGGCCGCCGGCCGTGTGCGTTCGGCTGCGTAACTCCAATCGCAACCGCATCACCCACCGAACGGACAATTCAGTCGTGACCCTCTCGGACAACGCCGGGAGCTAGTCACGGGTGGGTTCTTTCGACTCAACAATTTGCGCCAACGGCACCCGCGCAGGATAGGGTTGTTCCGCCAACACGACCTACCTAAGTACCTGCGGGGTAGTTAACCGGTGATCGTACTCCTCGCCGCAGGTCAGCCTAGGACACGAACGCTTAAGCGGTCCGTTCCTGCTTCAGTGATAACTGAGAGGTGTTATCGCTGACCTCGACGGACGTGATTATTTACCCGGTATCAAACCCCTCCACTAATTATTCCACGAGGTAAGGTGGCACTTTCAAATGAAGGAAAGGACGCACGACGGGATAACAGTTTCAACAAGCACATTTATTAACTACACACGTATTTAAACAATCATGCACGTATGTACAGGCAAATAGAAGCAAAAGTAAACGACCGACTAAAGCAATGTACATGCACTTATCAGTTTTTACTTGTCGGACTGGCGCCAACAAACACACATACAAAGCCAAAGAAAAGAAGAACCTCCTTGTTGCGGCCGGTGAACCGTCTCCGGCACTCTCCGTGTCGCTCTCGCAGGTCCACCTAGGCCGCCTGCGTTGCCCTCCGTCCGCGTCTCCCACCAATAGGCCTCGCCGGCCACGAGCGCCGGGAACGAACGAGGAGGAAGGGAACGCGAGTTGGTTTGGCGGATCAACCGCACGAGGATAGAGCATACGGGAGAACAAAGAGATATCCAAGAGGAAGAAGCATTCACCAAGGGGCGAAGAAGAGAAGAGAAGAGAGAGAAGAGAAAGAAGAGGGCGCGCCCGCCCGTGTCCGTCTTTATTGGAGCGGGGCTCCGCCCTTCCGTCCGCCCCGTTTCGGGCTCCACCCACCCCTTCTGGGACCCTCCAAAAGGGGTTCTCCTCCCGTCCGCGTCACACCGCGCGTTCACCAATCAGGAGCGGCTGCCCCACTCCCTTCAAACAAGCGGGGGAAAAATGGCGGGAAAAAAACCCACAGGCTTCACAAGTGGTTTTGTTCTGCAATCTTTTCGAGCGCTTTCCGTGGTGGGAAACCGTCTAGGGTCGCGAGGATGGCGTTCGTAAGCGGGCGTAGTGGCGAAGATGGTGGTGATTGTTTGGGGGTGGTGTGAGCGTGGTGGGCGTTGTGGCGTAGTTGGTGGCGTAGTTGTTTGCATGGAGTTTGTGGCAATGGTGGCTCAAAAT
>CM068961.1:54202734-54216471 GCA_035128595.1 Eptatretus atami
AATGGAAAGTGCGACTTCCTGGGTGTCGCGTCCCTTGGCGACCCGTCCTCTCCGACGTGGTCCCGTCTGCCGGTGAACTTCCCCCGCTCGATTGCGGGTCGTGCGAAGCTTACGCGCGGCGTGCCTGCCGTGCATGCTCGCTGTGGTCCCGCCGACGCCACGCTGACCGAGCACCGATGAGTACCACCGACCCAAGGCGCCACACCGAACGGACAGAAAAAAGAACAGCACGAGAACGAAGCAGGTAAACGACAAAAGCATCCATCCCGATGGAACGACGAAGCTAATTGGAGCTTTCACCGACTAGGATGCCGCGAGACGCCTGCCGCCTCCTTTTACTACTGTCCGCGCGCACGTCCCTGTTCTTCGCCCGCGCCTTTGGCTCTCACCCCCTTCGTAGGCGCTGTCGACTGAAAAGGGGCGTTCCCTCTGTCGTTCCTACCCTCCAACTGCCAGTTGGGCCAGAAAGTAGTCCTGGCGTCCTGGCCAGGGTAAGAAGGCGGAAGGAAGCAGGCGGGAAATACCTGCCGTCCATTCTTGTGCCTGTTCTTCTTTCTTCCCTTGCGTTCGAACCGAGTGCGGTTTCTCAATCGTGGAAACCGTCGTAGTGTGACCCGGGTAGGTATGGCCGTTCGTCAGCGGGGGTAGTGGCCGAAGATGGGGTAGGTTGTTGTGAGGGTTAATTGGAGCGCGGTTTGGCTTGTGGCGAGTTTGGTTGGCGGGTTTTGTGCTTTAGCTGGCGTGCTGCTGTTGTTGAACGTGGTTAGCATGGTATGCAGGAGAAATGTGGTTGGTTCGTAAAATAATGAAAGAACAGAAAACAACTATACTCAAAGGTCGCAGCCCGAATGAAGTCACATTAATATATCCTCTCTTAAAGACAATGGGTTTGGAAGGAGCTGAACTGATACGATGATACTTTAAAAAAAGATAATCTCACCTACCGGGAAGCCGTGAAATAGGCGTTTGCGAATTTCCAACAGCCGTACACGTACCCCTCCCCTTTTAACAGACTGCGTCCCGAGTCGTACAATTAATCTGTGTGCTATCATGTAGTAGGTTCTCACTCGTCTAAGTACGTTTTTACTTACTGGATCCTGAGTGCGACATTCACAGTATCTTCGTGCCCAAAATAAATAACCTAGGGCTGAGTAACTAACATAACAACCTACACTCATAACAGTACGGACTTCAATAAATATTTCCGGCCTAAGACAGCGTGCCGCGGGGCGCACTCAGTATTTACAATACAGCACTACACCTTAACCTTTATAATTTACAACTCAACCATGCGCCCAGGATGTCAAGGACTCTGTGCAACAGGAAAAAGGGCAAAGGTCAACCGGTGCACCGGGCGCACTAGCAGGCCCGTGTTGTAGCTGCCAACAGGAAGTTCCTGCAGCTTGCAAAACTGTTGCTTTTGATCAGGTGCAGACATGGCAATGACAAGGGGGGGAGGGGGGGCAAAGCAAAACTGAACGGGGCTGGTGAACAGGGGCAGTGGGCATTGGCATGGCAAAGGTGAGCAGGCAAACACCAGCCTGAGACAAGGCCGATGCAGGCGAACACAGCCGGTGGACGATCTGCCGGCACATGGCTTGAAGCACAGCAGCTGCAGACGATCCGGCCAGGGCACCCAGGAAACCTTGCAGAATACACTAGCAGCCAGACACGATGGAAGTATCGGGCCAGTAGCCTTTGCCTTGCAGTGGAGGTTGGTGGAGGGAGTGCGGTGGTGTTGGGCCACTCGGTAAGAGCGGGCTCGGACCACCTACGGTGCTCTCCCTCCCACCTATTCGGCCTTTGCCTGTCATGTCACTACCCACTCCTCAATTTTTGTCAAAACCAATTTAGCCACCCAATTAAATTTTTTTTGTTGTTTTTATTTTCACTTCCCTCTAATAATCGTCCCATAACCCCCTTTTGTCTTTCGTTCGGGGCTAACCTATATCGTCTTGCCTACTCCGCAACCCTACGTTCCTTCCCGGAGGGGAATGAGGAGAGCTCGCAGGTCCTGGTCGGAGGCCGTACAACTAAAGCCATCGTCAAGATGGCCGTCCCCAGACTTCAGCGATCTTAACCCAAAGTGGGTCCAGCGAGCCCTACAAGAAGAGCGAAGGGATGGGATGGTCGGGAGGGGTACACTTCCTATGACTACTCTATCCATTAACCTTAAACTACGGGTCCGGGTGCTTTCCACCAAGCGCTCTCGCTTATCTATTGTTCTAGACTCCAGATTCCGGTCGCCTGTGTTGGTGTCCTCACAATTTCGGCCTCGCCTCGAAATTTTCCTCGTGCCTTGCAACGGGTTCGTGGTGGGACGCGTGCTCCCTTTGGCAAGGCACTACCCTCTGCCAGTTCCCTACAATGGCACCCCCGGCACTACACTCCTCTCGAGCCTACAGCTCCCTAAACACGGGGAGTGCCTCCCTGGCGACTCCCCTGAAACGCTCAGTGGCAGGCGAGCTTCCCGGGCCCCTTTCCGAGGGTCACCCGTGCCACGACACTGCCCAATGCGGCTATGGCGCCCGGCCCGCACCAAGCGGGCGCACCCTGCCCACTACGCTAACCGCCCCATAGGGCCCTTGGCTACCAGCCGACTAGCCCGGTTCCCGGGTACCCAATCAGCGATACTCACTTTCGCAGCCACGCTCCAGCCTTCAACAGGCTCCGCACCCCTCCAAACGGTTTTGAGCCTACTTTCCACCAACAGCAAAACGACCTCCATTTTTCAATTTGTCTACCCAGCTAACTCACTCATCACTGACCCGGGGTCCCTTGTGCGGGAAATAACTCCTCCACCAAGCATTCCACATTCGCTCCACTCACACAGACCCACTGGCTCACCCACTCACCATGTACTCACTCACAGCTTTCCACAGCTTTTCAACACACCACTCGCTGATCTGCCATTCCTGCTGACTATCCTCCTAACTAACTCGTGCTCCCACGTAATCCTTAAACTACAGCAGCGTTCCTTTTAACACTACGTAGATAAGCTACGTCCCTCTACCATCAATAATCTTCACTTGTCTCAAATTTCAAAACTCTAAAATCTATTCCCACCTAAATTCAACTAAAATCCTCACCTCATCCATTCCATGGGCCCCATAAGGATTACCCTGCCCATTGGAGCCGGTCTAGCTAAGGCTAACCTCCCTAGCTGTTCATCCTGTGCTCAGGTAAGGGGGTTCCACCCCTTACCGGGAATTCCTGTTCACACCCCGAAAGCGAGGCTTGCTTTTGTTAATTTTAATTTTTTTTTCCACAAATTTCTGCGCAGCACACGGCGGGCAACTCACGCTGCGGCACTTTGCCCTTGCCCGTGACGTCATGCGCTGCGCGTGTCTCGTCCCTCTTGGACGGTACCAGTCCGGCAGGGATTCACCTCCTGCGGATTCCAACCCCACGTGCAGCCATGACGTCTACCGCTGCGCACCCCAAAAGCAAACCTCAACACTCCGAGGGGCCCCCAGGCGAACACATGTGCTCTGCCCGTTGGAGCTTAACACAAGCCGCTGGGTAGAACCGTCCGGTCCAAATTCGTCTACCTGCCTAGACTTTGTCCGTCCGCGGGATCGGCAAATCCACCGCTGGCGTTCCGGACCGGGCTTCACTCCCGCAAGCGTACACGTGGGGCCTCGGTCGTTGCACAGCACGGACTCGCGTCGCTGCTGGGTGAACCGGCGCGGTGCCCCAAAACAGCTACGGCGCTACCCGGCTTTTGTCCCTCTGTCGCCGTCGTCTCCGTTCTACCCAGCACTACCTGCGTGTTACGACGCACAGACTCCACTCCAACACACACATTCACACCGGGGAGACGGCGGCTGCATGCTCACGGATCCGACTGACATCTCCCTTACACACGCTGTTCCTCTCCTTACACTCGGTCGCTCACTCACTCGTGCCATTTCCCTCAACAAACCATACCATCACAGACGCGGGGCACTCGCCCGTCGTGGCTCATCCACACACCGGTGCTGGGAAGGCACGCATCCTGGCACACTCGCGACCAACCACTTACACACGGGGTCGCACTCACACACGGGATCGCACTCACACCTGGGGTCTCTATCCCACACGGGATTTTTGTCACACAAGCCTTTCACCCACGCTTTGCGTGCGTTGCAGCACGCATTTCGCCACGCTCGTGTACACCCACCTCGACACCACACAGCCGGGACCAACACGCTGGGGATTCGTGCCACCACAAGGGGTTCCGGCCTCTATATCCCCCAAGCTCTCCGTGCGCGGTCCACAGCACTCGTCCTCGAACTCGCTCGACAGACCGAACTAACCTGGTCGTGACTCGCCTCAGGGGCAAACCCCTCCCCTCGTTCCTGGAGGCAGCCATCCGCTGCTCGCACGGGTCACAAGACAGTCACCAGCTCCCCTCATGGTCCTCCACTAACTCCGTGTGTGTGTGTGCGTCTTTAACCCGTCCAATTCATCCTCTATCTCCCGTGTCTCTGCCAACTCTTCACCCATTACCTCCTTGTCTCCACTATTTTTATTCCTTTGTCGTCACCTCGTGTCTCGTCTCACGTTTCGGTCACCCATTTAATTTTTCCTCTCGGTCACCGTCACTTTCTCTGTCACGACCTCGCCCAACCGTCTCCCGAATTTTTCTCCTCACCCGCCTTCACCGCGGGCCTGGCAACGGTTGCACCCCCTCCAGCTCGTTCGCTCCCACACGTGGTGTCGCCATTACGCACTCCCCCGTTATTGCATCAGCCCGCCTGCAGGCTTCGGCCCATTTGCTGCATCTCACCCGCATTTCTTCCATTTTGTTTTCCATTCCGTTCTTCACCTGTTGTAAGTTCGCATTCATTTGATTGTTCATCCTGCACACATTTGTTTTTATTTCGTCCGTGTTGTTTCCATTCTGAGTGCGTTTCCATCCATTTTTCTCGTTCATTCCTGTTGTGTTTGTTCCATCTGCTTGTTCACGTCCTTTTATTTCGTTTTCATTTCATCTATTTTTGTATCCATTTTTCTCATCAATGCTCAAACATTTCCATCGTCCGATCCGTGGGCGAATTCGCACGTGGGGGGCGTTCGTCCGCCACCCCAGCCACTGCGCCCATTTCGAGCTCTGGGCTCGTCTGGGGGGGAATTGTTCCTGCACACCAATGTCCTGCATGGGGATTCATCCTGAGCCATGGATTCTACATTACTATCACACATATACATTTCTACCCCGGCTCCCGCTCGCCTTGAGACGCACACATCTTCTTCACGTAATGGGTAATTTAATCGCTCGTAATTTGGAGGGAATCGGGGGTCGCTTCTCTCACCCCTGGACTGATTCCTATGAATTTAGCTTGGAGACAAAGAGAGTCCGTTTTCCCGCTCTCTGACACAGGTGTTGCGAATTCGCGCCGCCGGCGTGCGATCGGCCACGTGACTCGAATGGCGACTGCCTCGCCCACCGGACGGACAATTCAGTCGTGACCCCCCGGACTAACGCCGGGATCCAGTCACGGGTGGGCCTTTCGCCTCACCACGATCGTGCCAATCGCCACCGCGTGGGATAGGGTGTGTTCACCAAACTCGACCTACCTAAGTACCCACAGCGGATGGTAACCGGGGCGATCGCACCTCGCCGCAGGTCGACTTCGGACACGGACCGCTTAAGCGGTCCGTTCCGTGCTATCGGGATAAAACCGAGCGGTGTTATCGTCGGCCTCGACGGTTCCTGATTAATTATCGGCGTCCCGCGCCCACAAACCCTTTACGTGAAGCAAGATGGAGACCCACAAAGGAAAGGACGCAGCGAAACAATTAAACAAGAAAGCATTTTATTTACACACACACACAGATGAACACATAAAGCATGTATTTATAGCCCAATTATAAAATGCACAATATCACATAAAAAGAGTTAACCCCGAATAGCGTACACACGGCACACTTACGCAGTTCTACTTTTCGGCACGGCGCCACACACACACGTTCACACAGACCCCAAAAGAAAATGGAAGTGCGACTCCCTGGTTGTCGCGTCCTTGCGACTGTCCTCCGACGTGGTCCCGTCTGGCCGTGACTCCCCCGCTCGAGCGTGGTCGGCAAGCCTCTCCGGCGTGCCTCGTGCCTGCTCGTGTTGGCCCTCCGCGCCACGGACCGAGCACCGACTGAGTACACCGACCAAGCGCACACCGAACAGGAACAGAAAAAAGAACAAGCACGAGACGAAGCAGGACGAAAAGAAGCACCTACACGAGGAACCGAGACAAGAAGCTCACCGACTAGGATCCGCCAGCGCCGCGCCTTTTTATACTCCGCCGCGCCACGCCCTGTTCTCGCCGCCTTTGGCTCCACCCCCCTTCGAGGCGCTTCGAGAAAAGGGCGTTCCCTCTCGTTCTCCTCCCCTCCGCGCAGCGGGGCGAGGAAGTCAGTCCTGGCGCCGGGCCAGGGAAGAATGGCGGGAAGGAAACAGGCGGGAAAACCCGCGCGCCACGTTGTGCCTTCTTCTTTCCCTCTTGCGTTTCGACGGTTTCCAACGCGGAAACGTCGTAGTGTGGACCGTGGAGGATGGCGTTCGTCAGCGGGGGTAGTGGCGAAGATGGTGGTGGTTGTTGTGAGGGTAATTGGAGCGCGGTTGGCGTTGTGGCGTAGTTGGTGGCGGTTTTGTTGATGGCGGTGCTGGCGTTGTTGAAGTGGTGGCGTGGTTGAGGTTGAAATGTGCTTGGTTCGAAAATAATGAAAGAACAGAAAAACAACTAATCAAAGTGTCGCAGCCGAATGAATCACATTAATTCCCTCTAAACAATGGGTTGGGCTAACATATCATGTATTAAAAAATCTCACTACGGGACCTGAATGGCGTTTGCGAATTTCACAGCCGTAACAATATATAATTATATTATATATATATAATATATATATATATATATAATATATATATAATATATATACCTCAAACAGTTGTCACGGGTGCTTTTTATGACTCCAACTCTCAACATAGAAGATGTCCAGTGGAAATGGGAAAAATTCATATTTGTGTGGAGAATGGAGGGAAGCATACAGATAAATTCTAACTAAATTCTATCTGCGTGCATAGGGACTTTATGACCACTCTGTGCAGGAGAATCCTTGATGAAAACCTGATTGATTCAGCCATGAATCCAAAAATGGGTAAGATATTCACATTTCAGCAGGACAATGATCTGAAGTACAAAGATAAAGCCATACTGGAGTGATTGAATAAGAAAAAAATAACTGTTCTTGAGTGGTCCAGTCAAAGTGATGACTTGAACCCAATTAAACATTTATGGCAGAACTTGAAGATTGCAGTCCATCGACGATCCCCATCAAACTTGGCAGAACTGGAGCAAGTTTCGCATGAAGAATCGGCAAAGGTTTCACCATCTCACTGTGCAAAGCTGGTGGAGACCTACCCCAAAAGACTCATTGCAGTCATTGCTGCAAAAGCTCTTCCACCAAGTCCTGACTTAAGGGGATGAATACTATTACAACCAGTGAATTTTGATTAACCTCCGCCATCGAAGATCGGAGGTTACTGTTTTCACCCCTTTCTGTTTGTTAATTTCTTTGACCAAGACACAGAGGTTTTGCAAGATCTGTTTTTTCGTCGATTTGTTTGTGTATTTATTTTTTTGTTACAATTGATTTTCAAGTTTCAACTAGCTCTGTAGATCACAGTTTTCGTGCAATCGCTCTCAAACTTGATATGTATACTCGTGAGCGATAGCTTTCGACACACAAATGTTGAAGGTCAAGGTCAAAGGTCAAGGTCACCAAAAGGTCAACAAAAATCAACGAAACCTTAACTTTTGAGTAATTTTTATCGGATCATCTCCAAACTTGGTGGATATATAGTATATCGATAGGCGCTCAGCTGATTAGTTTTTGGTGGCGATCGGCCTTGACCTTCATGGTTAGCGCTAAGGTCGAAGTTGACGATCATGAAGGTCATTTTAAATCTTTGACTAACAACATCGAGTAGTACCCAAATGGAAGCCAAGAAGAGTGCTTTTCAGATATAGCTATAATTTGACGACAGAATCTTTTGCTGACGTCATTGACGATATAAAATTTTTGTTTTGGTAAGATAACTTCAGCCTATGGCTGAGGTTCGCATCTCGTTTGTTTGTTTTGTTTGTGAACAGTATTACGGAAAAACTCCTCGACGGATTTCGACGAAACTTGGTGGGGGGGGTTAGGTATGGTCCAAGGATCATGCCATTACATTTTGGACTTGGTCCCCCCCAAAAAAAATTTTTGAGAAAAAAAAATTTTTTTTTTTTGCATTTCTACTGTTTTAAGATTCCACACCCCCCCCCCCCAAAAAAATTTTGAGAAAAATTTTTTTTTACATTTCTACATGTTTTAAGTGATTTCCAACCCCCCCCCCCCCAAAAAAAAATTGTTAGAGAAAAAAAATTTTTTTGCAACTTTTTTTCAACAAAATTTCGATTTTCTTTTTTTGCATTTCTACATGTTTTAAGTGATTCCAACCCCCCCCACCCCCACAAAAAAATGTTGGAGAAAAGAACTATAACTGTCAGCACTGTTGACATCATATTTAATGAATAGATATAAGGTTCACTTGAGTGACCCAGCAGTATTGGCGGCGGAGGTTTTGCACTCTCCCGAGTGCTCCCCTCTAGTTTGTCATGTTTTTGAAGAGTTCCTGACATGTAACCTCCTTCAACTATAACAGTGTTTTGTTGATCTCTTCATTATCAAAAAAAGTTCATTTGGAAAAATTGTTCTACATAATTCATAATCCATCGAAACATGGCATAATTACTTGGGGGGGGGGGGGGTGAATGCTTTTGCGATAATCAAACTTTGGTACATCATGGGTGTTGAAGGTTGTGGTCAAGTCTTGCAGGCCACTGTTTGACTGAACAACAGTGTCTGTTGGTTTCATTATAATAAAAATAGCACCAATCATTTGTCCACATTATGCTTAAATTAATAAATAGGGGTAATGCCCCTGAGCTCACCTGGTAGAACCAAGGAACCACTGGTAGGTTTGAATGACCCACGGAATAAGTAAGTTTGCTCATGGTTTTAACAAACTTGTGAAAGCATCATGTGGAGATGATTCCGACCAAGTTAATCTAAATCAGGTGAAGACTTTTTGACAAGTCAAAAGTAGCGATCACGGAATTGTAATTGCCTTTGAACTTTAAATTGATGACTTAATATACAATTTTTTTAATTGGATATGCAAGGCACCAGGAGGCCTTTGTTCTCAGAAGTTCTACAAAGCTTGGTGAAAATAGGACTAATTCGTTTTCGCATTACAGGTCATAAAGGTTGTGGTCAAGTTTCATCGAAATTGGGTGTGTAGTTTTGGAGAGGAAAGCAAATACGTATCTTTGGGGGGGTCAAACCTGGACCTACTTTGACATCCCTTACACCCCCTGAGACCCCGACTTTTTGAAAAAAAAATTGTTATGCTGTGAACATACTTTAGTCCATCATGGGTGATGAAGCTTGTGGTCAAGTTTCATCGAAATTGTGGGTGTAGTTTCAGAGAAGAAGTTCCGAGTGCTTGCATACAGCCTGAGTCACTGACTGACCAACACCGCATGATGCTAGTACCTCACCTGATCAATTTTTGTTCCAGGTGAGCTAAAAAAAAAAAAAAAGGTTGCCCTTGCAAGCAAGGTCACGTGTAATATCTACATTGGAACTGGTTGAGAACGAAATCCTTCTGAAAGTTCGAAAAGGCATGTTTACGACAATTATGGGCTCTTCATGGAAGGGGAAACCTTGGCTAATCAGGCTATTTTATTGCGTTTTCTCCATGAAACGGCCCAAAACTTCTTTACGTCAGAATAAGGATGAGGCAGAACAAATCCCCTTGTTTGAATTCTCAAAGATTTCATTACCCGAGCACGAGAAAGATGTCATTACCCTATATATACTTATGTGTGTTGTAATTAATGGACGTTTTGCACAAGCATGCATGTCCTGTCTTTGTTGATGAGCTAGTGCACATGCAAAACAAACTCGTTAGCTCTGTATGAGCTTTTAGTACAGATTGTAAGTGAAAATGCAGAAAACAGGATAATGAATTAGAATTTATGCTGGAAATTTACAATATCATCTGTAAATTATACTATCATCACTTTGAAAGATTTCAACATAAATACCAGTCCTTAGGAAAAATTAGCAAAAAATCTTTCCGTCTGGCATAACCTCATCAAACATAGTGCATGTGAATTTGGAAAGAAAATAATCCAAGAGTCTGGATTTAAACCAGAACAACGCAAATCTATAACAAACATTCTTTCCACATACTCAACTTCTTCATTATCCTGTCTGTTCTCAACTTATTTGGCTCTGCTAGTTGGCTTGTTTGCTTCTGTTTTCACCACATATGCTTTGATTTTGCTCCTCTTCTCCAAACTTTTAATTTCTGCTCCTGTATCCATCTTGTCCACCCTCTGCAGCTTCGCCTCCCCCTTATTCTTACCCACATCTCTTGTTTGTCTGTGTCGTCTATTTTTGTCCCTACACGATGCTGTTGGCGTTCCCCCCCCCTCTCTTTGCTGCTCCTTTTATTTTGTTGTGTCTTGATCCGTTCTGTGGTCTCACTCTTCCACGAGCCTTGAGTTTGTTTCCAAAAAAAGACTGACAACAACGTCAAATGATGCTATCATCGCTGCAAAACTATTTGAAGAGAAGTCAAAAGAGGATGCAGAAAACCAAAACAGAGCAACAGATGTTCCTTGGGAATATGTTTTAGTCCATTTATATGTTGGCATCCATTGCTGGAGATGTCAGGGTGATTATTACCCTCACCAGAGGAGAGGGTATTGTATTTGGGTCCATTTGTCTGTTTGTTTATTACTTGCAAAATCGAAGATTTTTCAAGTATATTGGTTAGTCGATTTTGTTATTCTGTCTGTTTGCGCCCACAGGTCGCAATTTTAAACCCATCTTCATGAAACTTCACCACATGGTAGACTTTATCATAAGGAAGAAGCCTATTGTTTTTGAGGGCAAAAGGTCAAAAGGTCAACATAGGCCAAAGGTGAACAACTAAGGTGGTATTTCTAAAATCCTCAATTTTCATCCAATTTAATTGAAATTTGAAGAGGATTTATATTTCAGGTCAATGAATTCAAGCAGCCAATTATTTGAGGTCAACGGAGACCAAAAGGTCAACATGGGCCAAAGGTCAACAACTAAGGTGGTATTTCTAAAATCCTCAATTTTCATCCAATTGAATTGAAATTTGGAGAGGATTTATACTTCAGGTCACTGAATTCAACCAGCCAATTATTTTTGAGGTCAACGGAGACCAAAAGGTAAACATAGGCCCAAGGTCAACAATTAACGTGGTTTTTCTAAAATCCTCAATTTTCATCCAATTGACTTGAAGTTTGAAGAGGATATATATTTCAGTTCACTGAATTTAACTAGCCAATTTAATTATTTTAGAGGTCAACAGAGACCAAAAGGTCAACATAGGCAAAAGGTCAACAATTAAGGTGGTATTTCTAAAATCCTCAATTTTCATCCAATTGACTTGAAGTTTGAAGAGGATTTATATTTCAGGTCACTGAATTCAACCAGCCAATTATTTTTGAGTTCAACAGAGACCGAAAGGTCACCATAGGTCCAAGGTCAATAATTAAGGTGGTGTTTCTAAAATCCTCAGTTTTCATCCGATTGACTTGAAGTTTGAAGAGGATTTATATTTCAGGTCACTGAATTCAACTCGCCAATTATTTTTGAGGACAACAGAGACAAAAAGGTCAACGTAGTCCCAAGGTCACCAACTAAGGTGGTATTTCTAAAATCCTAAATTTTCATCTGATTGACTTGAAATTTGAAGAGGATATGCATCTCAGGTCACTGAATTCAACCACCAATTATTTTTTTAGGTCAAGTTTGTTTTATGGATTTTACAAGTATCGTGCTCTGCACAACGACTTCTTCTTCTCTGTTTGTTTGTTTGTTTGGCCGCAAAGAGCGCAAGTATGTTTTTCTCTGCCACCGCTTTTTGGATTGACACTAAATTTTCACCATAGGAGCGACTACTTTTGTAGAATGTTTTAATGATAATTATGACATCATAGGTCACGTGGTGTGGCAGCTATTTTGGAAAAAAAGAAAAACTTTGGACCTCCATCTCTGAAATTGCACCAAGGAAAAAAAATGAAACTTGCCACACGGCAAGTACTCCACATAGGGAATGTGTGATTTTATTTCTTTATGGTGTCCTAGGTGCCTTTGTTATGATGTCATAATTGCATACGTAGAACACCACATCCGATCAGTATGAAATTTTTTGTGGGTCATCTCAGGATAAATTGGTCCACAGAAAAAATTGATGATGCCATCGGTCACGTGGTTTGGCTGCCATATGATTTTTTTTTTTTTTGAAAAACCTTCAAAAATCTTCTCTGAAATGGCTGAACAGAACGAGGCAGAAATTTACAGGTTTGACTGCCTATCCATGAGGAACAAAACGTTCACACCTGTGACATTATCGGTCACATGGTTTGGCAGCCATATTGGATTTACCATAAAACCCGATAAAAAAATCTCCAAAACGGCTGGACAGATCGAGATGAAACTTTACACACATCTTCCCAAGCCTTGGGGATACCAGGGTGTTCACAAATAATTGATAGGTCACATGGTCTGGCAGCCATATTGGATTGAGCGAAAATCTTTTTAAAAATTTATCTTGAACCGCTTCATCGATCGACAGGAAACTTCACAATTATGATGTCGTCGTGATGGGGATATCGGTTTTAAATTTCAATTTTAATCGGCCACATGGTCTGGCAGCCAGAATTATTTAAATTTTTTTGATCTGGGTTCTTTTAAATATTTTTAATTTTATTTTGAATAAGGCTCACTCAGCTGTGCCTGGATGGGTTTAAGTGTAGAGGGGTAGCAGTTGAAACCCGAATCCTATCCAGGTTCCTCCTGATGACTTCATTTTTGCTCTTTGCTTGTTCGGATTTCTTCTGATGACTCCAATGCAGTGCTGTACTGTTCTCGTTATGTCTATTATTAGCCCCCATTGGACTCAGTCTGAAATAGGGGCTTTTACTTATGGATTTGGTCTCGATATTTGTGTCCGTGCATGCGTGCGTGTGTGCATCTGCAACCATATCTCAAACATGTATGGACCGATTATATTCATACTTGGCACAAAGACAATACATGGTAGTTTCCATATGCACATCATTTTGTTTCACAATTCGATCAAAGATGGCCAACTAGTGGCCATTTTAGTTGTAAAGAAAACAAACAATCCCGGTGTTGAACACATCCTCAACCATTTCTCGGACATGCATTTCCCGACCTTGTTCAAACTTGGCAGGTAGATAATGAATTATAGCTTACATAAGCACGTCATTTTCTTTCGAGATCAGATCCAAGATAGCTGACTGGTGGCCATTTTAGTTGTAAAAAAAAAACAAAACCTGATGTTCAACACATCCTCAGCCATTTCTCAGACAAGCATTTACCAATACTGTTCAAACTTAGCAGACATATAACAAATGATGGCTTATATATGCACGTCATTTTTTTTTTAAAGTTGAAATGAATAAAGAATAATGTAATCAAAGACATTCTAAATTTCGAGCATGGTTTAGTCTTGATGGTTTAGTTTTAAAGAAAGAAGAGTATCGGAAGATAAATAGTGTGAGAAGTTATAAGCATGAGATATATTCAGAACAAATAAATAAGAAAGCATTGGGAGCATTTGATGAGAAGAGATATATATAT
>CM068961.1:54217690-54241876 GCA_035128595.1 Eptatretus atami
TCCATGAGACAGATTGGAAATTGATTGGGATAGAAACGATTATGCCGAAGCTTACAAGTCTTACCAAAAAGTGTGTAAAAGCAATGGTAATAATGAAGCCATTTTGGATATGGTTGCATTTCAGTGCCTATATACAATCTCCGCAAATGACCTGAGTTCTCAAAAGGAAAGGAAAAGTCTAATAGGGTGGATACTTCCCTATACATTGAAAGAGGAGAGAGTGAAGAAGTTGATACATATCGTTTGCTTTTGGAAGAAATGGAATTACAAATTAATAGAGATAATGGTGTTATGATTAGTCTCACATAATTTTTTGATAAATAAATGAGTAAGAAAGTGGCAACTGGGGTTGGCACTTTCTGTAAGAAAAGGAGCTCTAAGAATTGATGTTTTACTCAAAAGAGAACCGGTGAAAATCTTGAACGATACTGGCTCACTGAAAATTAAAAGGTCAAAACTTATGTTGAAGAATTATTCAGTCAGGAAGACAAGTGGAGGATTTATTATATCCCTCCCTCTTTTATTGGCAGGTCTTGGTGTGGCGGGAGCTTTGATGGGTGGTATTTCCACAGCGGTAAAAACTGATAATGAAAGGAAGGCTCAATGAAAGGAAGAATATTATAGAGATGGGTACTGACACGAATATGACAAAGGACACAAAAGAGGTTACATACAGTATGTGGCAACTCTGGTAATTTGGTAGGAAGAGGTGTTATGCTTCTTTTTTTTTTTTACATTATAAATGAATAAAGCATTGAATGAAGAAGAAATCAAAGAGAAGTTGGAGAAAATTGATGAGTTTATACAGAAAGATATGATTATTAAAATGAGTGATTTTTGACATAAAAGGAAAAACCTTACAATTAGAAAAGTTAAATAACAAATATTTTGAAAAGGTTGTTGCTACAAGGAAAGGAAAATAAGTGGAGAAAACATTTTCTGCCTAATAAATGGATGATACAGTAGATTGAGGAGTTTTTTTAAGGATGCTTTATGTTTTACAAAATAAGATTCAAAAATATATGTTGAAAGTCAAAAAGGCTGTCTTGCCCTGCAGAATAAAGTTGAACTTTTCTAACAAATAAATACAATGGTTTATTGTCTTAAATGTAAAAAGAAAACAGATCCTAAAAATGTCTCATCATTAAAAGTAAAAACAATGGATTTATATAAAGGGGAATATGTTTGATGTGTGGAAGCAAAAAGTGTGAATTTGTCAAAATCAGTAAATCTAAACATGATAACCATAAAACTGGGGGAGATATCCAAAAGCTTTTATAGGGGAGTAAATTTACAACAACTAGAATACATCTACCAGGATATTCTTTCTGTGGTCCAGGAACAAACTTGGGCAAGAGATTAGATGAAGCTGACAATCCTAAGCTGTGGAGCAAACCTAAAAACTGGGTTGATGAAGTTAGTATGAAACACGATATTGATGATGGAAATACCCCGACATTGGAAGAAAAATACGAAGCTGATAGAAAAATGTTGAATAATTTGTCTTTGATACAAAATCCAACTTTCAGAGAAAAAAATGTGTAAGTTCACAGTGAGGCAGTTGATAGGTGCTCAATTAAAAATGGGGTTTGGTCACATTTTTCGCTATTTCTATCTTTCTCGCTATTTCTATCTTTCACAATTCCTTGCTCTTCCCACCAAAGGAACCGATGGCTCCTTAATGTGATAAATTCGTAAAAGTACTTCATGATAAATTATCAAGGGAAAGAAAAAAAAATCATTTCCCAATTAATCTCATTTATTCTCGTGAATTAAAATTGACCTATAATAATGCTCTTGCATAAAATTGTTTTTTTTAATGGAAATAAACTCGCATATAAGCTGTATAGCGTGGGTTTGAATCCAAGTGTTTCACTGGCAGGGTGATTCATTAATGTGTGTGCCCTCCCTCATACATCCATTAAACTGCGTGTCCTGTCTGTCGGCATTAGTTGGTGGATGTTAAAGATCCCACGTTGTCTTTCGCGACGAGTAGGCGATCTATCGCTGACAGCATGACCAAATTCCAAATTCCTGCCCTCACTTCCTGAGTCGGAGTTGTGACCTGACCAGGATTGCAGGCTAGTAGACCAACTGCTTTGGCAGCACCAGGGTTCTGCATAGGGCATGGGCTGCATGATACACACAAGGAAATTAGATGAAGGAGGAGGAATCCATTCGGCCCATCATGCCTGTGCAGCATCAACACCAGTCCAAATTATATAAAAAAAGAAAAATGGAAAATGTTTTTTTTGTCGTTTTTTGTAGTTTTTCCTGTAGTTTTTTGTAGTGGGGTTTGGAGGGGTGGGTGAATGCGGTTCATGGGTGAGAAACTCAGAACATTAACCACACACCACCCCTTGACCTTGACGAGACCCCCACAGACACCACTCCGCACAGATGCTGGCAGCATGGCAAACCTAGCACATCCTCCCACTCACAGCCACTCTTTGCTTCCTACCACGAAGCCAGTTTGCAATCCAATTAGCTACCTGACCAGCCACTCCACAAGCACTCACCTTGGCTCACAACCTCCGATGTGGTACCTTATCAAATGCCTTCTTAAGGTCTAGATATACTTTGTCCACTACCATTCCCTCATCCACCCAATGAAACACTGCTTCAAACAATCACCCATCCATGCTCAAGCTACCTAAAAGTCCTGCCAACATCCCTATACCTCCATCCATCTCCATAACTTCCAGGTACCTATCTAATTCCAATTTACATGTATCTCCTGTTTCTGCTGCCACTACCTTTCCAGGGAGACCATTCCATGCATTAACTACTCTCTGAGTAAAAGTCCCTGCCTTACTACCATCTTAACACTCCTTTTTTTGCTCTAAGGTTATTATGGCACCTGGTCCTATCATTGTGTACTCTGCTGAATAATTCTTATGCACTTATTATGTCCATATCCTTCATTATCTTAAACATCTCCATCATGTCTCCACATAACCATCTCATTTCGAGTGTATAAAGACCTGTCTCCTTCAGCCACTCCTCATAGCTGAGTCCAGCTTGGCCCAGAATCAATCTTATAACCCTGCACGGAACCCGATCGATGGCAGCTATTCCCTTCCGTAGTTGTGGTGGCCAAAACTACACACAATATTCTAGATGTGGCCTCGCTAAATTCCTGCACAATGTTAACACCACCTCTTGTGATTTATAAATTATCCCCTTCCGAATACAACCGAAAACCCGATCTGCTTTACCTGTAGCTGCCTGCTTACCTCCCATATCGATGACCACCTCCAGATCCTTCTCCTGTGTGACATGCTCCAAAATTACCCCTTGAATCACATAATCTCGATTTTCATTATTCTTTCCCATCCCCAACACCTTACACTTCCTCAGGTTAAATTGCATCTGCCAATCTTTTGCCCAATCCATGCAAGTATCAATACTTTCCTGAATCAGATGACCACCCCTTCTGGAATCCACCTTACCTCCAAGCTTTGTGTCACCTGCAAATTTTGAAAGCCTACTCTTCACCCCACTATCCAAATCATTGATATAAATAATGAATAGTAATGGTCGAAGTGCTGATCCCTGAGGTACCCCGCTACTTACATCCTCCCAGCAAGACATCCTCCCACTCACAGCCACTCTTTGCTTCCTATCACTAAGCCAGTTGGCAATCCAATTAGCTACCTGACCAGCCACTCCACAAGCCCTCACCATGGCTCACAACCTCCGATGTGGTACCTTATCAAATGCCTTCTTAAAGTCTAGATATACTTTGTCCACTGCCTTTCCCTCATCCACCCAATGAAACACTGCTTCATGGAACTCTAAAAGATTTGTGAGACAAGACCTAACTCTGGTATACCCATGCTGACTACCTATAATTAGTTTTCATTTATTTAAATGGTTCCTTATCTGATCCCGAATTAATGTCTCCAACACCTTCCCCACAACTGAAGTGAAACTAACAGGTCTATAGTTCCCGAAATCTTCTCTGGCGATCCTTTCTTAAATAACAGTGTTACATTTGCTACTCTCAAATCCTCCGGTACCTGTCTTGACTCCAGTGAGCTATTGAAAGTATCCGTTAACATCTCGCTTACCTGCTCAGCCACTTCCCTCAATACTCTCGGGTGCATATTATCTGGCCCCCAGAGCCTTATCTTCTCTTAGATTTCCTAGCTGTTCCTTTACTTCCTCGACTCCAACCTGGATCTTCTGTAAAAGCCCCTTCCTCACCTCCTTCATCGATACTCTCAACTAGTAGCAATTCTCCTGACTGTTCTTGTGTAAAAGTTGAAATAAAATACCTATTTAATCAGCCCGCCATCTCACTTTCCTCACTAACCACTCTCGGTGCTATTCCTCAATGGGCCCACACTTTCCTAACCTGTTCTTTACCCCTTTATATACTTAAAAAATGCCTTGCTAGTATGCATAATATTCTTCGCCATGTTCTTCCCATGCGGTCTTTTGGCTTGCTGAGTTTCTTTTTTAACCTGCCTCTGCTTACTCCTATCTATAATAATGTGTGTGTGTGTGTGTGTGTGTGTGTCTCCTCCATAACTCCAAACCATAAAACCTGACAGCCCCAATCTTTGCATGCATACAAGGGGAACTCCAAGGAAATGTATGAGTGAAAATTGGGTGTTTGAGTTAATTAAATACCTCTTTTGAAGATAATTAATGGCTTATTTAATTATCCTTTATCAAGGCTTCATCCTTGATCAACCCTCTGTCAGCTCACTGGGGTCTTAATTCGTTGTTTTTTTTTTTGGGCCTGCTAAACAATGCCTTGACTTAGAGCAAACCACAAGGTTTTTTAATGACAAAGCACTGAAATTTCTTTTTTTTCACTTTCCTCATGTCATCGAATGCCTCATCTTCATACTTACGGATCGCTGGATACCTCGCAATACTTATAAATGCCCGGAGACGCCAGCGTTCGTGCTTTATTTAATTTCTGCACATGTGATGAGCTCTAGAATCCCTTAACCTAAGCCGTATCTCAAAATTGAAACTGCAGAATTGACGATAGCAGGAGTTCGGACTGCTAAAAAAAAAAGTGTTCATTTGACCAATTCGGACATTGTTTAACATTCCGAGCATCTCTGGGGTGGTGTTTAATATGACCGATCGGCATCGCTAATTGCTTGCCAAGCCTGCCGTTCCTTATTAACCATTTTGATGAAGGCTTGCTTGAGTGCTTATGGCAATTGGGAGCACTCTACAAGCTGCTTGGTGTTTGTTTGCAAGTTACAAGCATGGCGATACACCGCAAAAGTACCCGCACTCATTCATTCATCATTCATTTCACTGTCCCTCTGCTAAACACAATAAATAATACATCAATCGATGTGCAAAGTTCAGGCCCCACCTATTTTTTTTGCCTGTGTTGCACCCTGCGGTGCCGTGCGGTGCCAAGCCTGCCATTCCTTATCAACAGATGGAGGGAATGGGTGGATGGATGTATGAACCAAACCAATGTTTGTAAGCCATAGTGAAACAGTAAATGGAGGTGTAAATGACTTCTTTCTCTTTTTAATCACAACTGTTGTCGTTTTTGAAAAAAGAAAATTACAATTTGACATTCAAGACAATGTTATAAATGTGACATTCAAGACAAGACAAGACAAGACACAGTATAATTGTGTGTTCCATTGTCTTAGTTAAATCTGACAAAAGTATGAAATGTAAAGTTCACCTCGGAGCATTCATTACTGAGCACCGCCCGGAGATGCACCCCCTGGTAGAGTACTTGAGAGGTTATTCGGGGAGAGTTTTTTTTCTTTCCAAAACCCAAGCTCATTGCAGACGCTGCAGGGAATGTTATGGCAGACGAAGGAACAGCAGGTGGTAACTCATTCATGAATTCATCATTCATTCCTAACACCTCCTGTTTACTCTGTGAGATTTCAGAATCGTGTGTTCATGAACATCTGTGGAACATGCTGTGAATCTGCTTTCCATCCCATCCATCCATCCATCTCTTCCCTCCATCCATCCATTCCATCCATCCCTTCCCTCCGTCCATCCACCCTTCCCTCACCCCCACCCCAATCTCTTCATTTTTCCTCATTCCTCACCTCTCCTCCCTCTCTCACCCCTCTTCTAACTTTCATTAAGTGATAAGTTCCACAGGTGTTTGTGTTGGGTTTGGAGCCCTGAGTTTCGGAGAGTGTGCAGTTTAGGTGGATGGGCACTTTTGGTGGTGGGGGCTACTGCTGGGTTTGACACCATGGTTTGAATTTTGGGATTCGGCTCGGGTTGAGAGATTCTGGGACTCATCACATTTTGGTTGTAAAACATGCACTGAAATTAAATAAAGGCACAAAACACTGGCATCTCCAGGCATTTATAAGCATTGCAGCTAGGGTGCGATGGGCTCTAGGGTCTCCTGGCCTGAGCCAGGGTTTAGGGTGTGGACTGCGGGGTTGGGCTTGGCAGTGGATCCAGCTGCTGGAGGGGTGTTCGTTTGTCTGGTTCGTGAGCTCTTTGGCACTCCAGTTCCAGAGCAGGTAAACAGGGTGGCAGCCACAGTTTGAGCCACATACTGTACCTCAAGGGAAGCCCATGTTATAATCTCTTTTAAAATGGTACGTGCTGTTTGAAAGTGACAGGTGGTTTTGCTATCTTTTTTGAATGTGCTGTTTAACATACTCCATTTCATTCAATCCTGTACTCATACCGGTAGATAGGACCACCCTCCTCGCCTCACCTCAAATCCCCCTCCCAAATGCAAGTCAACCCCCCCCCCCCCACTTCCCTTCACATCCCACCACCAAATGCAAGTCCAGAACACCCCCTTGCACTCACCACTTTCCCCTCCTTGCTCCCCCATCATCTTCACTCTCACCCTCTCCTCACACCCCCTACCTCCCAGAGTGTATCGTGACGTGTGGTGAAATGTCGTGCTCTCTCCACCCTTCCCCACCCTCCTCTCTCCTTCTCCTTCCCCTTCCTCCTCTCTATCTCTATCTCTCCCCCCCTCTTTCTCTGTCCTCCCCCCTTTCTTAGTATACCCATCAGCAAAGCGAAGGGTGGTATTTGCTTGTACTGATATAAATCTAACTCCAGTCCTGTTATTTTATACCTTTCAAATGCCTTCTGCTTCTCCTTAATAACATTCCTCATCTCACTACTCAACCACCCTGGTCTCTTTCTGCGTCTACTTTTACATCTTATTGGAATGTACTTACTCTGCACTCTACACATTTGCTACTTGAAGGTTTCCCATTTCTCTGATGCTGATTGTCCTATTGTTACCTTCTTCCTGTTTACATCATCCAACTCTCTCCTCAAACCCTCAACGTTTGCCTTCCTGAAACCTAATACAGTAGTCTTACTCTAATATCCTGAACTCTAACCCTTAACAGAATCTTTGCACACACGATGCAACGGTCGCTTGATCTGAAATGCTCCCCTACCTCCACCAAATTGGGATCTTTACTTAAACGGCAGGTTTTATACTGCACTCCCCCGAGTGGGCTTATCCACAAACTGAGTTAAAAAGCGATCCTGGACTAAATCCAGGAAATCCTCATCTGCTCTGCCCTTTCCCTGTTCCTCGACCCAATATTATCCTGGTAAGTTAAAATCACTCATAACCAATGATGATGATGATGATGATGAATGGAAATAACTGAACTGTCAAGATCGTGTTCTCAGACCAATTCTGTTCTTGATATACATCGATGACATGTCTTCATATCTGTAAAATCTGTTATATCACTTTGTAGATCCCGTATTATGAAGATAGTTCTACACCCCCTCCACCATGCAGACTTCAGCAGCATCCCCCTCTGCCAAAATGGAGAAAATAAGCAACTGGTCACCTGTCTGGCTCAGCCCAGGTATAAACTTCCATCCCGTTGTCTCACAGGCAGGGTGATTCATTAATATTTGTGCGTCACTTGGATGCACATTGAACTAGTCTGCCAGCATTCGTTGGTGGACGTTAAATATCCCAGGGTGTCTCTCGTGAAGAGTCAGCGAGCTATCGCTGGCACGATAGCCAAATCCCAAATTCCTACCCCAACTACTGCTGGGAAGGCAATGGCAAACCACCCAGTATAACCTTTGCCAAGAAACTGCTTTGGCAGCACCAACACTCTGTAACAGAGTATTGTCTATCAGAATCATCTGCTTCGAACATATGTTTAAGTGAAAAAGACCCATTTCTCACTTTGTCCATACATAAGTACTGTATGGACATGCAAATCCCACATTTTGTACGTGTGCTCAACTTCTGGGAAAGGTACAACCTCTGAAGCCTCCAGTGCCTCAGCAGCTGCAACCTGTCCTGGGCATGTCATAGCCAACTGCAGACTCAGAATTCTCTGCAGGGCAAGTGTCTTCAACTGCTGTCTTCAGCTTATAGCAGTGTGCAAAGCCTTCACCCAAAGTGTCTTGCAACATGTCTCCATAGTATGGACTGGTATTTTTGCTTGCCATCTTATACCCCTTGAGGCCGTGGAAACTAAGTCCCTCTGTGTCAATGAAATCTCACGTCAGGAAGCTGAGTCTCACGGTCTGCTTCTTGCTCACCATGGGCAAGTGGCCTTGCAGTTTTGGTTTTTTTTGGCAGTTCTCTTGTCATTTTACTCCTCCTGCCCCTCATCTTTCTGCCAAGCCCCTACCCCTCCAGGTCGCACGCGTTCTGCCAGAACTCCTTTCCTTGTTGCCCTCCCAAAACCTCAACCTAATGCTCACCTCCATTCTTTTATACCTTTCCTTTCTTTCTTATAGAACTACAGTTTATTATTTTGCCTGTTGTCTTGCACTCTTTCCTCCAGGCCTTCTTGTCTGCTCTGCACCTCCACCTCAGATCTTTCCCATTTCCACTACTGAGCTTTAATACATACACTGAAACTATGTTCTCACCCTTCTCTGACAATTTCCAATCCTTGCGCTATTGCTCATCCATTTGTCGTTGTCCCACTGTTTTCCTATTGCTTCAACTTTGTCTGTTACGGTAATCTCTTGATGATTTCACATGCTAGTCTGCTCTTTCATGAGCCTCAATACCTGTATTTAAAAATAAAATAAAAACTGTATTCTGTAGACTTTCCTCCATAATACAGAAAACCATTGGAAATGCATTTGAATTACTTATTAACCGAGTCATGTTGCATCATCAATGAATCAACATCAAGTGTCAATGATCTTGCCAGTGGATCACCTTACATGGACTGCCACTAAATTACAAAGTTATACTATTTTCCATCAATCCCTTAACCAAAACCTTTAAACATTTACCTAAATAGAGTGGTTAAATGGGTAAGCTTCATTGCTTTACTTGGCTGCCATGGGTGTAATTGAGCTTTTCAAAATGCTATTGAAAGTGGAATTTTTAGTCGACATTTTTACACCACTGGTTGGTGCCATTCTTGTTCGCCTGTTTAATATTCCCATCTGTATCAATGGCTCATGTTGCTGGTAACTCAGGTTCAAATCCCACATAGTAAATGTATTCCCATTGTCTGCTAATTTATTTGTAAAAGTAGAGTGTACTGATGTCTACTCATGTTTGTGTCCTGCATGCAATCAGTGTACAAGTTCAAATATGAGTACAAGGTAAATTGTAAAATGCCATCAAACACATCTGGGAACATGGATCGAGAGCTCTGGAAAAGCTGACTTCTTCCAAGTAATATGCTGCAACAAAATGTACTCCACGTTTGGCAAAATCTGTATTGTGCTATCAGCTGGCGCTAAGCCGTGAGCACTCTCTTGCATCTGGTGGCCTTTCCAGAGCTCTTGCGTCTGCCTGTTTCAGTCATGTATGGGCTCTGTGTTATCTCTTCCCTAGTTACGGCACATGATATCTCCCTGGTCCCCTTTCAAGGTTTTGTCGCCCTGCTCTCCGTTCTCCTGGCCATACTAGATGATGCTTCACCTTTTCACTGATCCATGCCGGGGTTTGCAGGTTTGCGAAAACAACTGCGTCAGGAAGATTGCAGGAGCGAAGAGGGTGGGTAGGAGGAGAATGGATGAACTGAGGGAGGAGATTGGTGTGCAGATGAGCTTACCTGATGGGGAGGTTGGTGAAATGACAGCTGGGATGGGCTGAACACTTGTTGCAGATGGGGGGAATCGAGAATGGCAAAGAGAGTGGATAGGTGGAGGGATCAAGGTAGGAGGAAAAGAGGTCGATGGTACCGGTTGAGATGGGAGGATTGGGCGAGGAGGGATGTCCGTAAGGTAGGGGTGGTTGGAGAATGGAGGGAGTTGGCTGAGGGCTGAGGACAGCGGGAGGTGGAGTATCGTGGTCACGGCAGGGCAGAAGCTTGGTGCCATCATACCTCACCCCTTATAAAGGGTAGACGAGGAGGAGAAGACAGTATCCTTTTAAAGTCTTCGTCGTGCCTCCCCAAATTGTGAGTGCGTGAATGATTGCGTGCTCGTGGCCAATACGTTTTATTCTCGCGTATTCAGGCTTTTCATCATACTGGGTGTGTGTATTTGCTTAATTTATTTGCCTGTATTCATATCTGTCTGTCTTTTGTCTCGGGATCCTCATTTTTTTGTCATGCTGTTTCTTTAAATAAACGAACCTGTTATTTCTCAAGAACACATTTCACGTGCTGGTCCGCCATTACAAACCTCTCATGTGAGAAACTATTTTGGCATGGTTTTGGGTAAACTCCTGTGGGAGGTTAAAATGGCAACGCTCTGCTTTTAAAAGACCGGCAGAATTAGCATTTCTGACTGGGGCACGTGAGGGGCCATTCCACTTGGGTTCCTCGTGTGATTCGACGTATCCTGTGGGGACCTTAATTGTAACCCCACAATCGACGGTTGGTCTTCGCAGGACCCTCGGTGCAACAGTAGTGTGGTTGATTATGTTTGTATCCCGATCCGATGTACCATACTCTGTCTTACAGAGCATAGGTTTTGCCGAAGCAGTTTCTTAGCAAAAGTTAGACTGGGTAGTTTTGCCATTGCCGACCCAGCAGTAGTCAGGACTGGAATTTGGAATTGGCCTTGGTGGCAGCGATAGTTTGCCTACTCTTCATGAAGGACACCATGGGATCTTTCATGTCTACCAGCATGCTGGCAGACGCGACTCCCAGTTTAACGTCTATCTGAGGAACTGCTGAGTTCCTCAGAGCTATAAAAGTTCCTATAAAACTATCAGAGCAGCTATAAAAGCTGAGTTCCTCAGAGGAACTGCATCGCTGAGCTATAAAACTGACCGACTCAAAATAGCCTGATTGTACTTCTTCTTATTCTTCTTTTCAGACAGCCTAACTTAAAATTTGGTTGAGTTAAGGACTTGCTTTAAACACAAATCTACTGCATTTTATTGTGGGAAGGTACTTTTTATAAACTACTTGAAATTTTCACAACTTGAAAGGATTCCAAGAAAAGTAGGTATAACTGCATAACTACACTGAGGAATATGAAGGGAAACGAGGGGTGGGCAGGACCACGATTGACAATCAGCCTGGTGTGGGTGGGGCCACGGTGACACAATTGCCCAAAGGTCAATCACACCTAAATTGATGTGGTTAACCACGTAAAATGACAGTCCGACAGCTTCGACAACAGAAACCCACTTTTTAAAACCAGTGTGGTTAATGGTGGAATATTACGTTCAGTCCACCAACCGTTGTTGCCAGACGTGTGATAATTATTTACAGTGTGTCCCAAAAGTCACTGTGCACCTCTACAAGTTCAATGAGAAGCAGCCCAATTGTTAATACTGCATCTAGAAATGACCTATACATGGCCTCTGACGTAGGTATTACGTCACCAACACGTCAGCAGTACATCAGCCCTTTGCATTGTTGTATGCCAGTTGTTTTTGAGAACTGGATTCGGTTCCAAGATGGATTTTACCACTTCAAGCATGAGGTTTTTTTTTTGTGGAACATGTTTCGTAGTGCAGGTAAATATACTGAAAGGGTAAGATAGGAGTTTTCAGAAAAGTTTCCTGACTGATGTTCCACTTCATAACACGTGTGTGGCGAAAATGAGATTACATCCCGTTTGACCTTTATTTCATACTAGCTGAAATTCTTACCTTTGTTTGACTGTTAAATGTGCTTTGAACGGTGTTTGCTAGGCCATACAGCCTGAGCTTAGGCAGGAAAAGGGGGTCATATTAGCCAGAGTACCAAAAGGAACCATGACTCAACTTGGCGAAGGAGCACGCCACACACCCTGGTCAGAGCTCGGATCAATGGCAAAGGGGAGGGAAAGGGCATGAATCGTCATCCATGACACCGGTACAGGAAGTTATAAAGGCTTTGGCTACGAAAGAGATACAGAGGAGAACTTTAAGCGGCCAGCGTAGAAGGTTGCACTCCGATGAGCTGCGCAAGGAGCCAAGCTCCACCTTGTCCTGCCGGTGTCGATGCCCCTCTCACCAGGGCATGTCTCTCCTCCCTGCACCTTTCAGAGCTCGATCCCAGGGCCAGACATTGCTGTCATTACTCCTGCGAAACAACACCACGGGTTTGAGCTTAGTGAACCCTGCTGTCTTTGACGTGAACCCCCAGTCTTTAGTCGCGCGTGTCCGAGACCTTAAGATTTCAGATGGATTAAGAACTTGTTGCATATATCGAATGATTTCTTCTGTGGGGAGTGTACACGGTCTGGGTAATAATGGGTATTGGTTTTTTTTTGTTTGTTTTGTTTTTTTATTTATTCCGATCGCTGTCTATATATACAGTACGTGCTCTTGTTCCTTCTTTTACACCATACGAATACAATTGTTGAACCTCACTTGGCCTCGACTCATCCTGCTTACTCACAACGGTGCCATATGGTGGCTAGGGGGGGAATTTGCTTGAGATAGCAATTGACGCAGTCATGAACTGCAAAGAGTTCAGCACATTAGCTAGTGGCCAAATGAGGTTTGGTGGCATACCCTACCCAAGGTAGAACAAGTCACAACCTATTTTTCTTGAAGAGGGATGTTTGGGGAGTTAGGAAATCATGGTTGTGAACTCAGATCATTGCACAACATTTTGAAAATCACGTTTACATATGTACCACTGCAGACTGCAAAAATGGATTTAATCGCCACAGATTTTGGCTCATATTTTGTTAATACTGGTGCTACAAACACAAATTTGTACCAAAATGTGAGGAATGATGACATGTATATCTGTAAAAACCATTTGTGATGTAACAAAGGCTTTTGTGTGACCTACAGGCAAAAATAGTGGAATTTTACTCACAAATCAGCTTCGGGTTTACCAACAAATATCAACTAAACAATTAATTTCTTCATAAGTATTTGAGTTGTATTACTACATATTACATAAATAATCTATCTTCTCTTTTTAATAAATAACTCATAAAGATAAATCAGTTGAATTAATAGAGTTATTACCGAAAGCATATGTCACCCCCTAAAGTAACCGACATTGATTATTTATATACATGTATATGCATTAACCAAACAAGAATGATTTTAAATCCAGTTGCAGAAAATCAATTTTGAGCTTGATTGCTTTTTAAAACTACTGATATACTGAAACGCAGAAGAAACTTACCATTGTTTGAAATGTAATAAAATTGTAACAGTTCAAAATAAAACACACAATTGCTATTGAAACATTGGCATTTTATTGATGACATGCCAAGTTTTTGACAAGATACACCTCTCATAAGTTTGTTCTACAGTACAGAACAGCACAGGGTGCAACGTCAGTCCCTTTCAATAGCGTATGTGGCACACATTGTTTTGGTTACAGCAGTGCATCGTCGGCGCATACTGCCTACCAGTCTTTGGATGGATTGCTGCTGGATTCTGTCCCACTCAGTCCTCAATGTCTGAAGCCATCTGACTTAGGACCATCTGCCTGTCCTGCCTTGCAGTGGTGACTCTTGGCCTCCCTGATCGAGTCTGTCATCTGCAGAGTTGTGGAGGGTGCTCTTGTCCACCAGGGCCGATATCGTCTGGTGTGAACAGCCAAGGCGACGTGCACCTCACGGTAGCTCAATCCGCCTTGCAGTATGCCCAAGGCACACTGCCGTTGATCCCTTGACAATCGTGGCATGTTGATTGAAATGCCCATTTTGCACTGGCTTTTTAAAGCCAATATCAAGACATCACGTGCAGCTCATTAAAATCATCCGTACCCTTGGCTAATCACCGACAGTCAAAACGGCTGTTCAACAGCTTTGCTTTGAAGTGACCATTGAAGGTTCAGTGACCATCCGTGACCATTTTGTCTGACAGTGAGGACACTATTGTACAAATTCACTACACGCAGTGTTATTGTTGATATTTGAAGGTTTAAAAGGTGGTAGTTTCTTTTGCGTTTCAGTATATATACTTATCTTTAATTATTTCATTTCAGATGCTTGTGCTGACAATTGATCTGCAATTATGGATCTGGAACACCTGTTGTGAAGCGTCGTAAAATTGACACTGACCACTGCATCATCTGCTTTAAACCTCAACCCTAAAAGCAAGAAGTTGTAAACCCAACATTTAATGGTTTGAGTGCAATCTTCAAAGCAAGTCAAATCAGAAAAGATGACGTTTACGAAAGTATCTGGCTTTGCAACAAGACATATTGAGTCTTGATTTGAAGTATCATTCCACAAATCGTGTCAGGCCAAGTATACCAGCAAGTCAATATCTCCACATCCAACCCAGTGAGAGTGACCAGCAACCATGCACGTCTGCGGCAACAGAAACACAAGAATCAGCAGAAATGAAACAGCTGGGTTTGACATCAGGACTAACCGTTCATTTGTGGAAAATCCAACACTTCCAGAAACAAGCTTACACGGTATCTACAGGAACTGGACAGTCCACCAGAGAAAAGTTCTGGCAGCAGTGACAAAAGACAGACAATAAAATACACATGCGATGCTTGCCTTTCCAGATTTGTTCGCCTATGATGCCAAGTACACAGGTTATGCTATTCACACTATATTTCAGAAAGGTAAATCACTGTGCAATTTGTAATCAGGAGAGGACAATGGCACATTACATGATGAAGCTTTTGATGAACTGAAATGTTATCTGGAACAAACTGGTTTTCCAAAACGAAGACAGTGACAACCCTCGTTCATCTGAAAGATGAATAGTTGGATATTTGGTTTCACTGGGTACCACGAATGCAGAACAGTATAAAACTTGGAAGTTGAAGGAGCGATTAACTAAATATTATGGTGACCAAATAGTCTGTGTAACATTTGTGGCCACACTGACATCATATGCTCTTCTTCTGTGACCTATGTGATGCCCTGAGAAAAGCCACGATTCTGCAGAGCATGACTGATGAACCAGAATATGAAGACATCCCTCTGATGTACCATCAGCCACAGATAGTGAATTACTTGCATGCTGCAGCTGGTATCCTGAGGAAGCACATGGCTGATATCGAGCATGTTGGAATATGTATGCACCTGTCGAGGAACAGATATTCAGCACTGTGCAGAATTTGTTCCTAATACACTCTACGACTTAATTCAGTGGTGCACCAGTGAGAAATCACACACGAATGTAACCAGCTGTAGTGATGAAGGTGTTATGAAACATCCTGAGGACGATCGCCATTGTCACAATATAATATCACAGTGCCGTCGAGTGTACTCCACAATAATGCTTGGTTTAGCCTGGCAGGTGCATCATGAATTGGAAGCAAGCATCTCATTGACATGCTTCATGAATTAGGACACTGTGTGTCCTATGATGAGGTGAGACGTTTCTCACGTCTGTGGCTGTTGATCAAACTGCTTCGGAGGATATTTACATCCAAAAGTTCTCAAAACCTACGCTGCACGACGATGCTGTAGGCAGAGCAGAACATGTTTTGTATCTCTGAGGCCTGACCTGCACTGAATTCTGCTCGTGTAGTGCAGACGATTGTCCAAATGTTGATGATTCTGTTGTCTTTGACGACAGCACTGATGAAGAGCGTGACTGAACTTTTAAATGTATTAATGTATTACTTCATGTAATAGATGTACTAAGTTACAGTGCATGTTATGAATTCATTATCGTCATATGTGAAATAGCTTATATCAACATGATGTCTATTAAAGTCACTTTCACAATTGTGTCAGAATCTTAAGTCAATTCTTCATGTTGCATATCTGCTTCGGGATTTCTATCGGTCAGCATTAGTGGGGGACATATGATTTCAGTTATAATATATCATTTCAGTGACAATTATATCATTAGATATTTTTTTCAAAGGTAAATAAACTTGGATTATGTTGATGTAACAAGTATGACTGCAAGTCCAATATTTTTGAAGTAATTCATATTTTTGTTGATATTACCCGAATGTTGATATTGGTACCCGAAGTGATTTGTTGAGTAAAATTCTACTATTTTTGCCTGTAGATCACACAAAAGCCTTTGTTACATCAATGGTTTTTACAGATATACATGTATCATTCCGCACATTTTGGTACCAAATTTGTGTTTGTAGCACCAGTATTAACAAATATATGAGCCAAAATCTGTGGGGATTAAATCCATTTGCAGTCTGCAGTGGTACATATGTAACGTGATTTTCAAAATGTTGTGCAATGATCTGAGGTTCACAACCATGATTTCTAACTCCCCAAACATCTCTTCAAGAAAAATAGGTTGTGACTTGTTCACCGTGGGTAGGTGGTTCTCACAATTTAGGCCCCTTTTTTAATTTGGCCACTAGCCTACATGGGACCACCGGTTGCTCGGCCAGACTTTAAGATCTGTCCCGATTTGCCCCAGCAAGTCACTTGCCAGCACAGAGATTCCAATCAGCACGTTAACGTAATGTTGGGCAGAGGACAAGCAGGGAATCTCTGTGGTGGAGGTTGGGGGGGGGGCGGTGTGGTGTGCCATATCATGTAAGCAGATAATTGGCCACATTTTTTTTTTCACCAGACGATCAACTCGGAATGCTATTTTATTTATTTATTTTTTGTATACTTTGTCGAGGCTCTGGTGAGAGCTACACACAACGCACAGCAAGGGGCACGAGACAAGAGGGCGGGAGTGGGAGGGACAAAACAGTGGGGAACAGACACATTAGGAGATCTGTGGAAGGGAGAGGGATGGGACGGGGAACATGGGGAATGGAAGATGGACATTACAGGGACTTTCAGGAAGGAAAGCAGGGAATTTGAAGGAAGTGGGGCTTGGGTGGATTATCGGAGTAGAAAAGATCGAGGATTTGGATGGGGGATGATAAGGGTGGTGGTGACAGCTGTTTTGAAAGCCTGGAGGGAAGAATGGAAAGAATAGAGTGAGGGAGTTTATTCCAAAGGTGGGGAAAACAGGAATGAAGAGTGAAGGTGAGCAGTGATTCGTGATTTTGGTAGTTTTACCAGAAGGGGTTGTTGGCTGACCTTGAGCGCCCTGAGGAAATGTGGTGGGGACAATCGCAGAGAGAGCAGGGGGGAAGGCTGGAGAGAGGACGTAGAAAGACAGAAAGACCACCGACCACTGCGGTGATTGAGTGAGAGGCCCAAAGATCAGCCTCATTGCGGGAGATGCCGATGATCGAAATGCCCTGGTTTCTACAGGCGTGAAGCGAGAAAGGTGGGAGGCAGGAGCACCAGCCAGAGGGGAGAGCAGTACTCCATCAGGCTACGACAAAAGCTTTATAAGTGGTCAGGAGCTCAGAGGGCGAGGAAAGACTTTGCACGACAGAGGATTCCCAGTCGGCGACTGACTTTGGAGGCGAGGTTTGAAATGTGGTTTTCCAGGAAAGGTCATGGCAGATAGTGAGACCCAGAAGCTTGAAAGAAAGGACTTTCTTCAGAGGATTGTTGAGAAAGTGGATGGGGTGGTGTTTTCTAAATGGTGCTTTTGAAGAGACATAGTGAGAGTGTGAGATTGTTCCGGATTGAAGACATGTTCCACGTGTTGGACCAGTTTGTGATTTTATCCAGATCTGCAGTGAGTGAAGAAGCTGCTGCTTGCCGGTCTGAGGGATGACCGATGGTACGGGAGGGTGGAGTCATCAGCAAAGAGATATAGAGGATTTTCCAGAGTCGGAGAGATCATTGATGAAAACAGAAAAAGAACAGGGCCCAGAACGCTACCTTGAGCAACTCCAGCCTGGACGGAAGAAGGGATGAAAGAACTCCATTTAGGGCCACACGTTGACTGCGAGAGGAGAGGAAGTCTGCGAGCCATGAGTGGAGATGGCCTTGGATACCATGGGAAGAGAGTTTGGTGAGTATGCAGGGTGCCAGACTGTGTCAAAGCACGTGATATGTCCAGGGATACGGCTCGGATTTCCTGTCTGGCATTGAGGACCTTCATCCATTGTTGGGAGAGCAGAAGCAGCATATCCAGGGTAGAGAGACCTGGTCTGAAACCAAATTGATGATCAGAAATCAAGCCATTGGAGAAGAGGAAGGATTTCATGTCTGAAGCGATGATGGATTCCATAACCTTGCTGATGATTGGGAGAAGGCTGATTGGTCTGTAGTTGCAGGGATCTGTTTTTGCACCTTTTTTATGCAGGGCAGTGATGTTTGCAGATTTCCAAGCAGATGGCAGATGACCTTGAGCAATGAGAGGGTGAGTAGAACAGAGAGAGGGTGAGCAAGAGCAGAAGAGCAGGCTTTGAGGACACGTGGGCGATGCCGTCTGGACGGGTTGCAGAATCTGAGTCGAGTTTGACAGCAAGCTCTCACCTCGTCAGGAGAAAAGGACACAGAGTCCAGGGACAGTTGGGTGCGACTGGGTAAGGTGGGTAGAGAAAGTGATGGGTTTTTGGACACAAGATTTAGCTGCAAACACCGAGTTTAGGCATTCAGTTTTTTCACGTGCGGTATCAGCAGTGGCGCCATTTGAGGTAAGGGAGGGGATGGAGGGGGAACATACACCAGAAACAGATTTGATTAGAGCCACCAGGATTTTGAGGAGGGAGAGAGGTTTGAGAGTTCAGACTTGAGATTAAAAGATGTTGTTTTCTGGCTCTCCTGAGGGTAGATACACACTTGTTCCGAGCTTTATGGAAGGAACTGAGATTGCCCTCAGTTGGGTTTGCTTTCCATGAGGCAAAGGCAAGTTGTTTCAGGACAACTGCCTCGCCACAAGCTTCAGTAAACAATGGGGGGAAGGGTAGGACAACTGAAGACGAGAGGGGATAAATCTGTGCATGAGGAGAGCAAGTTTCTTTGAAAGAATTCCCAGGATGAGTTATGTTGGAGAAAGTAGCGATAGGAGACCAGTCTATAAGTTTGATGCTGCTTGGAGACCTGCCAGTCGGCTTGAGTGAAATGCCAGACTCGACGGCGTGAGGTGGTTCTCTGATAATAGCCAGAGAGATGTCCACTTTGACAAGGACGTGGTCAGAAGAACCGATTGGAGCGGAGGAAGAGCAGCAGATATTGTCAGGGAAATTTGTCAAAATCAGATCAAAAGAGATAGATGGTGTACCATTGGATGAGATCCGGGTCGGGAAGTTGACCGATTGAGTCAGTCCCAATGAGTCGCAGAAAGCTTTTGCTGAGGTGCCATGACAGGTGAGAGAGGTACCCACACCTAGCAAACTGGCATGATGACAATTGAAGTCACCACATAAGAGGAAGAGAGAGTTTGGATGAGAAGATGGAAGATGGTCCATGTTTTCGAGTAGTGAGGTGTAGATGGAGTCATCATGTTAGGGTGGACGGTACAGTACACATATAAACATGAGGTGGGAGTGGAGGGGAAGCCGTAGCCAGAGGTATTCCTGTAGGTGGTGGGGGTGAGAGCAGTGCACGGAGAGTGAGGATAGAGTCTTTGATGAAGAGAGCAACTCTCCACCAGGACGAGGCTCAGGTCTTCATACCGGAGGAGGGAGTAACCAGGGAGAGATACTTGGGAGTCAACACGTCTTGGGGGAGGAAAGTTTCTGTTAGGCAGATTATGTCTGGTTTGTCAGTGGCAACCTGTATGGAAAGATCTGAAAGGTTTGAGCGAAGGCCCCGGATATTTGAGGTCAACACTTTTAATGAAGAGGTAGGGGAGGAGGCTTTGGGTGCAGGGGGTGGGGGGGGGGGGCGGGGGAGGTAGGACAAGGGACGAGGAGGGGAGGTAAGGAGGGTTGTTGAAAGAGTGTGGGGGATTGCAGGATAGCTAGGGGAGGGGGCCGGATGAGGAGGAGAAAAGGCTCTGTGGTGCTGGGGGAGGGGGGACAAGAGAGGGGAAGAAGGCAGTTGAGGATTTGAGGAGGTGGAGTGAAGAGATGGAGGTGAGAGGGCAGTGGAAGGAGGAGCTTTGTGGTGAGAGGGGGGGAAATTTTGAGAAGGAGAGAGGGGGATGAAAGTGGGACAAAGGTGAGGGGAGAATTTTTGAGAGAGGTGAGAGGGAGGCTGGAGGGAGAAGAGTGGGATGGTTGCTTTGAGAGTGAGAGTGGGGGTGAGAGGGTGAGTTGGCACTGAGTTGGAAAAAAAGAATGGTTGATGGAAAGCGAACATTCATAGCAAACTGGGGTTTTTAAAGTTTTAGGTCAGAGATGCGATTTAACACAATTCTTGATGGATGCAATAAAGGCGAATTCAGAGAATGGAGAGAAGAAACGCTTAACAGTTGGATTTTTAGGCAAGGAATGAAGAAGAGGTCGAAATGAGAGCAGTCTGTTTAATATAGCAGAAGAGTGTGCATTATGAAACAGTAAAGAGTACCACATGTGTGAGAGAGGAAGATGAAGCATAAGATATCGTTTTTGTTATTATTATGAATGTTTGAGAGAGTTTTCAACAATTAGGTCATGAAGTGATGTGAAAAATCGAGGAAGAAGAGGAGAAGAGGAAGGAAGTAAGAGGAGAGAGAAGAGGCGATGAAGAAGAAGAAGAAGCAGAATCAGGAGAAAGGTGGCGGTTTTTTTTTTTTTTAATTTAAGATAAAATAGAGAGATTAGTTGGGAGAAATGGGGGAGTTAGAGAAGTGGGGAGTTTAAATTGAAGGTAATGGGGAGAAAAAACAAATAAAACGATCGTACACCGAGGGGAACGCGTCGGCCTCAGCCTAGGTCTAAACACCCGGTAAGACAACGTCGCCAAAAACTCACAAAATGCACGATTTTTGAAAAAACCGAACTAGGAACACACAGTAACATGTAGGTGAGAAAAAATAACAGTTAAAACGGGACAAATAACGACGCGAAACTTATCTTTGAGATCGTGCAGAGAGCTCCGAAGGAGACTCTCGACATCTCAACCCGGAACCGGAAGTCACGCTATTACGATTTAATTATTTACCCTTTCATTGGGCAGCTTAATGAAGGTGAAATTAGCAAACTGAATGAAGCAGTGCATATTTCCAACAGGACAGTCCCACTGTGCACACTGCTCAAGGCTCCATGATGCTGCTCCATTTCAAAGGAGATTTGGTCCATTAATTTCAAAGGAGATTTGGTCATCGAGATACCCTGATCTTTCTCCTCTGGACTTTTATCTTTGGGGAGCAATGAAAGGAGCTGTTTATAAATATAATTCCCACAGTCTTCACGAAGTCCAGGAAGCCATCACCAATTTCATCAACAATATTGCTCAGGTTCAGTTGATGCATGTCTTCACGAACATGCAAGAACGTGTGGATGCCTGTTTTTTTTGACCGCGATACATTGGATCGCGACATCCAATCACAACCAAAGTTGACAGGGGGACTAACGGTCGCAACACAGAGATTGTAGCAATTTAACTTCCCCCCAGCCCCAAGGGGGGTTTGCGACTTGCACGAACACCGTGTTGATGTGTATTATAGGTTGTCATGGGGCTTTCATGGGGGCACACCTTCCGGAGGTAAAAATTATCACCACAAACGTTTCAGTCAATTCTGTCCAACGTCCAGTTACATTTTTAAACAGTCGCTATTAAACTGGAAGAAATTTGGAGGAAACTCGACATGCTTCAGGCATTCTATACTTATTGCGTCTCCCTCAGATGAATGGATCACAGCCATCTTGACTTGCTAGGCCTCCAGGTAAGCGGCAACGATTTTTAGCGAAAAAAAAGCTGCTTACATGAGTCTTTATGCATGAATGATGAATCCCATTGCCTGTTCGATTTTTCGAGATATGATCAGATTATAGATGGACTGTATATGGATTGTTTATAACCAATGTTGAGGCCTCGTATGTGATTTCTCCCGGCCATGGTTTCAAGTGTGATATTGCCACCGACACCCTTATGGCCCAATTATGACCTTTATTTGATGCATAACTATATTCTTGAGGTTCGTTCGCATTGTTTAATACTCGCCAGAGGGAAATTTGGAGAACACTTGGCATACTTACACATGAACGGTGTATCGGATAATAGTTGCTGGTTCACACACCTATCAGTGCTATTACAACCAGTTATCCAGTTCTGTTAAATCGTGCCCGATTTCTGATGATATTCATGATCAGATGTCTCCAAACTTCCCCATCCTGCACTGCTGTCTGAAGCTCTGGCAGAGACAGCTTGGTTGCAGCCTTTACCCCATCTATTGGGGATGTGTTCCATGATCAATCAGCTTGCTATTGCTTGCTAAACCAGCCATTCCTTGTCAACCGTTTGGTTGGAGTGGTTGTTTAAGTGCTTAAAATCAAGCGAGCCTCTTGGGGGAGTACTCCACAAGCTGATTGGTATTAGAACACATCCCTTCTGAACACGTCTATCTTTTTAGTTGACAAGATTTTAATATTTTTTTCGGTTTAAATAAAGACCAGCCTTTTCACTTTCCTTCTTCACTGTCTGCAGCAGTTTCATCAAGTCCTCTTTACTTTCTGCCAACAGAATGGTATCATCAGTACACCTTAGGTTGTTGATACATCTCTCTCCAATCCCGACTCCAGCCTCTATGTCATCCAAGTTATATTTTTGCCAAAATTATTCGAACCACAAAAAAGAAAACGAGCAATCAGAGATTGCAGACCCTAGCCATGACTTGCTTTGTGTGGTGTTTGTGTAGTTTTGTGTGGCGTTTGTGTACTGGTGTGTTACGTAATTGGAGACAAAACTAAAACTTCCACTTTATAACTGCTGGCAGTGATGACCGGGTACCAAGACGTGCCACTTTGATGCAACCCCGCTTTGATCGGACACCTGACCCTGACCCATGATGTCTATTATTATGCAATCTCCATCTTAGATGGATTCAGACCGAGATTAAAATTAATTCAATTCAAATCAAATGGAAAACCAAATAGGTACAGTCCTGCATTGGAGTAATCAGAAGGAACCCAAACAAGCAAAAAGCAAAGACGAAGTCATCAGGAGGAACCTGGATAGGATTCGCATTTCAGCTGCTGCTACTCTACCTTAAAACCCATGCAGGTACAGCCAAGTGAGTCTTTTCAAAAACATATACATCAAAAAAAAAATCAAAAGGAACCCAGATCAAAAACATGAAACAATTTTGTCTGCCTGACCATGTGTCCAATCAGGTTGAAACTATCAGGTTCCACACCACGTGGCCTAGGACGTCATGATTATCAGCAAAACACTCCACACGAGTAGTCGCTCCGATGGTGAACATTTTGTCTCAATCCACCAAGCGGTTGCAGAGAAAAACACTAAAGTTCTGCACTGACCAAACAGACACAAACAAGAAGAAGACGTCATGCAGAACACGACACTTGCAAAATCCATTAAACAAATTTGACCTCAAAAGTAATTGATTGGTTGAATTCAGTGACCTGAAATATAAATCCTCTTCAAATTTCAAGTCAATCTGATGAAAATTGAGTATTTTAGAAATACAACCGAACTTCTTGACCTTGGGCCTATGTTGACCTTTTGGTCTATGGTGACCTCAAAAATAATTGGCTGGTTTAATTCATTGACATGAAGTATAAATTCTCTTTAAATTTCTAGTCAATCGGATGAAAATTGAGGAATTTAGAAATCTCAGCTAGGTCGTTGACCTTTGGCCTATGTTGACCTTTTGGTCCATGGCGACCTCAAAAATAATTGGCTGGTTTAATTCATTGACATGAAATATAAATTCTCTTTAAATTTCAAGTCAATCAGGTGAAAATTGAGTATTTTAGAAATCTCACCTAAGTTGTTGACCTTTTGGTTTATGTTGACCTAAAAAAAAAACAATTGCCTCATTGAATTCATTGACCTGAAATATAAATCATCTTCAAATTTCAAGTCAATCAGATGAAAATTGAGGATTTTAGAATTTCGGCCTCTGTTGACCTTTTGGCCGATGTGGACCTCAAAAATAATGGGTAGTTGAATTCAGTGACCTGATATGAAAATCCTCCTCAAATTTCCTGTCAATCAGATGAAAATTGAGGATTTTAGAAATCTCAC
>CM068961.1:54243633-54253984 GCA_035128595.1 Eptatretus atami
TCTGGTGAACAAAATAAGTGTCGAAATCTGGAATGAAATCCGAAAATTTTAACCAATTCGCGATTTTTATAACTTCATGTATTTATTTAAGCAAAGCATTCAACTTAACTTTCTCTACTGTTCGGACGATTCAATTGAGTGAAGAAAAAATTATGGAATGTGCAGAAAGTGTAAATTCATTGAGTGAAACGTCGTGTTTCATGACCTGCTTTTCCAATACATTACGGCACAGTCCACAGGGGTCCCTTTTTTGGCAATTACATACACAGTGTGCTGTTTCCGTTTTCAGCGATTTGCTAGCATTACAAAATATTAATGCAAATCTACACTAATAAAAGGCAGTGTGTGTATTTAAAAATAAAAGGCATATTTGCAATTATATTTTTACAGAATATCGGTTTCTTAAACCTTTTGTGTGATCTAATATAATGCACCCCTCACTTCGACATCGACACGTATATAACCAGAGAGTTGGTGTCAAAGACACCCAATGCTCGCCTGTTTATACATTTATCGTTTTTAAAAGAACTCGTCATATAACACTTGAACAAAAAAAATTTTACTGGAGATGTGTAAGTGATTTAGACTAATTTGGGTACGCTGATTTCAAAAATCATAACCGTTTTGCTGTATCACGTCAGGATTTTCAGTAACAGAAATATTCCCATTGCCTAGAAGTCAGGATTTCAATGAAATTTACAAAAATTCATTTATTCATTTATTTCATCATGAATGCTTCAAATTATAGAAATTACAGAAAAACTCCACTAGAATGTAATTAAAAATGCTTTAGGCATTTGGCTTTGTGTTTGTGCTGCTCTGTGTCAGTTTCACGATGCAGGAACCAGCAGAAATCGCCCATCATGTTCGGTTGTGCCGCCCTTGGTAACGCGTCTCCATGAGTGAAATCTCTTGGTGGAATCGCTCGCCGTGCTCGTCCGAGACTGCTCCCAAGTTGTCAGGGAAGAAGTTCAGGTGCTGGTGTAGGAAATGGATTTTCAGGGACATCCTGGAGCCAAGTTTCCTGAAGGACTCCAGCAGCTGCTGCACTATTTCTTCATAGTTGTCCGCGCGCTCGTTCCCCAAGAAGTTGTCCGTCACAGCTTTGAAGCTCCTCCACGCTGCCAGCTCTTTGGGTTTAGAGTTGTCGGAAAAGTTTCGTCCTTCATAATCTTTCGGATTTGCGGTCCAACAAAGACACCAGCCTTGATCTTGGCCTCCGACAAGGTGTTGCCAAACTTTTCCTTGAGGTATAAAAACCCACGCCCATTCAGATCCATTGCCCGTACAAAACTTTTCATCAAGCCGAGCTTTATGTGGAGTGGTGGAAGGAAAACCTTGGCTGGGTCGACAAGGGCGACATGCTTCACGTTGTGTCGACCAGGTACATGCTCTTTTCGCTCTTCCAATCTTTCTTCGTCCAGTGATTCTTGTCGTCTGCTATCCCAGAGACAAAGGAAGCACATGTATTTCGTGTAGCCTGACTGCAGCCCTAACAACAGCGCCACCACTTTCAAGTCTCTGCAGATGTGCCAGTTGAAGTCATTGTACTTGATGGAATCAAGCAGCTGCCGCATAGTCTCATAGGTCTCTGTCATGCCGAACGCGTGAGCCAGTGGGACTGATGGTTTCTCGTTGCCATTGTGGAGCAAAACAGCCTTCAAGCTGTTCTTCCCCGAGTCGATGAAGAGGCGCCAGTCTGCAGGATCGTGATCACACCCAAGTTCTTTCAACAGACCGTTGATGTCACTGCAGAATGTCATCGTGTCTTCCATCTCAAAGAACTCAGCCATGTCTCTGTGACGTGCTCTGAACAAGGATATCTTGGTGTTAGGTTCAAGTAGATTCCACTGCTGCAGCCTTGATCCAAGCAGCTCTGCCTTCGCCTTTGACAGCGAGAGATCTCTTACAAGATCATTTAAGTCTCCCTGGTTCAGAAGGTGTGATTCTTGAGTGTCGGTTCAAAAGGTTCATCATCACCATCCCTCTCACCACTGCTTACAGCTATGTTCTGATCAGCTGGAGGTGTTGGAACGGGGTTCTCGTCATCATGGGCACAGGTTTACGAGCAGAGACGCAGTCAGCGTACTTGATGTGACCTTTATTCTTCTTGTTGAACCCGGCGATGCTTGTGCAGCAGAAATAACAATCATCATGATGATTCTGCGGCTCACGCCATATCATGGGCACCGCAAATGGCATGCTCGCCGCTTGCCCACCAACCACTGAGTCAAGGTTGTGTGACAGCTTGTGCAGCAGATGTGTGGTGCCCAGCTCTGTTCTTGGTCCCCCACTTACCACGAAGTAGTGAAAGTAGGCGGCCTTCATTTTCACTGCTGTAGATATACTTCGCTGTTGATCTTTTTTGGTATACCGACCACAGACATAACAGAAGTTGTCAGGATGATTGGTACAGGAACGCCTACTCATCTTTATCTGAAAAAGAAATATAACACAAGTTAACAACAATTGTACGAAATAGACATGTTAAAGACATGTAAATTTCATTGAAATCCTGACTTCTAGGCAATGGGAATATTTCTGTTCCTGAAAATCCTGACGTGATACAGCAAAACGGTTATGATTTTTGAATTCAGTGTACCAAATTGTCTTAATCACTTTACACATCTCCAGTAAAAAAAATTTTTGAAATTTGTTGTTCAGTGTAATTAATATTTTTTTATAAAGCATTGCAGTGAAGTCTGATCCAAATAATTTTAAGCAATATATGTATTTGTATATTGTAATCAGTAAAAAGGCGCAAGTGAGCACAATATACGCCCGAACAAGAAGGTATATACAGAATTTGCTAGTACATGGAAAACAGCATCCTGGTTGCCATGGCAACCACTTTAGATACTAACGTATGTCGCGACACACCGTCTCCACAGTCTGTACCTATGTACCAAATATGAAACGTGAAAGTTGAAAACTTTGGGAGTTAGAGTGCGGACAGGAACGGACGGACGGACGGACGGGCAGACAGACAGACAGACGAGACGGACGGACGACCGGTATCACATAATACGCCCCGATATATATATATATATATATAATATATATATATATATATATATATAATATTAATTATATATATATATATATATATATATCGGGTGTATAAAAAATAGTGTGATAGATAAAAAACTTAGAAAGGAAAAATAACTTGCACCAAAAACGTTAACATTTTCACGCTCACGCTCACGCTCACGCCGGGGGTATCGCTATAGCTCTCTGTTCTTTGAACAGGCGAGCTAAAAACTATAAGGGACTCGGTCGAGTGCATACCTCCGCCACGCAATGCCTGATCCACGAGAACATATCTGGCACAATGCATTTTTGAAATATCATGCTATATTATCGTTTTGGCCCTATCTCTCAATGGTGAAGAATCACTTTAAAAATTCTAGTAGTCGGATCCGGATCCAGATCTTCACCAAAATCTAATCAGTTCGTCCTTGTTACACACTGAACCTGTCCACAAAATTTCATCTGGATTCGTCCTCAACTTTTTAAGATATCCTGTACACAACCAGACAGACAGACAGACAGACAGACAGAAAAGGGTGAAAACAACCTCATTCACCTTCGGTGGCAGAGGTAGTTAAATAATTCTGGTGTCCAGATCCGGATTCGGATCTTCACCAAAATTGAATCAATTCTTCCTTGTCACACACCCAACCTGTCCACCAAGTTTCGTCCGAATCCGTCCACACGTTTTTGAGATATCCTGGACAAAAACAGGCAAACAAACAGACAGACAAACAGACAGAAAGGAGTGAAAACATAACCTCCTTCACCTTCGGTGGCGGAGGTAACACAAAGGTCTTTCTGACCAGGTGTTTGCCATGATCTGGTTGTGAAGGCAAAAAGCATAAATCAACATTTTGTGTTCTGTGCCTTGATATATATTTCAATTGAATTTTGCTCATTTAACACTTGAATTCCTCTTTCAAAGAACTCTGTTTAGAGGTAAATCTTTGTGTTTGTTGTTTTTATGTATTTCACGCGTGTGTACACATATAAACTGTATTACCATAATGGAGTGTGTTTACGTGTGTACGTGTGGACGTGCAAGTTGCTGCTGTTGCCTGCTATCTCCACATGTGGGTGCGTTTCAAGAGATGAAACAGAGACCTTCCAGTTCTTAAAGTGTGTGTGCGTGCATGTTGTTGGTTTTTACCTCCATGTGTGGGCTTCAGAAGGTGGACCAGATCCCTCCAAAGTCTAGAAGTATCCACCGTGGTGTGTGTGTGTGTGTGTGTGTGGTGTGTGTGTGTGTGGTGTGTGTGTGTGTGTGTGTGTGTGTGTGGTGTGTGTGTCGTTGATTGGTATCTACATGTGCAGATCCAGAGTATGGAATGGAGTCCTCCAAGGGTGGGCTCAAAGTATTTACCTTCATTTCAGTAAGGGGGTCACGATTCACGACCAAGTTGTGAAGTTTTCTGTTCTCAAAGTTTTGTGCCGAGGGCTCTCTCAGGGTCGTCACTGAACCCAGGACGGCTTCCCAACTGGAGTTCGTTTGTAGTGATATACCCAAGGATGGATGGTTTTTAATATCTGTATGAGGTTCTTCATCATCACTAGTTCAACTTTGGCATTCTTCAGCTTCCAGGATCTTTTCACTTCATGCTTGAGGTCTTGGTATTTGGTCATTTTCTTGATTTCTGCATCGTTAGTCCAAAATGAGCAATGCAGTGTTGTCTTTTTTTTATTTTTTTGCACCTTCGTATGATATCTGGTCGCAATGCTTTGTTTTTGATGTTCACGACTGATGGGATAATAAGGTCGTACGTGAGCGGAACTTCAATGTTTTCAGTGACTGCTTTTGGTTCATTTTCCCACAAATTTTCTGGAAATGGAATATCAAAGTTTTTGCAGATGTGCCAGCGGATTACTTTACAAACTCTGATGTGTCGTTGTGTGTACAGCTGTTCTGACGGGTTTTTTTTTCGTGTTCAGTCATTCAGCGTCACATATTCTCTTTGCTAACCCCACCTCCACCCCTCAGCTGTCTTTTTTTTTTTTCCTCCTCTCCCCCACCCTTCTCTCACTCCTCCCTCCTCATAAATGCAGCACTCTTCTCCCACACCTCTGTCGCTCTCTCAGTGTGTGTGTGTGTGTGTGTGTTGTGGTGTGTGTGTGTGTGTGTGTGTGTGTGTGTGTGTGTGCACGTGCGTGCTGCTTCATATTTAAGTGGTCATATTCATACATGGAAACAATGTATGCTACAATTGCAAATGGATGCATGGATGAACAGGCAGCAACCATTATTCAAGGAAAGATGTAGGGATGGTTTCACATGATAATTTATTGTGACCATCCCTATCTTCTTTACATACATTTTGGCATACCATCCACACATCCTTTTACATTCTTAAAAAAAATGTTTTTTATCACTTGTATCAACATAAAACTAATGGATTACCTGAAATTTCTGACAAAACCAACTTTTCCACCTTCAACCCCTGCCCCCTTTCCACCCTCCTTCCTCCAATGATTATTTTACACCAGAAGGCTTTGATGCTACTGCAGCACCTGCACACACCTTCAAATGTGAATGACCTGATGATGTTTCAAACGTGTCACATGATGCTGTCACAGTCCAATTTAGAAAGAATAAATTACAATGGAGTCGGAAATATAAAACAGATAATCAATTGGAACGATACTTTTAGGGCTTGATGGAGCATTACAAGCCAACGACGTGAAAACGTCCACAGCCCAGGAGAGCAACATTTTATAGGCCATAAAGAGAACCATCATTTACCCCTCTGCTGTGTGAACATGTTTTTGCATCGAATTACTTGACCATCTCGAGATAAAAGTTCTCTCAATTAATTCTCGAGTCGGTTGTTAAGACGTATGGTCTGGTGCTCATGCATGCAATTGGTGTCACATTTAACTCTCGGGTTCCACTTGATGTGATGTCCCAGCACACAAAGAAACTCGGGTGCCATGGCATCCTTGGACCGGTATCGGTTTCATTCCTGGCTTGCCAACGTCAACGATAGGATCACTATGAAATTTAGAGGTTCTCTTGTTCTATTTGACTGGCAGGATGGCCTGGAGGTACGCACACTCGCCTCTCAGCTGTCTACCCTAGGTTTGAATCCCGGCCCAGCTATAAACTGTCATCCCCTTGTTTCACAGGCAGGGCGATTCATCAATGTGTTGGTTGGTACACGTTAAAGATCCCACGATGCCCTTCGTGAAAAGTTGCCGAGCTGTCACCGGCACCATGACCACACACAAATTCCTGCCTGAACAACTGCTGGGGAGGCAATGGCAAACCACTCAACATAGCCCTTGCCAAGAAACTGCTTCGGAGGCACCGACGCTCTGTAACAGAGCATGGTGCATCAGAATCGTGTTCTGTTGGTGTTGCAGCCTCACAGACCCGCAGTAGAGGGCACCGTTTGATGGGGTGCTGAAAGATCGGGTCAGATGTGCCTACAAATAGAGCAGACAACTTCAAAATACAGGATGCCACCAAACTTCCTATCCCCCCCCCCCACCTCATCGCCCCTTCCCTTGCCAACACGAACACCAAGACTCCGCAAGAGATGGCACTGACAAGGCCTTTCTCAATGCGCTCAGGCGTGCATGTTGACGGCGGCAGTATTCGAACACCTGCTGCATAAATGACTTCCATAGTGAAGGTTTTAATTAGCACTTGAGGCAGCCATCCGGAAGGGCGGTGGGAGTAAAGGGGACTGCGAAGAACAAATTTAGAGAATCTACTGCTTCAGCATCCCCAATTATTCCCACTTATTGTGGGGGCAGCAGATGAGGAGGTTTGTGGCCCATTTTTCATGAACTGACTGACTCGGCCTGACGTTGGATGAGGAGTTGGTACGTTGGTCACAGTTCAGGGTGTTTGTCGATAAAATTATCGTGACCAACTCCTCGTGAAAGACACCATGGGACCGTTAACTTCCACTGATTAATCCTAGCAGGCTGCAGGACAACTAGCTTTACGTCCATCCGTGGGACTACGCACTTTGTGATGGAAGGCCCTTCCCACAGAACACCAGAACGAGTTTGTGATGGAAGGCCCTTCCTGCAAAAACAACAGAATGAGTTTGCTGTCGGGCGTGGAATCTAACCCACGCTGTGGAGGGTTTTCAGAGCTATCCCATAATGCCATGCGTGCCGCCATGTTGGTTATATTCACTTCCCGAGCAACGACAGCATCAGTAGCTCCACAAAGTAGCACGTTCACGTTGTTATATCTGACTCGCTACAACGGAAGGTTACGCTAATTATTTGGCCTTGTTTAACTTTTCTAGCTTGCCAACCAATATGGCGCCCGAGCAACGCATCATGGGTATTGAAAGCCCTCAATAAACAGCTCAGGTCAATGCTGCGGATGATAAAAACGTATTTACAGAATTTCACATCGAAATCGCAAACGCCGCACTGCACTTCGTTTCAGGGTCTCTCAAGCAAGGTACACTTGTTGACCAGGGCCGGATTTAGACACGTGGTGGCCCCTGGGCAGCCTTCAGTAGTGGAGGCCCATCCTAACTTAGAATAGTAAAAAGGTGACAAGACATATTTACAGTCATCCATAAAGTATATCTTTCAAGAACAAAGAATCTGAACTTCTATATAAAATAGAGAATGAGATAAGATGAATATCTTATATCTGTTCCACTAACTACCAACTACCATTCAGGCACTCACAAATACATTTTCCTTCCAATTTTTTTTTCATGAAATATGTGGAGGCCCCCTGGTTGTGGAGGCCCCCTGGTTGTGGAGGCCCCTGGGCAACTGCCCAGCTTGCCCATGCCTAAATCCGGCCCTGCTGTTGACGAGATGGCCTAAAAGGTATGCACACTCTACCGTCAGCAGTCCGTCTCGCCTGGATTTGAATGCCCAACTGAAGGCAACGACAAACCGCCCAGCACGATCTCAGGCCAAGAAACTGCTTCGGCAGCATCAACGCTCCGCTCTGCAAGGAAGCAAGGTGTACACCCTGAGTGAACATGCAACGCGCCATCGCCGCACAGTGCGAGGTCATTAGCAACGTGTTTCGATCCCGACGAGCAGAAATAAATTCCCCAAATTAATCCGACACACGAAAAACCAATTGGTCCGAGATCGGTGCGTCCGTCCCATCGAGCCCGAGAGAGACAATTAACGGTGCTTTAAGATGGAGACTGTTCCAGGCTGCTTATCGGTGCCATGGTCGAGGAGAGGGGGAAAGGGAGGGGATGGGAACGACAGGGCGGCGCAGACTATCCGTTCGAGACTTATCGCGACGTGTTCACACGAAGGGCGTTCTCTGGTCTCCAATTCGATTCGATTCAAGCCCACGAATTCAATTAGGCGAGAGTCTCTAATTAGCAGGAACGGCGCGGAAGGCCTTCGATAAGAATTAAATTGCCGGAGTGCTGTAAGGTGCCCTGTAAAGAGTCAAGCTTTAACTTTTTTGTAAATTCTGGTCGTGTAATCTTTATTAATTCTCTCAAAAAGTAAACCGAAGTGAACCCAGCACGCTGGTCTCTGAACTGTACGTGTGGGGTGAGCAACAATGTCGGGTATTTCCAACCGACCGCAGCACTGGCGACTGGTGTGCACGATTTTCATCCTGCGTCGGCTTGCTTCCAGCGAAATAACGAGTTCCGAATTGCTATTAGGTCCGTAAAAGCCCGTGCTAGTATTACCAACTTGGGGTTGTTTGTGTGTGCTCTGTCCTTTTAAATGCTCAGCATCAAACGAGGGAGCGACACGTACTTTGGTATGATTCAATCAGGGTTCGAGCCGCTGACCTCCTGCGCACAGAGTGGATGCTCCAACCATTACACTACCGACTGGTTAAGAGTTCGAGCGAAATAGCCCCTGATTGGCCTTTTAAGCATTGTTCATAATGCATTATGCGTCTCGCAGTCTGGCGTCGAGATCCAGGCAAAGAGCGTCGAAAGAACAATCCATCCTCTTTTTTTTAATTTTTTAAAAAAATGTATTCTCTCTCTTAAACAGTAGTATATAGAGATAGATAGAGATATATAGAAATATATATATTTATACACACAGAGAGACAGACAGAAAGATATATACACGACCGGTCAAAAGTTTTAGAACACTGCCATTTTTCCAGTTTTTACTGAAATTTAAGCAGTTTAATGTTTCAATGTCTTGATAGATTAAGGCATAGAACAAATAAACAACTGGCAGATAAAACGAAATCATGGAATCGTTTTTTTGAACAAAATTTAATCTAAATTTTTGACTCATCAAAGTAGCCACCTTTTGCAGACAAAACAGCCGAACATACTCGTGGCATTTCTTCTACAATGGAAATCAAATATTGTTCGAAAGTTCTTTCCAACACTGTTGCAGAAGTTCCAATAAATGTGTTTCACTTGTAGTAGCTTTGCTTTCAGCGCTCGTGGTCTGATCAGTGTGCATCGCCAAACAAGCTCGATGAGGTTTAAGTCTGGAGACTGTGCTGGCCATTCCATGATTTGAAACCTACAGTGTTGTTCTTTTCTTCTAGGGTAGTTCTGACATAGCCTGGAAGTATATTTTGAGTCGTTATATTGCTGTAGGATGAACCTCTGACCAACTAGGCGTAGACCAGAGGGTTTGCATGGCGCTGCAAAATGCTGTAGTAGCCCTTTTGGTTCAGGGTGCCAGTCACTCTGTGCAAGGATCCAGCAAAAGAGCCCCAGATCATCACGCTTCCTCCTCTATGTTTGACAGTTGGTGTCACACACTGAGGAAACCATCCTTTCGCTTACTCAATGGCGTACAAAAACCGAAGAAAAAAAAAACTGCGTGATGAACCGAAGATTTCAAATTTTGACTCATCGGTCCATAAGACCTTCTTCCAGTTTTCAGTCGTCCACTGGCGGTGCTTCATGGCCCAGGCAAACCTCGTTTTCATATTTTGCCATCTTAGCAATGGCTTTCTTACTGCCACTCGACCTGTCAAACCTGCAGCTCAAAGTCTTCTCTTCACAGTTGAAACTAAGACTTCCTTCCTTTGACCAGTGTTAAGCTGTGCTTAAGCTGCTGTCCTGTGAGCCGCCTATCACGCAAGCTGTTGACTCTCAGAAACTTATCTTCTGATTGTGTTTGTGCTTTGGCTCTGCCAGACCTCTTCCTGTCAGAGTTTCCTCCAGTTTCCCAAGTGCCTTTTGATGGTGCAGGAAACTGTACTCACTGACACCTTGGCTTCCTTTGCAATTTCCCTAAAAGAAAGATCTCCACTTTTAAGGGTTATAATGGTCTGTCTGTCTTCCTTTGTTGATTGTCTTTTTCTCGCCGTTATGATAGCAATATACTACTTCCTGCAGTGCACTATTGTCCAAATAATGCTTCAGAGGGTGTAGCAACA
>CM068961.1:54260229-54273130 GCA_035128595.1 Eptatretus atami
AGTCTCGAGCACATCGACACGTATATAACAGAGAGTTGGTTCAAAGACACCCAATGCTCGCCTGTTTATACATTATCGTTTTTAAAAGATCGTCTAATAACACTGAACAACAAAAAATTTACGGGAGATGATGTAAAGTGATTTAGACTAATTTGAGGTACGCTGATTTCAAAAATCATAACCGTTTTGCTGTATCACGTCAGGATTTTCAGTACAGAAATATTCCATTGCCTAAGAAGCAGGATTTCAATGAAATTTACAAAAATCATTTATTCATTTATTCATCATGAATGCTTCAAAATTATAGAAATTACAGAAAAAACTCCACTAGAATGTAATTAGAAAATGCTTCTAGCATTTGGCTTTGATGTTTGTGCTGCTCTGTGTCAGTTTCACGATGCAGAACAGCAGAAATCGCCCATTCATGTTCGGGTTGTCCGCCACAAATGGAACGCGTCTTCCATGAGTGAAATCTTGGTGGAACGCTCGCGTGCTCGTCGCGAGATGCTCCCAGTTGCAGGGAAGAAGTTCAGGTGCTGGTTAGGAAATGGATTTTCAGGACATCCTGGAGGCCAAGGTTTCCTGAAGGACTTCCAGCAGGCTGCTGCACTATTTCTTCATAGTTGTCCGCGCGGCTCTTCCCCAAGAAGTTGTCCGTCACGAGCTTTGAAGCTCCCTCCAACGCTGCCAGCTTCTTGTTGGGTTTTAGAGTTGTCGAAAAGGTTTACGTCCTTCATATCTTTCGGATTTGCGGTCCAACAACAAAGACACCAGCCTTGATCTTGGCCTCCAGACAAGGTGTTGCCAAACTTTTCCTTGAGGTATAAAAACCACGCCCATTCAGATCCATTGCCCGTACAAAACTTTTCAATCAAGCCGAGCTTTATATGTGGGTGGTGGAAGGAAAACCTTGGCTGGGTCGACAAAGGGCGACATCTTCACGTTGTGTCACCAAGGTACATGCTCTTTTCGCTCTTCCCCATCTTTCTCGTCCAGTGATTTGGTCGTCTTCTGCTATCCCAGAGACAAAGGAAGACATGTATTTCGTGTAGCCTGACTGCAGCCCTAACAACAGCACACCACTTCAAAGTCTCTGCAGATGTGCGTCAGTTGAAGGTCATTGTTACTTGATGGATCAAGCGCTGCCGCGATAGTTGCATAGGTCCTCTGTCATGACCGAACGCGTGAGCCAGTGACTGATGGTTTCTCGTTGCCATTGTGGGCAAAAACAGCCTTCAAGCTGTTTCTCCCCGAGTGCGATGAGAGGCGCCAGCTGCAGGATCGTGATCACTACCCCAAGTTCTTTTCAAACAGACCGTTGATGTCACTGCAGAATGTCATCGTGTTCCATCTCAAAGAATCACCAGTCTCTGTGACGTGCTCTGAACAAGGATATCTTGGTGGTTAGGTTCAAGTAGATTCACTGCTGCAGCCTTGATCCAAAGCAGCTCTGCATTCAGCCTTGACAGTGAGAGATCTCTTACAAGATCATTTAAGTCTCCCTGGTTCAGAAGGTGTGATTCTTGTGTGCGGTTTCAAAAGTTCATCATCACCATACCATCTCACCACTGCTTACCAGGCTATGTTCTGATCAGCTGGAGGTGTTGGAACTGGGTTCCTCGTCAATCATGAGGCACAGGTTTACGAGCAGAGACGCAGTCACGTACTTGATGTGACCTTTATTCTTCTTGTGAAGCCGGCGATGCATTGTGGCAGCAGAAATAACAATCATCATGATGATTCTGCGGCTCACGCCATATCTCATAGGGCACGCGCAAATGGCATGCACGCGCGCGCTTGCCCACCAACCACTGAGTCAAGGTGTGTAGCAGCTTGTGCAGCAGATGTGTGCGTGCCCAGCTCTGTTCTTGGTCCCCCACCTACACCCGAAAGTAGTGAAAGTAGGCGGCCTTCATTTCACTGCTTGTAGATATTACTTTCGCTGCTTGATCTTTTTGGTATACCGGACCCAGACATAACAGAAGTTGTCAGGTGATTGTACAGGAACGCCTACTCATCTTTAATCTGAAAGAAAGAAATATAACACAAGTAACAACAATTTGTACGAATAGACATGTTAAGACATAGATAAATTTCATTGAAATCCTGACTTCTAGGCATGGGATATTTCTGTTCCTGAAATCCTGACGTGATTACAGCAAAACGGGTTATGATTTTGAATCAGCGTAACCCAAATTCTCTTAATCACTTTTACACATCTGCCATAAAAAAAAATTTTTGAAATTTGTTGTTCAGTGTAATTATTATTTTTTTATAAGGCATTGCAAGTGAAGTCTGATCCAAATAATTTTTAAGCAATATATGTATTTGTATATTGTAATCAAGTTAACAAGAGCGCAAAGTGAGCACAATATACGCCCGACAAGAGTATATACAGAATTTGCTACTACATGAAAACAGCATCCTGGTTGCCATGGCCAACCACTTTAGATAATAACGTATGTCGCGACCACACCGTCCCACAGTCTTGTACCTATGCTACCAAAATATGAAACTGGAAAGTTTGAAACTTTTGGGAGTTAGAGTTGGCGGACAGGAACGGACTGGACGGACGGGACGGGCAGACAACAGACAGAACGGACGGACGGACGACCGTATCACACTAATACGCCCCGATCTATATATATTATTATTATAATATATATATATATTATATATATATATATATGTATATATATATATATATTATATATATATCGGGTGTATAAAAAATAGTGTGATAAGATAAAAAACTTAGAAAGGAAAAATACTTGCACTCAATAACGTTTAACATTTTCCACGCTCACGCTCACGCTTCACGCCGGGGTATCGCTATAGCTCCTGTTCTTGAACAGGCGAGCTAAAAACTATAGGGCACTCGGTCGAGTGCATACCTCCGCCACGCAATGCCTGATCCACGAGAACATATCTGGCACAATGCATTTTAAATATCATGCTATATTATCCGTTTTTTGGCCTATCTCTCAATGGTGAAGAATCACTTTAAAAATTCTAGTAGTCGGATCCGGATCCAGATCTTCACCAAAATCTAATCAGTTCGTCCTTGTTACACACTGAACCTGTCCACAAAATTTCATCTGGAATTCGTCCTCAACTTTTAAGATATCCTGTACACAACCAGACAGACAGACAGACAGAACAGACAGAAAGAAAAGGGTGAAAACAACCTCATTCACCTTCGGTGGCAGAGGTAGTTAAATAATTCTGGTGTCCAGATCCGGATTCGGATCTTTCACCAAAATTGAATCAATTTTTCCTTGTCACACACCCAACCTGTCCACCAAGTTTCGTCCGAATCCGTCCCACACGTTTTTGAGATATCCTGCACAAAAACAGGCAAACAAACAGACAGACAAACAGACAGAAAGGAGTGAAAACATAACCTCCTTCACCTTCGGTGGCGGAGGTAACACAAAGGTCTTCTGACCAGGTGTTTGCCATGATCTGGTTGTGAAGGCAAAAAGCATAAATCGACATTTTGTGTTCTGTGCCTGATATATATTTCAATTGAATTTTGCTCATTTAACACTTGAATTCCTCTTTCAAAGAAACTCTGTTTAGAGGTAAATCTTTGTGTTTGTGTTTTTATGTATTTCACGCGTGGGTCAACATATAAACTGTATTACTATAATGGATGTGTTTACGTGTGATACGTGTGGACGTGCAAGTTGCTGCTGTTGCCTGCTATCTCCACATGTGGGTGCGTTTCAAGAGATTAAAACAGAGACCTTCCAGTTCTTAAAGTGTGTGTGCGTGCATGTTGTTGGTTTTTACCTCCATGTGTGGGCTTCAGAAGGTGGACCAGATCCCTCAAAGTCTAGAAGATCCACCGTGGTGTGTGTGTGTGTGTGTGTGTGTGTGTGTGTGTGTGTGTCGTTGATGGTATCTACATGTGCAAGATCCAGAGTATGGAATGGAGCCTCCAAGGGTGGGCTCAAAGTATTTACCTTCATTTCGGTGAGGGGTCACGATTCACGGACCAAGTTTTGTGAATTTTCTGTTCTCAAAGTTTTGTGCCGAGGGCTCTCTCAGGGTCGTCACTGAACCCAGGACGGCTTCCAACTGGAGTTCGTTTGTAGTGATATACCCAAGGATGGATGGTTTTAATATCTGTATGAGGTTCTTCATCATCACTAGTTCAACTTGGCATTCTTCAGCTTCCAGGATCTTTTCACTTCATGCTTGAGGTCCTTGGTATTTGGTCATTTTCTTGATTTCTGCATCGTTAGTCCAAAATGAGCAATGCAGTGTTGTCTTTTTTTTATTTTTTTGCACCTTCGTATGATATCTGGTCGCAATGCTTTGTTTTTGATGTTCACGACTGATGTGGATAATAAGGTCGTACGTGAGCGGAACTTCAATGTTTCAGTGACTGCTTTTGGTTCATTTTCCACAAATTTTCTGGAAATGGATATCAAAGTTTTTGCAGATGTGCCAGCGGATTACTTTACAAACTCTGATGTGTCGTTGTGTGTACAGCTGTTCTGGACGGGTTTTTTTTCGTGTTCAGTCATTCAGCGTCACATATTCTCTTTGCTAACCCCACCTCCACCCTCACGCTGTCTTTTTTTTTTTCCTCCTCTCCCCCACCCTTCTCTCACTCCTCCCTCCTCTAAATGCAGCACTCTTCTCCCACACCTCTGTCGCTCTCTCAGTGTGTGGTGTGTGTGTGTGTGTGTGTGTGTGTGTGTGCACGTGCGTGCTGCTTCATATTTAAGTGGTCATATTCATACATGGAAACAATTATGCTACAATTGCAAATGGATGCATGGATGAACAGGCAGCAACCATTATTCAAGAAAGATGTAGGGATGTTTCACATGATAATTTATTGTGACCATCCCTATCTTCTTTACATACATTTTGGCATACACATCCACACATCCTTTTACATTCTTAAAAAAATGTTTTTTATACTTGTATCAACAAAACTAATGGATTACCTGAAATTTCTGACAAAACCAACTTTTCACACTTCAACCCTGCCCCCTTCACCCTCCTCTCCTCCAGATTATTTTACACCAGAAGGCTTTGAGCTACTGCAGCACCTGCACCACACTTCAAATGTGAATGACCTGATGATGTTCAAAACGTGTCAAATGATGCTGTCACAGTCCAATTAATAGAAAAATATACAATGAGTCGGAAATATAAAACAGATAATCAATTGGAACGATACTTTTAGGGCTTGATGGAGCATTACAAGCCAACGACGTGAAAACGTCCACAGCAGGAGAGCAACATTTTTATAGGCCATAAAGAGAACCATCATTTACCCCTCTGCTGTGTGAACATGTTTTGCATCGAATTACTTGACCATCTCGAGATAAAAGTTCTCTCAATTAATTCTCGAGTCGGTTGTTAAGACGTATGGTCTGGTGCTCATGCATGCAATTGGTGTCACATTTAACTCTCGGGTTCCACTTGATGTGATGTCCCAGCACACAAAGAAACTCGGGTGCCATGGCATCCTTGGACCGGTATCGGTTTCATTCCTGGCTTGCCAACGTCAACGATAGGATCACTATAAATTTAGAGGTTCTCTTGTTCTATTTGATGGCAGGATGGCCTGGAGGTACGCACACTCGCCTCTCAGCTGTCTACCCTAGGTTTGAATCCGGCCCAGCTATAAACTGTCATCCCCTTGTTCACAGGCAGGGCGATTCATCAATGTGTTGGTTGGTACACGTTAAAGATCCCACGATGCCCTTCGTGAAAAGTTGCCGAGCTGTCACCGGCACCATGACACACACAAAATTCCTGCCTGAACAACTGCTGGGAGGCAATGGCAAACCACTCAACATAGCCCTTGCCAAGAAACTGCTTCGGAGCACCGACGCTCTGTAACAGAGCATGTGCATCAGAATCGTGTTCTTTGGTGTTGCAGCCTCACAGACCCGCAGTAGAGGCACCGTTTGATGGGGTGCTGAAAGATCGGGTCAGATGTGCCTACAAATAGAGCAGACAACTTCAAAATACAGGATGCCACCAAACTTCCTATCCCCCCCCCCCACCTCATCGCCCCTTCCCTTGCCAACACGAACACCAAGACTCCGCGAGAGTGGCACTGACAGGCCTTTCTCAATGCGCTCAGGCGTGCATGTTGACGGCGGCAGTATTCGAACACCTGCTGCATAAATGACTTCCATAGTGAAGGTTTTTAATTAGCACTTGAGGCAGCCATCCGAAGGGCGGTGGGAGTAAAGGGGACTGCGAAGAACAAATTTAGAGAATCTACTGCTTCAGCATCCCCAATTATCCCACTTATTGTGGGGGCAGCAGATGAGGAGGTTTGTGGCCCATTTTTCATGAACTGACTGACTCGGCCTGACGTTGGATGAGGAGTTGGTACGTTGGTCACAGTTCAGGGTGTTTGTCGATTAAAATTATCGTGACCAACTCCTCGTGAAAGACACCATGGGACCGTTAACTTCCACTGATTAATCCTAGCAGGCTGCAGGACAACTAGCTTTACGTCCATCCGTGGGACTACGCACTTTGTGATGGAAGGCCCTTCCCACAGAACACCAGAACGAGTTTGTGATGGAAGGCCCTTCCTGCAAAAACAACAGAATGAGTTTGCTGTCGGGCGTGGAATCTAACCCACGCTGTGGAGGGTTTTCAAGCTATCCCATAATGCCATGCGGCCGCCATGTTGGTTATATTCACTTCCCGAGCAACGACAGCATCAGTAGCTCCACAAAGTAGCACGTTCACGTTGTTATATCTGACTCGCTACAACGGAAGGTTACGCTAATTATTTGGCCTTGTTTAACTTTTCTAGCTTGCCAACCAATATGGCGCCCGAGCAACGCATCATGGTATTGAAAGCCCTCAATAAACAGCTCAGGTCAATGCTGCGGATGATAAAAACGTATTTACAGAATTTCACATCGAAATCGCAAACGCCCACTGCACTTCGTTTCAGGGTCTCTCAAGCAAGGTACACTTGTTGACCAGGGCCGGATTTAGACACGTGGTGGCCCCTGGGCAGCCTTCAGTAGTGGAGGCCATCCTAACTTAGAATAGTAAAAGGTTGACAAGACATATTTACAGTCATCCATAAAGTATATCTTTCAAGAACAAAGAATCTTAACTTCTATATAAAATAGAGAATGAGATAAGATGAATATCTTATATCTGTTCCACTAACTACCAACTACCATTCAGGCACTCACAAATACATTTTCCTTCCAATTTTTTTTTCATGAAATATGTGGAGGCCCCCTGGTTGTGGAGGCCCCCTGGTTGTGGGCCCTGGGCAAACTGCCCAGCTTGCCCATGCCTAAATCCGGCCCTGCTGTTGACGAGATGGCCTAAAAGGTATGCACACTCTACCGTCAGCAGTCCGTCTCGCCTGGATTTGAATGCCCAACTGAAGGCAACGACAAACCGCCAGCACGATCTCAGGCAAGAAACTGCTTCGGCAGCATCAACGCTCCGCTCTGCAAGGAAGCAAGGTGTACACCCTGAGTGAACATGCAACGCGCCATCGCCGCACAGTGCGAGGTCATTAGCAACGTGTTTCGATCCGACGAGCAGAAATAAATTCCCCAAATTAATCCGAACACGAAAAACCAATTGGTCCGAGATCGGTGCGTCCGTCCCATCGAGCCCGAGAGAGACAATTTACGGTGCTTTAAGATGGAGACTGTTCCAGGCTGCTTATCGGTGCCGTGGTCGAGGAGAGAGGGGAAAGGAGGGGATGGGAACGACAGGGCGGCGCAGATAATCCGCTCGAGACTTATCGCGACGTGTTCACACGAAGGGCGTTCTCTGGTCTCCAATTCGATTCGATTCAAGCCCACGAATTCAATTAGGCGAGAGTCTCTAATTAGCAGGAACGGCGCGGAAGGCCTTCGATAAGAATTAAATTGCCGGAGTGCTGTAAGGTGCCCTGTAAAGAGTCAAGCTTTAACTTTTTTGTAAATTCTGCGTCGTGTAATCTTTATTAATTCTCTCAAAAAGTAAACCGAAGTGAACCCAGCACGCTGGTCTCTGACTGTACCTGTGGGGTGAGCAACAATGTCGGGTATTCCAACCGACCGCAGCACTGGCGACTGGTGTGCACGATTTTCATTCTGCGTCGGCTTGCTTCCAGCGAAATAACGAGTTCGAATTGCTATTAGGTCCGTAAAAGCCCGTGCTAGTATTACCAACTTGGGTTGTTTGTGTGTGCTCTGTCCTTTTAAATGCTCAGCATCAAACGAGGGAGCGACACGTACTTTGGTATGATTCAATCAGGGTTCGAGCCGCTGACCTCCTGCGCACCAGGTGGATGCTCCAACCATTACACTACCGACTGGTTAAGAGTTCGAGCGAAATAGCCCCTGATTGGCCTTTTAAGCATTGTTTCATAATGCATTATGCGTCTCGCAGTCTGGCGTCGAGATCCAGGCAAAGAGCGTCGAAAGAACAATCCATCCTCTTTTTTTTATTTTTTAAAAAAATTTATTCTCTCTCTTAAACAGTAGTATATAGAGATAGATAGAGAATATATAGAATATATATATATTTATACACACAGAGAGACAGACAGAAAGAATATACACGACCGGTCAAAAGTTTTAGAACACTGCCATTTTTCCAGTTTTTTACTGAAATTTAAGCAGTTTAATGTTTCAATGTACTCTGAAATTAAAGCATAGAACAAATAAACAACTGCAGATAAAACGAAATCATGGAATCGTTTTTTTGAACAAAATTTAATCTAAATTTTTGACTCATCAAAGTAGCCACCTTTTGCAGACAAAACAGCCGAACATACTCGTGGCATTCTTTCTACAATGGAAATCAAATATTGTTCGGAAAGTTCTTTCCAACACTGTTGCAGAAGTTCCACATAAATGTGTTTCACTTGTAGGTAGCTTGCTTTCACCCTTCTGTCCAGTTCATCCAAACAAGCTCGATGAGGTTTAAGTCTGGAGACTGTGCTGGCCATTCCATGATTTGAAACCTACAGTGTTGTTCTTTTCTTCTAGGGTAGTTCTGACATAGCCTGGAAGTATATTTTGAGTCGTTATATTGCTGTTAGGATGAACCTCTGACCAACTAGGCGTAGACCAGAGGGTTTGCATGGCGCTGCAAAATGCTGTAGTAGCCCTTTTGGTTCAGGGTGCCAGTCACTCTGTGCAAGGATCCAGCAAAAGAGCCCCAGATCATCACGCTTCCTCCTCTATGTTTGACAGTTTGTGTCACACACTGAGGAACCATCCTTTCGCTTACTCAATGGCGTACAAAAACCGAAGAAAAAAAAACTGCGTGATGAACCGAAGATTTCAAATTTTGACTCATCAGTCCATAAGACCTTCTTCCAGTTTTCAGTCGTCCACTGGCGGTGCTTCATGGCCCAGGCAAACCTCGGTTTCATATTTTGCCATCTTAGCAATGGCTTTCTTACTGCCACTCGACCTGTCAAACCTGCAGCTCAAAGTCTTCTCTTCACAGTTGAAACTAAGACTTCCTTACTTGACCAGTGTTAAGCTGTGCTTAAGCTGCTGTCCTGTGAGCCGCCTATCACGCAAGCTGTGACTCTCAGAAACTTATCTTCTGATTGTGTTGTGGCTTTGGCTCTGCCAGACCTCTTCCTGTCAGAGTTTCTCCAGTTTCCAAGTCTTTTGATGGTGCAGGAAACTTACTCACTGACACCTTGGCTCCTTTGCAATTTCCCTAAAAAGAAGATCTCCACTTTTAAGGGTTATAATGGTCTGTCTGTCTTCCTTTGTTGATTGTCTTTTTCTCGCCGTTATGATAGCAATATACTACTTCCTGCAGTGCACTATTGTCCAAATAATGCTTCAGAGGGTGTAGCAACACAGTCTGTTCCAACACTGCTTTCACACAGACAGAGGGTTTGTAACTAATCAACAAAAGTTGGGACACCTGTGGGATTGCTTGCATCAACTTTCAAAGTTTAATTTACTTCCATTCCTGCAGAACAGCGCAGTTGCTAACCCATTACTTGTTCCCAGAAAAGGGTCTTTTTTAACAACTCTGAAATTTACATTATTTTTTCAGTTTTTGGTAACCTAAACTTTTTTTTAACCTTGGCAGTTTACTGCTTAGCTTTGTACCTTTCAGGTTATTCACTGGACTTGAACTGCTTAAATTCAGTAAAAACTGAAAAAATGGGGGTGTTCTCAAACTTTGACCAGTGGTGTATAAACTGTATATATATATATATATATATATATATATATATATATATATATATATATATATATATATATATATATATATATAATAGTTACGGATTTCAGAATCAGGTCTGATTAATGCATCCCACATACAGGTCCTCAGACAGTTATTTCCTTAAATGCATGTTCAGATTAGCCCCATCCCCATGTCTAATGGGATCTCAAATATGATGCATTGAGAAGGGTAAAGGATAGATCCCCTCTCATATGGGAAGCTTTTTTCTTTACGACAGACACGCTCACCCACAATTCTTTCACGAGCTGTGAAGCCCGCCGTCATTGTTCCTCAGCAACATTCTTTCACAAGCTCTGAAGCCCGCCATCAATTTTCCTCAGCAACATTCTTTCACGAGCTCTGAAACCCGCCCTCATTCTTCCTCAGCGGCGATCTTTCGTGAGCTCCGACGCCCGCCTTTTTTGAGAGCGCACGGGTCGTCATGGTAACCGTGCCCCAGTGGGGCGGGTGAGCTTGGGGCGGACGGCTCCCCGCGGAGATGGCCCGGGGATAAACAAACGAGCGAGAGGTACGTTCTGAGAAGAAAAAGACTGAGAGAAAAGCGTGAGGAGAGAAAAGCGGAAGGAGGGGAAAAAACATTCGAAGAGAAAAGCATGAGGAGAGAAAAGCAAAAGGAGAGAAGAAAAAACAAAGGGCGAGAGAAGCGAGCAAGAGGCGGGTGTCTGACCAGCCCAACGAGACAATTCACCCTTCCCAGTGCTTCGGCAAGCGCGCGTGTGGTGCGCGTGTGGGTGTGAGCAGCGCGCCAACAAGTGGCACCGGTCGATCACCAACAACACCAGGGTCTAAACCCACAACAGATGATCTCAGTGCCCTCCAGACTTCGACTGGCATTCAGGCTGCCACGAGAGGGTGCACGGCAAAGCTGGGTGCTTGCGACAGACGTGACACGCACGCACGCATTTCAGGACGTTTTCGCTTCACGGACGACTTTCTGGTGAGCGAGACGATTCTCCCCTCCCCTCCCCCTGAATGATCTGCGGGTACCCTTTGTCTGTGTTTAGCTGTACGTAAGTCAACCTCAGATAAGCATCTGCTCTTCGTCTCTTTCCTGGCATTTTGATTGATTTTGCTTTGAAATCATTCTTTATTTACCTCAGCAAATATAAGTTTCTTTTTTTATTATTTTATTATAATAAATTATTTGTCGATTTCCAACCTGTCCGTGTTTGTCCTTTCCTTCCATTGGTCTAGCATTGGCCGATCCGAGAGAGACTGGGAGGTAATTACCACAGATTTGACCAAAAAATCGTCCGCACGCACCAGCGGGAAAAACGCTCAGCCGCCCTAATTAAAATCAAATCAGATAAGATTGGTGCTTTGCCGAGGGCGTGCTCCCCACTCAGGTAACCAAATGACCTCTAGTTAAACAGAATAATTAGATGGCAGACACTGGAACTCGTGGTTGACTGGGTGGCGTTCGTGGTTTTTAAAACAACCCACCGTACCACAACGTTAATTGTGAGCGGTGGCCCCAGGTCCAGCTCTACCGAGGACAACCAGGGATTAATCCCCCTGAGTGACAAGCTGGTGCCTCGGTATCCGTGGCCGCAACAACATATATATATATATATATATATATATATATATATATATGCATATATGTCGATATATTGTTGCGGGCTGGGGGTCGAGTGAGAAGACCACCAGGGGGGGAAGCTATCTCGGGTACCCACCAGACTCCCCAGAATTGCAAGCCATCGCACACGGATAATTCCGTAACGCGGCGGGTCGCTAACCGAACGTGAACGCCAATAACTCAACCACGTGACCTCTGGTCCTCCCGTCTTTGGGTTAATCGGGTTACCTAATTAATCACGTGACCTAATTACCGGGAGACACGCCCTCGGTACGCCTTGTTCGAACCGGATCATATGCAGCCAAGTGACACTGCCAAGGACGTACCAGCTAAAAGGAACGGATCGTTGGGAATAAAGTCTTGGCTAAGTTAGGATACAGACCATGCTGGATCAATGAAAGAAAAGACGAAAACGAGCTGGGAACATTTCTACAAAGGATGTATTAACAGGCAGGCGAGGAAAAATATGTGTCACAGTGAATGTTGTTTATTGTTGTCTGTAGCAGGAATCGGAAGAAATGTGAGAGGTTTGGCAATATACAAGGAAGTTACAAAAGCAGACACAGAGCAGATTTATCCTGATACAATTCTTGTACAATCTTAACTTAAAGGTCCCCTGACATGCCAAAGTACATAAATTTCATTTATATATGTCCTCGAGGAGTTTTTCATCGTGATTTCAGATCTGATAATGTTTTTTCACAATACTCATTCTGTAAAATGTAAAATTAAAAAAACAAACGTCTTCGGGAACGCCCCTAAAAATTCTCCTGAAAGGGGCGTAACCAACATGACGTCACGTACAGTATGTCAAAGGCTGCACGTTAATTACTCGGGTTGGTGGTCTACATGATTGTATTGCCTTCCTGTGTGTTTCCACATTTGATTGGTCGACTCAATCGCTTCGTTCATTTCTGCTTTAAAAAAATCGAACATTTGGTTTTGAATAATGGATGGCATGGACTTTCATTTGTCTGGTAGCGACAGTGAGTGTGAGAGAAATGAAGGATTTTCATCTAAATCACATGGAGAATTGTCGGATAACATAGTCGCGGGAGGTGAAGTTCAGGCAGCTGGAAATGAAATACG
>CM068961.1:54300936-54312794 GCA_035128595.1 Eptatretus atami
ACCCTCTCCACCATGGGTCAACGTCGCTCGTCACCTTTTGCAACAGGCTGGGAGGCTAGGCTATGACCACCCTCTTTTCCTGATGGACCTTTCCAAAATCGACACATCTCCCCTCTCCGGTTTCTATCAGAGCATGCTAAATGCGTGGCAAGCTCTGACAATAACAAGAGCTACACATTCTTAAAGAAACAGATTTCTGAAGAACCTTTGTTTCTACCAATCCTTTTTCCAGTATATGCCTGCTGATAGTGTTTTATTTCAAACGCTTTACCGACAAGGGCGTTAAATCTGTGCAGATCTTTCCAGCCAAACGGCAGCTGGATCGGAGCTGATGCATTGGCAAACCTGGTCGGTGTGCGATCCTCTCGAATCGTGGCATGCATTTATGTAGTGTGGCTTTGACATACACACAGCTTGCACCTGCTGAGCAGATCACCAAAGCAATGAACAAAATGACATCGAATACCTTCTCTCTCTCATTTCTGAACTCGTATGTGCTTTTCTCTTGCCAGCCTCTTCCTTTCCCTTTTAATGTAGGCTTTATGCCTTGCAAACAAAAAGACCTTTATTTGGGTTGTGTAAAATTTCTTTCGCAACGATAAACACAGCAGAAGGTTCGATGGAGACCTCTTACCTTGTTCTCCCCCTTATTTTCCTAACTGGAAGGTTTTTATCACCTCCTGTACCACCATGACATGGCGACCTCCAATGAGACTAGTACACTGGATCCTTCCTTCTAATCACTTTACACCGTTTTTCAAATCTGCTTGTAGATGAATGTCCTTTTTGTAAGAAATCTGAAAACCTTTCACATCTATGTTGAATGCCAACGGTTGGCACCTTATTTATTTTACTCGGAATTGTTTTGTGAGGTTTGGTTTGTTTTTTAACACTTGTGTGTTCATCTACGGATTGGATATCCCACACAAAATTCCAATGCTGTGTTAGCAATTTCCTGCTTGCTCAGGCAAGATGCGTATATAAGTCAAGGAAAAGAAAACTTACGGATATTGGAGTAAATGATGAAGATGCTCTTGTTTTTGTTCCAAAACCTTGTAATAAGTCGTGTTAAATTGGATTTTGCTTTCTTTCAGGAACGGAAGATTACACAGTTCGAATAAAAATGGTTATAAAAAAGTTATTTGCAATACGAGAGGAATTTATCCTTTTGTAAATGTTCTGTATATAATCCACCCGATTCATCCTTTCCTTTCTTCAGAAATTGTTTCTTGGTTTTTCCTTCTGAAATGTAACTCCCATTTGGGGGCTTTCTTTTCTATTTTTATAAATAAAAAGATAAAAAGTCAAGTTTCCTCTGTCTCTCTTCTCTCTGTCTCTCTGTTGTCTCTGTTCTGTCTCCCTTACTGTCTCTCGTCTCTCATGTCTTCTGTCTCTCTCTGTCTCTATAACTGCCTCAGAACAAAAAGTCAGAGAGCCATTTCCCCATTCATAGTTCGAGTCCGCAGAGTGAAGTTACACATCTTTTCACTTTCTTTCACACTTCACGCCTTTCTCACTCCTCCACATGCATTTCCACATGTACGATCCCTCATACCACAATGTTTCTTCTTCTTTATAATGTCCCCACATTCGCTCCATGGCAGCTTTGAAATGACACAGACCAATGCGCCGTCCTCAACACGAGAGCAGTTCCGCGCAGCCTTCCAAAACGCCAACACACCTCATGTCAGACAGACGAATCTTCCGAAGCCACACAGAGCATTATATGGGTTGGAAAGGGCCGCGGCGGTGTTTCCGAACATCAGAACACTGCCGACAAAAGGGAGGGAGGAGGCGTGAGGAGCGGATTCGACGCTGGGCCGGGGTAACGTTCGCTTCAGCTGTAGCCATCACAGGTTCACTGTGGCACGTCATAGTCCTCATTGTTTTGCTAGCATCATCCTCTACATTCCTTCCCCCTCTACCCAAATGCTAATCATTCTTCAAGTATCCGGATACAGTAAAATATTTGTGCTTAGTGATTGTTACAAGTTTTTCCGGGGTGGAATGATCAGTATGGGTAAGGGGAAATGTAGATGTGTTTGTATGTGTACTTAAATTGCTTGTGATGCTGTGTCTGATTAGTCCCGCCATTTTCTCTCTCCTGAATTTCCCAACATTTACTGCATTGTGAATTCTTCCCACTATTTTCTCTCTTTTATTTCTCCTAATCATTCCTCCAGTCATTTCTTTCTTTTTTGCTTCTTTAAATACATGCAACTGTTGAATGTGTCCAGATTTATCCTGTCTGTGGTTGAACTGTGGAATTGTATATATTTTTCCCCTTTGCCTTCTTTACACCTTCACATACTTCCACTCAATTAAATCACTCGCTTCCCTCAATCCCTTCATCCACTCCCACTTATATCCCTTGTCTCACTACCTTTTCTACCCTTTCACCCTTGAGCACAAGCTGCAGTTTTAAGCTAATCAAACGAAAGACCAAATAATGCATTGGAGTCGTCAGAAGGAATGTGAATAAGTGGAGAGCAAAGATGGAGTCATCAGGAGGAATTCAGTGGTGTAGGAGTGCATAGAAGTCAAACAAACAAACAAACACGTCGAATGATCATGATAATTTCAAATGTCTATGGTTTTCATGCAGAGAATCGACATTTTTTTTTTACATGATGACTTGTAATAGCCATTACCACCAGGAATAGCGCGACACCATACACACACTATTCAGCCTTGAGAACTCAGGCTAATTACGTCCAAAAACCTTGATTTATTTTCCAAATTGCTCATCCCTTTATTACCTCTGCCACCGAAGGTGAAGGAGGTTATGTTTTTACCCCTCTCTGTCTGTTTGTCTGTCTGTTTGTTTGTCTGCACAGAACTTTAGTGTTTTTCTCTGCAACCGCTTGCCGGATTGAGATGAAATTTTCACCATTGGGGCAACTACTCATGTAGAATGTTTTCATGATAATTATGACATAGATCATGTGGTGTGGCAGCAATATTGGAAAAACGGAAAAACTTTTGGACCTCTGTATCTTTGAAACCGCACCAAGGAAAAAAATTTAAACTTGGCACATAACAAGTACTCCTCATGGGGAATGAGTGTGATTTTTCTTATGATATCATAGGAGTCCTCATCATGACATCATAATTGCATATGCAGAATGTCACATCCGATCAGTATGAACATTTTTGAGGGTCATCTCGGGATAAAATGGTGCACAGAAAACATTTTTAATGACATCACTGGTCACGTGATTCGGCAGCCATATTGTTTTAAAAAAAAAAGCAACCTTCATAAACCTTCTTCTCTGAAGTGGCTGAACAAATCGAGGCGAAACTTTACACGTATGACCGCTTTTCCTTGAGGAACAAAAAGTTCACACATATGATATCATAAGTCGCATGGTTTGGCAGCTATATTGGATTTACCCTAAAACCTATAAAATACATCACTGAAAAGAAGTCCTGGCGATGGTCTGCAATCTCTGATTGCTCTTTTTCTTGTTTGCAAATGTAATAGATCGTGGTTATTCAAATTGTGAATATGACATTTTCAAAGGCATCTTAAGCTTACCAGAAAACCAACATGGCAGATGCATGTTTTTTTCTTCCTGACTATTGTGGGTGGAGTCAAGCCAGCTCTCCAGCCAATGGGTTTGAAGGCTTCATACTCATGGAGCTTGATTAAGTTTTTAATATAGGTTTTTTGGGGCAATATCAAAGTTTTTTTTCTGCTCGATTTCATTAATACACATTCAAATTCACCCAGATTTAGTAATCCGCTCATATTAAGGCTTATTCTTCAATATTCGTGCATTCAATTTCATTTTCATGCATTGATTATTACATACGTGACATTCACAAATGTGTTTGGTTCATTCTGTTTAATTTTTCGGCATTCATGATTACATTCCTTTTATCCGGATATTGTGAATTTTGATTCCGTTTTTGTTTTGTTTTTTAATCGATGGGTGCTATCAAATTAACATCGCACAATGCACATGCGATTATATCTGCTTGTTATTTTCTTTTCCGTTTTTTCATGTGATTATTTTCAATCACTTTTGTCGTTCGAGTGTTCAAATATAATATGATGGCTAATTTTGGAAAGTTCTTATTTATTTATTTTTCATCATCGTTTTTCTTATTTAAATTCAGTTACTTTCCGTTGTTTTTGTTTGAATATTTATTTTGTATGTTTATATCATTATTAAGTTTTAATTTGTCTCAAATTATACAGGCCCTAGTCTATGCATGGACAGAAATAGATTTGAAAAACAATACAACAAATCTCCATAGGCACCACCTCATCCCATTTTTATGAAATAACAAAATATGCAAATATCAAAGAAAAGTCTTGTTATATGTAAGGGGTCATCTTTATCAAATGAAAGATGTATTTCCCTGTGCAGTTTTTTTCCACAAGTCCTCTTGACCATTTTCTGTTCTTTTTGAATTGCTTTCTTCAGCCTTCAATCTTCAATTCTGACATGCTAGGCATCTTGAATGGTGTCATCATCTTGCCATGTGGTTCTGACTGTGATTGTACCATCTGATGCACTTTTCAAGAGTTATTTGCCCCACATTTTCCCAGGCCACCTCTTATCGGAGATCACTCCTCCACTGTTGAAGATTCTTACCTGCATCACATGCTGCTTCCCGGTTCTCCACCCAGAGCTGCCATTCTGGGAGGGCCAGGTCTTTCTTCACGCCAACCTTGAATGCAGAATGTGCCATTTATGTTGAGTTAAGGAAGGGTGAGTAGGGTGGTAGCAACTTCAGTTGAATCTGCTGATTGACATTTGGTGGAAGTGGGCTCTTGCATTGTCGTAGATTAGAAAGATGGGCACATATCTGCATGAAACATATTCTCACACTCACGGGCTGTGTCTGCAAGAAGCTCCTCAAATCTTTCTCTCGTAATGGTCTCAAAAGCTATGCAGTGATGTACAAGCCCAATCTCGACAGAAACAGCAAAAGTTACATTACAGTTCCATCCCCATTGGCAATGTACAACGCATCTCTCCCAAAGGAACACCTCGTCCAAATGTTATAGCCTGTTTCATCAATGTAAATACAGTGGGCAACAACTCCATGCTCTAAGAACCACTGAGCATACTCAATGCGCATGTCCTGTACACGAGGAGAGTTTCAGGAATCGGGCACATACTCTGCCAGTTTAATTGTCATCAGCATGCCACCAAAGGTTCTACCAATGGTGCTGGGAGACAGTTGGTTTGTTTGGCAGGGCATCTTGCATGTCATCTTTCATCTTTTTAAGAGTCAGCAGGGGTTGATATCCAGTATTTGCTCTAGCTCATCTCACATCTCTTGATCAATTTTGGTGTTATGTGCTCCTCCTGTCAGTAACTCTTCATGATGACCAGTGCGCAAATATGTAGCCACAATTGACCTTGCAGTGGATCACTTGATGCCAAGAGTATCAGCCAGTTCTAGATAGTCGGTGTTGTTTTCAAAAGCTTAAATTAGCCTTTCCCTATCAATGTTAGTTACTCTCCTAGAATGACCATGGGCAGCCATCTTAACTTTTTTAATTGGCTTGAGAGCGAAGTGTACCTTTACCAAGAACGTGTCCAGAAATTAACGGTCCTCGGAATACGCATATCTGCTTTTAGAGACAAATAAGAATTTTAATTTGAAAACGCATACCAGAGAATCAAATACAAAAATTTGGCACATGTATGTCCATTGATTAAATTGAATTCTTGATCAACCTCATTCTTCTAGTTGTCAACCTCCTCCTACTGGTTGTGAAAATGAACCTCCTCCTACTGGTTGTGAAAATCAACCTCCTTCGACTGGTTGTGAAAATGAACCTCCTTCTACTGGTTGCAAAATTACTGATGATTTCGATTGGAATGTACCTATTTTTTAGCTGAATGAGGTTAAAAGTCTAATGAATGCTCAACTAATGAAGATGAATGAACCTTTTTGTTCACTGAATGATGATATAAAGGTACATTCATTTTCACTTTTAATTGAATGGGCCAGGTATTAAATTGAATGAAATTTGTTTGAAAGTGGCCAGGAAATCCTATATATATGTATATTGTTACGCACTGCCTCCAAGCTCCAATGCAAGTGCACCTGTTACCCAGAGGGGAGAATGGTAGAAAAGCTTCATGGACAATAATGTCATGTCTATTATTTAACAGGTGAAACCAACATACGACACGAAACAGAAGGATATTTAATAAGTAATTTATTAATCCCTACTGTCTACCTTTAAAACACTAATACCATTGAAAAGCATCCCATAATAATGATTTTAAAAGAAACACTTAATGATTTAAAAACTCCCCAAAGTACATTAAACATGACAGGTTTCAATGCAGTTTTGAATTAACTCAGGACTTTCAAGTACCCAGTTCTTAAGAAAACTTCCTTAGGATACGAATTGATGTCGAAGTTGGTTGTGGACACATTTGAAGCAACCTTGCCCCATTGAGTGCAAACAGGTTGAAGTCTGACTGATCAGTAACGTTTCAAGTCCCCACAGGGTGATCTTGGTATTACCAAAGCAAGCAGATGAATCTGAGTCCACTACTCACCTTTTAAGAATCACAACAGACCAGCAGCTGAAGAGTGAGGAGAAGAGAACAGGACCTTTGCCTTCTCGATGCGACCAGAGGCGATGCCTGCTTGGATGTCATCTCCGAGACACCAACAAGGCAGTAGATTCATAGAGTTCCAACCGGCCAGCAGATAAGATCGACCAGCATCCACAGGGTTGCAGCTGGTTCTTGAGTCAGGGCTTTGGAGTTGCTAAACCAGTTGTGGTTCACATGCAACACTCTCCATACCCTCTTTACTGATTGCGCCCGGTTTAAAAATGAAATCCGCTGCAGGACATGCAACACACACTGTTGTTCCTTCTCACAGCAGTCACATCTTGTCCTCCTCCTAAATTGCATGGCACTCTGCCCATTATTTTATTGCCTCACACAAGGTCACTCAGAGGCCTGGTGTCGAGGAGTCTGCATGCCGTTGTCTTTTCAGAGACTCTCTCCCACGATAACTCTTTATTCCAGTCTGTTTCTCTTTCATGTGGGAGTCGAGTTTAGACATATTTTAGCTGAAATATAACTTTGCACAAAGTGATTTGTTGGACATTAGTCCTCACCTACTGCTCCTTGTCAGTAACCTTGACATTCTGTTACTCAGCCCAGCCCCACAGCACGAGTAGGTCGAAGGCTGCTTCTTACACAGTGGTATATAATTTCATTTCCCTTTTACCACCTTTCAATCTTAACAACATTTCCAATTATGTAGTATACATTATTTATCCGTAACAATATACAGTACATTTACATATACACCAGTGGGACATGCTTGCACACTGCAAGTAACTAACCGGGTGCATCCTATGTGCAGACATGATAGATATAAGCTTTGTATACTATCATACCTCTTATTACACTCAGGATGTGTTCCAGAGGAGTGAGTACTAAATGAAAATAGCACTATAAAAGGTTGTTACAACATTGCGTCTTTGGAGATAGGTTCCCCAAGAGTGTATATATGAAGTATGAACACTATAGGACGGCTTCATTGGGCATCAGATATCACTATGTACAGATGTTATAGCCGAGTTTTATCAGTTAAAAAAAGACTTTGTGAATCATAAAACATGACAAAACATAAAAAGCAAAAATTTATCACAAACAACGCACAATAACAACAACACATTTAAGGAGATGCTTGCTGATTGACCAAGAGTGCTTCAAACTCATTGGTTCATGAGGAGGACGCAACAGCTGTAATGTTTCCTTAGTACATACTGTACAGTACTTGTAGGCTGTTTTATCAACATTTCTCATTTTTGTACCCTTGCCAGAGGGTATTGCATTTGGGTTTGTTTGTTTGTTTGTTTGTCTGTCTGTTTGTCTGCACAGAATGTGAGTATGTGTATTAATTACATAAGACCCTTTTAGACCCTTTATAACCTTAAGACGACGAATATAATTAAGACCCATAAAACCCTTTAGAACCCAAAGACCCTCAAGGCCCTTGAAGACCCTCTAAAATCCTAATATCCTTAAAGACCCACCAAACCCTAAAGACAATTAAGACTCCTAAAACCCTGTTGAACCCCTGCGTTTTGCAATGGCTTGGAAAAGTGTAGCGACACAAAATAATGAAGTCTTTCTGAGGCCACTCTTGATCACTTGCACAGCTTTCTCAACCTGACCATTAGAAGCGGGTTGAAAGGGAGCACTGTGATAGTGCTTGATACCATTCTGTTTCAATAAATCCTGAAATGCAGCACTGGTGAGACCTGAGCCATTATCACTAACCACACAATCAGGTAAACCATGAGTAGCAAACATGGCACATAAACCCTCAACCATGATTTTGCTGGTACAGGATGATAAGGCTAAACATTCAATCCACTTTGAATGAGCATCAATTACAACCAAAAACATCTTCCCTAAGAATGGTCCAGCATAAATAATCTACATGAATCTGAGTTTTGGTTTAAAAGGCCAGAACCACATGCGAAGTGGTGCCTTAGGAGAGTTTTGGGTGGTAACCTCACACAAAGAACAGTAACAAACGTAGCACTCTTGATCTTCATCTACACCCGGCCACCAAACATGGCTCCTGATAATTGACTTTGTGGTCACTATACCTGGATGCAATCCATGTAGTTCAAAACACACCTTGTTCTGACCTTTGGGAGGTACACTAACCCTGTTGCTCCACAGCAGGCAACCAGAATGCAAGGACAGCTCATTTTTATGAGCAAGGTATGGTCTCACTTTCTTGTGGAACTCTTAAGGTAGAGTTAACCACATGCCACTGATATCACATTGTTTTATCACAGATAACACAGGTCCACATTCATCCATGATTCAATTTGCTTGGAAGTGATTGGCTAAACAGTATGTTTGTTTGTTTGTCTGTTTGTAACAGTTTGCTTAACAATCGCATTCATAGTATACCAATACTTCAGATGAACACAACAACCGTTTTAGCTCAGCAAATGCCTTACTACACTGGGGTGACCTCTGTCATTCAACACCTTTATGTAGTAGCTTGTGGAGAGGTTCAAGAACATTGCTCAGATTCGGAAGGAAATTACAGCAATCGTTCAACATACCAAGGAACGTTTTAAAGTCTGTTGTATTTGCATGATTAAGAGTGTTACTGATATCCTCAGTCTTCGACTTGCTGGGCCTTATGCCATAAGTATGACCAAGAAATTCTACTTCTGGTAACATACATCTACATTCTACACTTGTCATGTTTCACCTTAACACCGGCCCTGACAAGACATTTGAGAATCGCCTCAAGGTTACCCAAATGTTCAGCATCATTGCGACCGGTGATCAAAACATAATCTTGAAGAATGACAGCATTGGGAATTTCTTTAAGCAGTTTCTCCATATTGCATTGACATATGGCAGCAGCCAATTTGATGCCGAAAGGACAGCGATTAAACACAAACAACCCATTGTGAGTGTTCCAACATGTATACTTTTTGAAGTCCTCATCCAGTACCATCTGAGTGTGAGCAGATTCCAAATCCAGGCGGCTAAACGTCTTTCCACCATGAAGTGTCACGAACAAGTCATCTGCCTTAGGCAGAAAATAATGGTCCTGCTTGGAATACCTCCAGGGGAATTTCTAGACATTCTAAAAGAGTGTTGGCACCCTGGAAGCTGCACTAATTGGACAGCCGTAGCATTGCCAATCCGTCCTGATGGATTGATTTTTTGAAGGACCACTGTAAGCCTTCCAGTCCATGACTCTACAGTATGTTGATTAAACCAACTGGAAACATACCAACACAACTCTGGAACCTTCATATATATTTTGCATTACAAACTAGAGCTTTGGGGTAGTTGTCATATTAAAGCAGAAGGCTGTTTTTATCATTGTGGGAACAAGTTTTGACAAGAAGAGTGGCTAATAATTCTTCACATCGAGAAGCCATCATTGGTACAGATTGTATTTCATTTATTCACTTGTTTGCAGGGCAATAAGGATGTAAGGCATGTCTCTGGTGTATCATGTAGATTGCAAATGTGCAGTATGAAGTGATGGAGGTATTGATGAGAGATCTCTTAAAGGGTCATCCTGGATTAATATTTATGGCCAATCATTTTATGGATTGGTTCCCATTTTGTTCTCTTTGAACCAGTCAGGTTACGGTTTTTCACATTATTGGCTTATTTTGGCAGGAGGCTGAGTCCCAGGGTCTGTTTCTCACCCACCCCAGGCAGTTGCTGAACACTGTTTCTATCATGTCACTTCTGGCCTCGCTCCACCCACCTTTATTCCCTTCATCCATTCCCAGGCCTCTGCTCAACTCCCTCCCTCCACACACACCCCCAGGTCACATCTTATTTCTCCCTGTGCGGGGTTCCTCCAGGAACACACACCTCATTACCCTCCCTCACTACAAGCTGGATTACCTTCATCCCTTCATTCCACTTTTCTTTCATTTGTGGAACTGATTCCCTGTGCCTGTTGTCTTGTGCTCTCCCCTTCAGTGTTCCAAGATTAATACCCATTGCCACCAATCACAATCTCTTCTTCTCTCACGAACCTCATAACTCCTTTTCCATCCTGCTGCTTCCCTTCTCACACTGTAATATCTGCACATTTTTTTCTCTGCCTGTTCCCCTCTTTGTTCCACTCCTCCATGAGCTTGGACTTTTGTTAAAAAAAAAAAAAATGTTTCTGTGAGCTTACCCTGTGGTTGATCCTTTTTTTGAAGGCAAACATTTAGAAGTACAGTACATAAACTTCTAAGGACATTAAAAAAAGGACATAAACTAGAGAAAGCATGATTTTGAGAGACTTTTACGAGTTTATTCAGCAGAGGGAGAAAGAAGTAGACAAATAGACTAAAAGAGAGATTATGCCCTGAATGATATTTTAAGCTTTCCAGCATGGTTGAAGAAATAGGACTCAATCATTACTTATGCATGCTTGTAACCAATCTAAATCAGAATTCTAAACGAAAAGTACAGAACCTCTCACAATATGCAAATATCAGTGAATATGTGAAGTTCTGGATGTTTTATGAACTGTACGAGAGATTTAAACTCAACCAAGCAGAGTGAATTAAGTGGTTTCAAAAGTCGCCTGACAGTGGTAAAGACTTTAGCTGGCTCATCCATCACAGCAGGCTAGAATGTTCAACGGATCCGTGAAAGATTTTCCCTGGTGTTCCAGAAAATCCTAAATGTTACATAACGAATAAACGAATGTTTAAATCTCCCATCGTGGATGCATCCTGACTTCAAGAGATGGATGCCTTCAATCCGGAGACAAATCATAGAAATTGCAATATTGCAGCACCATTAAATCAAAAGAAGAATTCAACAATATTCGAAATTCAACAGGAGAACAGGTTTACGAGGCATGCATGGAGACTGTGTTATTGGACAATTGCTTCAGGGCAAAACATAAGTATTAGATATAGAGCAATGTATGACATATAACCTTTCATATGTACACAGACCCTTTCCTGAACTCCAGATTACATAAACCATCACCCACTGTGACACCCTTGCTCTACATTCTAGAGAACGGAGCTTCCACGACGGAAAAGAGCATGGCTTCATTGGTATTGATAAACTGTTTACTTGTCCAAGTTTTCGTCTAATTACATCCAAAAAATGGCAATGCTATTGAGATGGCAAAATTAATTGTTCTTTCTCTTGAGCATTTGCACTCTGTGATCTTAAATGGTAATCCTGGATCCTTTATAATGTTGTGCCATTTTCAAAAGCGATATTGTGGCATTTATGGTCATCCACTTGCTCAGAGCCATAAATTACGTCATAGTATATAATCGTAGATCTAAACGCTTTGGAAAAAATAGGAATGTTGGATATATATATATATATATATATATA
>CM068961.1:54312804-54329022 GCA_035128595.1 Eptatretus atami
TATATATATATATATATATATATTCGCGTATCATAACAATATCGTCAGTCATTATGTTTTATAGCATTGTTATTCGCAGCTGTTTTGCATGCACAAACACTTCAGACACAATTTGTGATGAGCGTATTCAAGAACGAAACTTTATTTTTTAATAATGAGAGCTCTTACGTAGTTGCAAATTCAGGGATTGGGAAAAGCACAGTTTATTATTGTTTTGTGACAACTATCAACACGACCTTTTAACTGATAACTCGGCTTCGTGTCACAGGTTGCAATTTTCACATCACCTTAAAATGTTCATCATACCATATGTCAACAGGTTTTAGTTCTTTACGTTCACTGTTAAAGTTGACTTACTGAAAAAAAAATTGTTTTCTGCTGATATTGAATTAGGTCAAATGGTTTCTGATATTAAGGCAAGAATAAACCCATTACTTAGGACTACCAATAAAGTTCAAAGGATCTACTTGGCCAATATTACATGAAGAGTGGACCATTTAAGCCCGGAAAAACGTATACTTTAGTCATTTTGTTTTGTGATTTTATTTTGTTATGGATAATTGTGTTATGAATAATTATCCAAAAAATATTATGGATGATTTGATGATTTTTATGGAGAGCAGGTGGAGGAAATGTCAACCCAATGGCTGCACAAGTGCTCCCACCTCCCACTCCCACCCTCTCTTGTGGCAAAAACAATGCCTGGTACCCCACCCAGGTGACTAAAATGGCGAGGCCATTGAACTTACCAATAGAATGGGCAGCGTTACTGCCCCAGATCAGCTGGTAAGGAAAACAGCTGACCACCATGGTTTTAATCCAGAATTTTCTTTCTCCTTGGAAGGTGTCCTTGCCCTTGACCACAGCTATCTCTTGGAGCAGTCTGGTTTTAAGGCACCACAAATTCGCTTTTCACATATCCGCTATTTCTTGAAACAGGGTCGGCATGAGAAGCCAAGCAATATGAGTTGTGTTGGAAGAGGATATTTGAGACGCTGAACATAATGGATACTTTCTAGGGGTTGACATGCCTATTCCTCAACCTTGCCCTTGTCACTCGGTGATCTTAAATGGTCATCCTGGATGTATGAATTTTTGTGTGTACAAAAGGAACCATATGTATGATATGGTTCCTTTTGGAACCATATCCGAATTTTTGTTTGTTTCATGACGTCATGTTTACTTGTAAGCGAGTTGGAGAATACTTGAGAGAGTAGTGTGTAACACTTACAGGAAACGTTCAAATGTCCTACTCATGAGATATTCACAATAAATAGTTACAAGCAGGCCAAGGTTTTGTTTTTTCTGCATTTATTTATAAGTAAGATATAATTATTAATGACATTTTTCTCACTAGTTATATATACTTGTATAATGAAACATGTAAAAACTTTGGCATTTCTTGCACTACTGTATCTCATTCGTATAACGTTTTGAATACCCCTCTTAATCTAGTGATCCCAATCCTCAGCTTTATCAGCCATTGACTCTGTGGTATTAACCTTTTTAAAGATGGACAAGTTGAGGCTAATGAAAGAGATGGGCAATTCAAGGTGAGCAGTCAAACTATGGTTATTAAAAAAACATTGACAAAAAATGATACCATGTAAAACAACACAATTATGGGAATGTCTGAATGCATCTCTGGCATTTGTAAGAGAATATTACTTTGAATGAAATATAAATATCTTACAAAATCGAGGCTGACTGTACAACTTAATTATTGTGTTCCTTGCTTTTCCCAGCTGTGCAACCGCCTTCCCAAAGCTGTGCTATCCCCAGTGTTCCCAGAGCTGTCAAACATTTGATCTCCAATTATATTGAATGATTCTAGGCCAGTATTTGTGATCATGCAGAACAATATTGTAATGGACCCGGTCTCCCTAATGGGTGACATGAGGCCGCTACAGATTAACTCCGAAGGCACCGAGCGGAGGTGTACTGCGCATATGCGGTGCAATACCGTCATCTATATATTACTAAAACTCTCATCATGTATGTATGTATGTTCCAGAAATACAGCCAAAACGGTACACGATAGTGCAAAAATTTTCGGCCCACCTTACTCACCATTCTCCTACGGTGTGCAGTATCAAGTTTCGTTTAAAATCTGGCAACGAAAAAAATATTTAAAAATCATTTCCCGATTCAGTCAAGTACTCTTCGGGAGAATTTGATCAATGCAAACAACCTCAGCGGTATAGTTCGCTTGAGCTATCTTTTTTTCTTTTGAAATGATTTTTTCATCAACCGCTGTCACAACGGGAACCCAACGGGTTCACAGGTCATCTAGTGATTAATAAATTTGGCTGCGCAGGGATTATGGCCCACACGTCCGGTTTTAAGCACAATTTGGTTTCGCTGGAGGGTGATGCCACGATTCAAAATGCACAGCAATCATGCTTTTAAACACAACAGATTTAATAAATAACTACAGAGTTAGAGTTCATGTAGAACATCTTACCCCACGGAGCCTTGAGAAAAAAGGACATGGGAAGGGTATTTTAAACTCTTGCCTTGCATTTCCGAGCACGATCTATATTTCCTACAAGCCGCCATTTTATATAAATCTTGATATTCCCCAATGTTGAGAGAGTGAGCGGCAAATTTGATTGGTCGAGAGAGCATAAAATAGCGTAATATTTTGTCCAAGTACTGCTTAACTGGAGCTTTTTGGAAGTGTCAATAAGGTGATTTGTGTTCTGCAGTGTTCAAGTATATAATTCAATTGAAATAAAATTAAGGTCTTAAAGGCTGTAGAAAAAACATTTTTCACCACCTTATTTAACTTGTTAAATTATTTATTCATGTCTCTTGTTTGTCTTTTATGACATCCCTAAAAACAATAACTATCCTATCTGGAATGATTTTTCAGACAGGTAGACAGACTAAAACAATTATGTTACTCCTCTGTGGATATGTGCGCTTGGGATGAGATTCCGTACAATTTGCCAAATTAAGAGCAAAAGTGCTGTTAAACTGCAGCTTCATGTTCTAATTCATGCTCTGATTCGTGTTCTACATCTACAGTGTTCAAAATACTTAATTTCAATTGAATTATATATTTTTTCGATCATAGGCTGCCATCTGGAGACAGACAGACAGACAGACAGACAGAGTGAATAAATTGCTTGACCCCACCTTTCGTTTTGCACATGGGGAAATAACCAGGGTCAGGACAAAGTAAGGAATCTATGAATAAGGTGACAATATGGAACCCCCCCCCCACCAACATGCTTAACTAGACAAATTGTCTCTACACCTATACCTCAAACTAAACCTGCCACACACCCAGACTTGTTCAAGAACACAAGACGGATGAAATAATCAGACATAAATGGAGGTGGATGTGGAGAGAAGCTTTCCTTGCAGTGCCTGTGAGGTTCTGATTGGCTCGCAAGTGGGGCCTCGTGGCTCGTGCTCTGGCTGGAATAGTTCATAATGCAGCTGGAATGCAGGACTCAGCACAGCACTGACCTCATATCTGGCATTGGTTCTCACTCTGGCGACAACTCTTGAATGCTTTGTGGCAAACTCCACTGGATCTGGCACTCACCTTCGACTCCGGTGTCTCGTCTCTGGTGCTGACTCCCTCTTTGTCTGACTCGGGCCATCCCGGACGCTTCCTCTTTCCTCTTCGCTCTGCGCGTTCCTCTGCAAATGACTTATTTAGCCACTGCATGCATCCTCCAGCTCAGAGGCTTTCTGCCCACCTCGCAAGAGTGGTGCACACACTCCCGCAGTGAATAAGTCACTCATGTGGCTCCACCATCTCAATACAGCTGTGTCCAAAGTCACTCACGTAAACATGCAATGTCGACCGAACTTGTGGGCCATTTTGAAATCATGTGGGGCTCATACATGTGGGGCTCATACATGTGGAACTACCATTTCGACGTGGTCATGTCAGAAAGTGAGAAATTACATTTTGGAATAATTAAGTGTTAATTATAGAGGGAAAATAGTACAAAGAGACAAATATAGGGGCTAAAGCGGCAAGGAGTTTCCTATATCTTTTCTATATCCAACCCTGTTTGTTCCTAACTGGAGATACAAAACAATTGCTCAAATATTCATTATGAAATAACGAAATAATAATTCCCCCTGAACCTCAAAGTCATTTTTGTAACAGTATTTTTTGTGAAACGACAAAAGCTGAGGTTAAATTAGAAGGGCACCCTTCGACGTCGCGCCATTTCCAGATGTGCCTCCACCCACATTATTACATCATTACACATATACCAAGTTTGATTTAAATCCCCAGATTAAAAATATTAAATAATTCGGGCAGCCAGAACATGCGTCCGATCAGGTTGAAATCTAAAAACGCATATTCTGCATGACGACTAGATCGTAACTGTGATGTTTCACATCAATTTATGAAGCGGTTCAAGAGAAATAATTTTTTTTTAATTGTCGTTCAATCCAATATTGCTATCAGACCATGTGACCTATTAATAATTACCGAACACCCTGGCATCCCCGAGGATTGTGGAACATGTGGGTGAAGTTTCCCCTCGATCTGTCAAGCCGTTCTGGAGAAGATTTTTAAAGGCTTACTCTGCAAAAAAAATCATACTTGCCGAACCATGTGACCTATGATGTCATAATTGGATAATTTTTTGTTCCTCGTGGATAGGCGATCATACCTGTAAAGTTTCGCCTCGATCTGTTCAGCCGTTTCGGAGAAGAAGATTTTTGAAAGGTTTCATGTGAAAAAAAAAAAATGGCTGCTGAGCCACATGACCGATGACATCATCAATTGACACGGCCTATCCTTGGATGGAAAGTGTGAAAATTATTTGTCTCGGTGTTCCTCATTTTGCACGTTTCTTCCCAGGCATCTTGCTTATACCTCTTCAATGTCATCCTATTTTCCCTTCTCATTTCAAAAAAAAAAAATATTTTTAAAAACTTTATTTTCACTTCACGCTCTCAATGATTGATCTCATTTCTACTTGAATGTCTTTCTGCCTGTTCTCCTGGTTCTCCATTTCCCTCCCCTCTCTCCTCTCTTTTCTCAACATCTCCAAACTGAATCTTCATTAAATATATATGTCTTTATTCCTTTAAAAGCATTTAAAATCGTTTTTTAAAATGCATTTCAATCCTTATATATCTCCTTCAGAAAGGCTGGTCTTCATCTTCAAAACAATCCTTTTTTCTTCCTCCTCTTCTTTTCTTCTTCTTCTTCACAAAACTTTTCCAAAGCAATTTTTCAGCCAAGCGCCTGGTCCACAAAATTCACCAACCACCCTCTCGCACATATATCTCCACATTTACTTCATTACTTTCAACAAAAGATTGCATCTCCCTTTCCATGATCTTTAGCACCATTTGTCAAAGTTGGGAATTTGGACTCAGAATAAACATCCACCCCCACCCCCCTTCAAAGCTTCATGCCCCCCCTTCTATATCTCTCCTCGCCCCACCCTCTCAATGCTTCTTCCTCACCCCATACCTTTATGCTTCTCCTCACCCATCCTCATGCTTCTCCTCACCCATACCTTTATGCTTCCTCTCACCCCATCCTCTCAAAGCTCATCCCACACCCACACTCTCAAGCAATTCCACACACCCCACACACACATTCTTCCCCCCCCCACACACACACACACACACACACAATCCTCCCCTGCACATCACACACTCGATCCTTCCCCCACACCCCCGCACACTCAATTCTCTCCTCCCCCATCCTGCACCCTCCCAACACCTCCTTCCCCTATCTCTCTAACAGTGTGGACTTCAAACATCCGAGGTCTCCACTCCAACCTGATAGATCCCTTAATCCAGGCCACTGCTGATAAACCGGGCATCATCTGTTTAACAGAATCTTTCCTTCCACAAGATGTCCCTGACTCCTTAGTGTTTCTCCACAGTTATTGCCTCCTCCAATTTGATAGGCCTGAATCCCACCCCAGCAGTGGAGTTGCATTTTACATAATAACTCAATTTGCCACTGCCCTTTTACTGACCCTACACCTCCCAATGCCCATGAGTACATCTGGCTGCAACTTCACCTGCGCTCCCACCACTTGTTCATCTGTGTGTTTGGACCATCCTCCAAACAGTGATGATTCCATCTACATCACTCTCTCAGACAACATTGACCAACATTTAACCACTCATCCAAACTCTCTCTTCCTCATATGTGCCGATTTCAATTATTGTTACCATGCAAATTGGCTGGGTGTTGGTACCTCTCTCACCAGCCATGGCACTTCAGCAAAGGACTTCTTCAATTGGTTCATCTGATCATGTGCTTGTGAAAGTCAACATCTCTCTGTCTATTCTCAGAGAGCTGCCTCAATGCCGGTGAGTCTGGGAGTTCACTCGGGCATATTGGCAGGGACTGCAAGCAGCCATCTCTCTTCAGGACTGGTCTCCCATATCTATTGCACTGATGTTCACTCAGCTTGGAAATTCTACCACAGAAACCTGCTCTCTCTCTCATGCACGATTCATCCCAACTCATCTGCCATTATCATTCCCCTTTTCCTGACCCGTGGAACAGTGAGTGATTCCTGTGGTGAGACAGTTGCTGTGAAACAGCTTGCCATCTCTTCTTGGAAGGCGAATCTGACCGAAGACAATCTCAGTGCATTCCAAAAAGTCCGCAGCAAGTGTGTGTCCATTCTCAGGAGAGCCAGAAAACAGCATCTGTCCAACCTCAGGAATGAACTTTCAAACTTGACTCTCTCCTCTAAAACGTGGTGATGCCTTTTTAAGTTTGGCGAAACCGTGAGAAGGCCAAATGTCTCAATTCTGTTTGCTTCCAAATCTTGTGTCTACAACTCCTCACTCCCAGTACCCACCCTTCCCTGTCATACTCCTGGACTATGTGGCTTTTGCACCTGGGAAGGTGGAGAAGGTTATTTCAACCCTCGACTTTGACTTTGTTACTGGACCAGACGGCATCAGCGCACTTGTCCTAAAAACCTGCTCTGCTGCTCTTGTACATCCTCTCTCTGTCCTCTTCACCCTATCATTTGCCCTCGGTCATCTTCCATCTACTTGGAAATCTGCCAACATCACTGCACAACATAAAAATGTACAAAAACGGATCCCCTTTACTGCAGACCTCTCAGTTTACTTCCAATCATCAGCAAGCTCATGGAATCCATAATCGCAGTTGATATGAAATCTTTCCTTTTCTCCAACAACCTCATCTCTGATCACCAATTTGGTTTCAGACAAGTTCATCCCACCTTGGACATGCTGCTTTTACTCACCCAACAATGGATGCAGGCCTTCAATGTCAGACATGAGATCAGGGCTGTCTATCTGGACATAGCTCATGCTTTTGATGCAGTCTGACATCCTGCTTTACTCTCCAAACTCTGCCAATGGCATCCAAGGCCAACTCCACACATAGCTTACTGACTTCCTCTACTCTCGTATCCAATGTGTGGCACTCAACGGAATCCTTTCATGTCCTCTCTCTGTCATGGCTGGAGTGCCCCAATGCAGTGTTCTAGGCCCCATATTATTCCTGATCTTTATCGTTGATCTCTCTGAGTCTCTGAAAAATCCTATTTATCTTTTTACTGATGACTCCACCCTCTGCCATGACATCCCTTATCCTTCAGACAGGCAGGCTGCATCCTCTTCCTTCTCATCAGACCTCGACAAAATCACAAGCTGGTCACACACTTGGAATATGTCTTTCAATCCTGACAAATCTCACACTCTCATGGTCTCTCTCCAAAAGAACTGTCTGGCAAGCCCCCTATCTCCTTTCTTTACAATCCTCTTGAGGAAGTTGTCATTTAAACTCCTGGGTCTCACTATCAGCCTTGATCAGTCTTGGGCAAACTACATTTCAAAGTTGGCCTCCAAAGCCAGCTGCCAACTGGGCATCCTCCATCATACAAAGTGCTTCCTTGGCACTCCTGAACTCTTATCACCCTCCAAGGCCTTTATCCACAGCTTGATGGAGTCCTGCTCTCCCCTCTGTGATGGCTCCTCTGCCTCCCACCTTGCTCTACTTGATACCGAGGAAACCAAGGCCTTCAAGATTATTGGTATCTTCTGCGATGGAGCTGAGTCTATGGGCCTATCACTTTGCCATCACAGACAGGATGGTGGGTCTCTCTGTCTTCTACCACCTCCTTTCTGGTCTTGCACCCTCTGCTCTTTCTGTGCTTGCCCCTTCCCCCCAGGCTTCTGCAGGGTTCACATGGTCCACCATGAACCCTCTTCTGGTGAAATTACCGAAATGCAGGATCACTGTTCACCTTCACTCATTCAATCGTTCCTCTTTTTCCCCTCCAGTGGAACCAATCTCATTCTTCCCTCCAGTTCTTCAAGACAGCTGTTCACTACCATCTCTGATCATCCCCAATCCAAAACCATGATCTTTTCTACCCTCATTAACTCCACCCCAATCCCTCCACCTTCCAAATTTACAGTTCTCCCTCCTTGAAATTTGTATTTGTATCCATCTTGTTTACACCATGCATCATCTTGTCTACCCCATGCATCCTCTCCTACCCTCCATTCCTCCCCACACCCTTTGTTTGTCCAAGTCTCCCTCTATCTTGGCCTTCTATGCTGCTGTTGGTGTTTCCCCTTCTCTCTACTCTTACTTTTGCATCCTGTTATGTCCTGATCTGTTCAGTGTACAAGCTCTTCCATGAGTTTCGACTATGTACACAAAAAATAGATATGTGACAAGACAAAGTTGCATGAGGCAACATTGTCCCTCAAAAAGCTGATGCCATATTGAACACGAGCTGATGATTGGTTTATTCCGCTTTCTCATCCTTTGAGAAGGCATCATTATTTAGCATCCACCAAATAATGATTGTAGATGTGACACCCAGCTGAGCATTCATCCCTAAGGATGCCAACTTTGTGATGTAACAACACCCTTGCCTGCAAATCACCAACCTGACAATTTATGATCTGGTCCGGAATCAAATCCAGACTGTACAGCAAAAAGGAATTTTGACTTACAGGCACTGCTGCACAATTTATTGATTTACATGAGCTTGTTTGGTGCTGGCAGAATGGCCTGGGGAGGGGGGGGCGGATGCCATTATAGGACGGTTTTGAGTGTCGAGGGTGCATCGGCTTTTTCCGGTATTCTGTATCCTGTTTTGCTTGTATAATGGTCGATTCATAGCTCAATTGGCCAAATTAATCTTCTGGAGTGCCGAGAGGAGGTGATTAAGGATGATCAACGTGTCTGGCGAAGATGATGAGGGTTCATCTTGGTCGGTTAAACAAACTCGGAAGAGGGGCAGACCCCAAAAGTTTACCTGCATCCAGCCTTCACTGTACGGGAATACATTCCAGCCCCCTTACGATGTTACAAGTGCCAAAGTTGGTTCATATTGCTCCAGCCTGTAGGGACAAACAATGCCGCAGCAAAGGTAATGGAGAGCACGACTGCGGAAGCTGCACCAATGAAAATATGTCTTGTGCTAATTGTGATGGGAACCACAGTGCAGCCTTCAGAGGGTGCCCCAAATTCCAAAGAGCTGCCCAGATCCAACTGGTGAAGACGCAGGGGAAACTGTCTTATGCTGAGGTTATCTGGATGGCCCCCAAAATCAAGAAAATTAAGATCCCAGTAAACGTGGTTCGGGGCAAGACCAAACCTGAGGGCCCAGTTAATGTACTAACTAAATTGGTGGGAGTTCAGACTGAGATGAAAGATACAGAATGCCAAACTGAGAGTGAATGCCAAACTGAGAGAGAATGCCAAACTGAGAGTGAATGCCAAACTGAGAGTGAATGCCAAACTGAGAGGGAATGCCAAATTGAGAGTGAATGCCAAACTGAGAGTGAATGCCAAACTGAGAGTGAATGCCAAACTGACAGAGAATGCCAAACTGAGAGTGCAATCATCGACGTGGAAATGAATATTACAAAAACGGGGTTCATTGGTTTTATCACCGAAGTAGTAAATTGTACAGCTCAAGCAGGGAGAAGATCGGAGAAAATGAATATTATTTCCACTGTAGCCATCAAACATGTGGGCTGGGTGGGGTTTTCTTCCAAGATGATTAATAAAATATTCAATCAATAAAGCCAAAACCGCAGATGGCCGGACTCCAAACAGTCCCATGATTCCTCTGCTGATTCATGAAAATTATCCAATGGAATGCAAAAGTTTAGCTGTTCATAGGCCGGGGTTTATTAAATGCATCAGCGATCTCACATCCAAACCGGATATAATCTGTATTCAAGAAACCTGGTTAAAATGTCTCAACCGATTTCGGATACTCGGATACACCCTTCAGTGTATCCCCTGGTCGGGCGTACTGGATGCACTTTGCCAACTGAGCCAGATGTACCCTCGACCCTGTAAATCGGTCTTAAAATTCATAAAGGAAATGGGGCGAACAGTATAAAGTTTATTTTATTTTATTTTGTTTTGTATTTGGCTGTAGCCGATGAGTTTGGGTGTGTGGCGTTTATCGAGCCTCAGCGGCTCTGACAATGCCAGTAAACACAAAAAGAAGAAGAATGGCCGAGAGGCTGCACACCAGCCTGTAGCGAGCTGTTTTGCCTGGTTTTGAGTCCCAGCCCAGTTTCAAGTTGTCATCCTGGTGCTTCCCAGACAGGTGAGACATCATTGCATGTGTGCTGTCCCTTCGATGCACATTCAACTGGGAGTCCTGTCTGCCAACCATGGTGTTCTGGTGTGAGAGCGGATGAAAGAATAAGGGTGGGCAGGACAGAGAGAGGAGAAGGAGGATTGGAGACATGGCAGAAATGGAGTGATGGCTGCAGGCAAGGCGTGATTAAAGGCCTGTATCGAACGACCTACAATTTCTGGGTGGTTGGTCGGTTGGAAGAACATTTTTTTTGGCGACGAGGAGAACAATGGCGCACAAGTTGGACTCCACGACAGTTTGAAGTTGGCGATGATTGCAATACTGCACAACGATGGAGAAAATGGCAACAAAGCTTGGAGTACTACATGGCTGCTGTGAACATTGCCGACAAGGAACAACAATGTGCTGTCCTGCTTCGCATCACCGGTGAAGAGGTACAAACCGTCTTTCAAACTCTCACTGATACGGGAAATGATTTTGACATGGCAATCGCAAAACTTAATGAACACTTTGAGCCTCGGCGGAATGTTTCACTTGAACATCACTTGTTTCGCCACACCGAACAAGCGCCATCCCAGTTGGTTGGCAATTACGTCACCCGGCTTCGCCACTTAGTGAGAACTTGTGAGTTTGAGCATTATGATGCCGATGAAGCAATAAAAGATCAAATCATAGACCAATGTGCGTTGCCACACCTGTGTAGACGTCTCCTTCACAAACCTGATTTGAACATGGACTCCATGCTACAAACAACTCAGGCTATGGAAGTATCCGAGACTCCAGCCACACAAATGGAAGAGAGATGACTGTTGACTACCCTGACACGGGAGGCTGTTAATGTGATTAACAAAACTCATTCTCGGCAAACTTCAAATGAGCAGCCGATTTGGAAACGACGCAATGCAACGACTGGTGATGTCATGAGAAATCTCAGCCCAGCTAAATATCACAACAGCTGTGGAGAAACAGGTCACACGTACGGTGATGACCGTTGCACAGCAAAAGGGAAATCGTGCAATTACTGTCACAAACTTAACCATTCCAGCTGAGTTTGCTGGCCATCTAATATGTCTGCCAAACCATGTGATCTATCAATTATTCATTAACAAACTTAAATTCCCTCCCCAAGGAGAATAGGTGTGTGAAGTTTCCCCTTGATCGGACCAGCTATTCTGGAGAAGAAGACGTTTGAAGGTTTTAGGGTAAATTCAATATGGCCACCAAACCATGTGAACTATTAATTAGAAATTAACAAACTTGTAAAAGGTTGTTTTGGGGAAAGTGTGTGTGAAGTTTTGCTTAAATCTGTCCAGCCGTTCTCGAGAAGATTTTTAAAATGAATTTTCAATCCAATATGGCAGATGAACCATGTGACCTATGACATCATCTATCTATAATTCCAGCAATCTGTGTGTGTGTGTGTGTGTGTGTGTGTGTGTGGTGTGTGGTGTGTGTGTGTGTGTCTGTGACGCGTGTTTCTCGAACCACTGGTCCGATGTAATTGAAACTTGCCAGGTATATGCTGGGGCCTGAGGATGTGCCTTTTCAAGGTTTGATATTAATCGGACAAGTGCCTCCCAAGTTATGGCCATTTATTTACCAAACCAATGACAAGACACGTTGTTGCGTGGGCGTGGCCGATGGGGAAGGGAACCTCAGCCGCGTTCCCCATTACGGGTTACAACGTACGGACTTCCGGAGAGTGATGACTTCGTGTATTCTAATAATTTCTCGATTTCTTATGCGCATTTATAGATAAACACAATGCCCCAAGTTATGATCGTTTTCATATTAGACGGTGCATACATTTCGGTAACATCAGAGTGAGCTGGTGTGCTCCGAACCAGGAAGTAATTTTTTTTTCTCTTCTCTTCTCTTTTTGTTTTTCCTTGCGATGACATTGCGAAAAGGCAAAATACGTTGGCGCTAATTGAACATTTGGGCATTAAAACTAAATGTGCGAATAATCGTAACTGCGAATAATATGCGAACTTCCGGCCACGCACGTACGGGCACGCGAGAGCGAAGAAACGGCCTGTGTGGTTGTTGTTTCTTGCTCGCGTTTGAATATTTATTTATTGTTTTTTTTTAATTTTATTTCTTTTTACACGGCACGTACTAGTACATATAAATTCTGCCTCTAATGTGGCCAGGGAACACGGTTGTGAAGTTTCATCTGAATCGGTTGAGGTGTATTTTCTATCCAAGATGGCCACCAAACCATGTGAGTTGTGACATCATAATTTTTACCATGTCTGTAGGCATGGCGTTCGATGATAGTCACAAAGTTTCGCTTCGATAGGTTAAGTGGTTCCAGAGAAAACATTATTTAATATTTCCCTTAAATCCAATATGGCTGCCAAACCATGTGACCGATCAATTATTCATTAACAAACTTATATCCGTGACCCAAGGAGAATATGTGTGTGAAGTTTACCCTTGATCGGACCAGCTGTTCTGGAGAAGATGTTTGAAGGTTTTAGGGTAAATTCAATATGGCCACCAAACCATGTGCCCGATCAATTAGAAATTAACAAACTTGTAAAAGGATGTCATGGAGAATGTGTGTGTTAAGTTTCACCTCAATCTGTCCAGCCATTCTGGAGAAGATTTTTAAAGTTTTTTTTTTTTCAAAACAAGATGGCTGCCGAACGAAGTCACATTTGACGTCATAATTTTTTTTACAGTGAATTGTTGCGTAGATAACGTTCAAGAAATTTCATATTTTTCCGATGTAGCGTTCTACCTGTCGAATTTTCACCGGGATACCACTTCACCGATGACGTCACGAAAAATCAGATGTTTTCCCCATGGGGAGTTCATTAAAATGTATGAAGCGAAAAAATTTCCATTGCACGGTTTCAGAGATACGGAGGTCCAAAGTTTTTCGGTTTTATCAAGATGGCGCCCGTACCACGTGACCTATGACGTCATAATTATCAATTTGGTATGCTACCAAAAATATACATACTATGGTGAAAATTTCGTGTCGCTCGCTCTTACCGTTCCTAAGAAAATGATTTTTAAAGCCAAAAAAACAAAAAATTGCCGGCGGGAAAAGAAATATTATAATAATAAATAAACAGAAGAAAAACAATAGGTTACCCAGTCCATTAGACTGGGTACCCTAATAAACAGAAGAAAAACAATAGGTTACCCAGTCCATTAGACTGGGTACCCTAATAAACAGAAGAAAAACAATAGGTTACCCAGTCCATTAGACTGGGTACCCTAATTATTTGAAAGTGTTGCAGAACATATATTGGGTTTGTTTTTAAAGAGTGAGAGCGGAGGGGGAATCTCTATTGTTTTGTACCTTGGGAAGGGAGTAAAAAAACAACACGAAGTCGTTTTATCGATTTGCATTTATTCCATTGGTACATCGGTGGAGAAACACTAAATTGATGTCCCAGAGGTTGTGGGTTCAAATTCCAACTGTGAAGGCAGTGATATTTCAGGACTTGGACTAGCCTACTAAACTGTCAGCAAACACCCAGCTAGCTAACTGAAGATATTCAGGGAAGAGGGGTGGGGGTGTCATCTGCCTGCCTTGTTGAGTAATGTCTCCACTTCACTTTAGATTATTTCCTGTCCCACAAGGCAACTTAAATAAAGGCAATAAAATTAATACTGCCAAAACGAAGTGATGGCCATACTTTCTCAAAAAAAATTTTTTATCACCTTAATGGCCATCAACTTATGTGTAATATTCGGAGGATGCGGGGAGGGGAAGTGGAGTCACAATTTGTGCTGTGTATCTATAATAATAAGCGTGTGCGTGTGCGTGCGCATGCGCATGTGCGTGCGCGTGGGCAATTGGGTCTCCTTCATAACTCCAAAACTATAAAACCTAGCAGCCTGAAACTTTGCATGGCCACTAAGAAAACTCCAAGGAAGTACAGGAGTGAAAATTGGGTGTTTGGGTTCATTCAAACACCCATTTTGAAGATAATTAACGGCCTTATTTAATTATATCCTTCATCCGGTGCATCTTCAGCCACCTCGCTCTCTCTGGGGTCAAAAGGCACATCCTTGGTTACCTCACTGGGGTCTGACTGCTAAAAAAAAAAGTGTTCATTTGTCCAATTCAGACATATTTGATATTTTGGGCGTCTCCGGGATGGTGTGTGTTTAACATGATGGTTCGGTGATTGCTAATCACGTGCCAAGCGAGCCGATCCTTTTCAACCATTTTGTTGGAGTGCTAAAGGCACCTGGCGAGCGCTCCACAATATTGGCACTGTCACTGAGTACTCTATATCGATCGAGTTGAACAATATTCAGGAGCCACTCGGCTGCAATTGCCCACATTGTTCTGCGTTCACTTTGGCATAGACAAATACAAATAAAAACTAGAACTGCCACTTTATAACTGCTGGCAGTGATGACCGGGTACCCAGACGTCCGCCTTTGATGCAACATGAGACTTTCTGTAGATGATAGTTGCAAAGTTTCGCTTCGATAGGATAAGTGGTTCCAGAGAAAACATTATTTAAGAGTGATACAAATACAGCCCTGCTTCGAGACAACGCGGGACCGACGAGTAACGAACTGGGGAGCACAAAGTGTTCAATCTAGTTCTTATGTATGCAGTTAGCCCTTTTTCCTGGGGACATTGTCGGTATCAATTGAATTGCTATTCCTGTACCCTCAAACACATTCAGGTGCAGCCAAGTGAGCCTTCTGGAAAAAAAACAAAAATCTAAAACTTCTCATATTCAAATAATTAAATAATTCTGGCTGCCAAACCGTGTGGCTGATCTGGTTGAAATTTTAAACCCACGTTTCACATGTCGGCTAAATTATAAATGTGAAGTTTCGCATTGCGGTTCCAGAGTAAACATTAATTAATATTTATCCTTCAATCCAACATGGCTGCCAAAGCATGGGGCTGATCGAGTTGAAATTTGAACACTTCATTCCGAATGTCTGCTGCATCATCTCTCTGAAGTTTCACATTTATTGACGTAGCAGATCCAGAGTAAACATTAATTAATATTTTCCCTTAAATCCAATATGGCTGCCAAATGTTGTGTCATACATCAAAAGGGGGGAGAACTTTTTGTTCGTCATGGAGAGGCGGTCATACATGTAGAGTTTCACCTCGATCTGTTCAGCCGTTTCAGCGAAGAAGACTTTTAAAGTGATTAATTTTAAATCCAATATGGCTGCCATGCTATGTGACCTATTACATCATAAATTTAAATTCTCCCTCTAATGTGGTGGTGGATCATGCTTGTTGAGTTTCGTGTTCATCGGACAAGGTGTGTTATTCTATCCAAGATGGAGGCCAAACCATGTGACTTGTGACATCATAATTTTTTTACCATATATGCAGACGTAGTGGTGTATGATAGTTGCCAAGTTTCACTTCGATAGGATAAGTGGTTCCAGAGAAAACAATATTTAATATTGTTCTTGAATCCAACATGGCTGCCAAACCATGTGACATATCAATTATTCACGCACAAACTTACATTCACTACCCTTAAGCAATACTTTTGTGAAGTTTCCCCTTGATCTGTCTCGCTGTTCTGGAGAAGAAGATGTTTGAAGGTTTTAGGGTAAATTCAATATGGCCGCCAAACCATGTCACCTATCAATTAGAAATTAACAAACTTGTGAAAGGATGTCTTGGGGAAAGTGT
>CM068961.1:54329753-54345064 GCA_035128595.1 Eptatretus atami
AAAAGGAGGTCATGGGGAATGTGTGTGTAAAGGTTCGCTTCAATCTGTCCAGCCGTTCTGGGGAAGAAGATTTTTTTAAAAAAATTTCAAAACAAGATGGCTGCCGAACCTAGTCACCTATGACGTCATAATATATTTTTTCTATGGTGAATTGTTGTGTGGATGATGCTCAAGAAATTTCAGATTTTTCCTATGCAGCGTTCTTCTTGACGAATTTTCACCGGGACGCCGCTTCACTGATGACGTCACGAAAAATCACCCGTGTTCCTGATGGGGAGTTCATTAAAATGTATGAAGCGAAAAAATTTCCATTGCAGGTTTCAGAGATACAGAGGTCCAAAGTTTATCCTTTTTTTCAAGATGGCGCCCGTACCACGTGACTTATGACGTCACAATTATCAATTCAGTTTGCTATCGAAAAAGATACATACTATGGTGAAAACTTCGTGTCGATCGGACTTACCGTTCCTGAGAAAATGATTTTTAAAGCTAAAGAACCTGCAAATTGCCGGCGGAAGAAAAATAAGAAATAAGAAATAAACAGAAGAAAAACAATAGGTTACCCAGTCCATTAGACTGGGTACCCCAACTAGGAGGGCACTCGGTAGAGCGCATACCTCCGCTACGCAATGCCTGATCCATGAGAACATATCAGGCCCAATACATTTTTGAAATATCATGCTACACAGCACTATATCGTTTCTGTCTCTATCTCAATGGTGAAGAATCACTTTAAAAAATAAATAATTCTCGAATCCGGATCCGGATTCCAATGTTCACCAAAATTGAATCAATTCTTCCTTGTCACACACCCAACATGTCCACCAAGTTTCGTAGGAATCCGTCCACAACTTTTTTAGATATCGTGCTATATATTAGCTTAGCCCTATCTCTCAATGGTGAAGAATCACTTAAAATTGTAGTGGTCAGATCCGGATCCGGATCTTCACCAAAATCTAATCAGTTCGTCCTTGTCACACAACCCAACCTGTCCGCAAAATTTCATCCGAATCCGTTTGCAACGTTTTGAGATATCCTGCACACAGAAAAACAAACAAACAGACAGAAAGGGGTGAAAACATAATGTCCTTCACCTTCAGTGGCGGAGGTAAAAAGGAAACATTTCGTTAACATCACGGCAGGATAGCAGAGAGGTCCACATGCTCGCTCTCAGATGTCTAGCCTGAGTTCGATTCCTGACCCAGCTATAAACTGTCAAGCAGGGTGATTCATCAATGTGTGTGCCGTTAAACTGGACGTCACATGTGCCGGAATCCCGTCCCCTCCCATCCCCTCGCCCTCCCCCTTCCCATCTCTCTCCCTTCTCCTCTCATTCTGTCTCTCTCTCCCTCCCCTCTCACTCACTCTCTCCCCCTCTCTGTCTCTCTGTGTCTAAATGTATCTGGATGGTTGTTATGCACAGACGGTGGTTATCTCCGCACTTACCTGGATGGTGGTTATCTCTACACGTATCCGGATGGTGGTTATCTCTGCATGTATCAGGACGGTGGTTATCTCCACATGTATCCGGACAGTGTTTATGTCCGGACGGTGGTTATCGCTATACGTGTCTGAATGGTGGTTTTGTCTGGATGATTGGTTATGTCCGGAGGTGGTTATCTCCAGACATGTCTGGATGGTGTCATGTCCGGATATACCCTCCCCTCACACTGCCTTCCCTTGCGCACTCTTGCCCTCCCCTCATGCTACCTTCCCTTGCCCTCCCACGCTGCCTTCCTTCCCCCACCTCTTCTCGTGCCCCAACCCCTCCACGCTACCCCTCCTTCCTTGCTGACACCCCTCCTCACTCCCCCTCCTTCCTCGCTGCCACCCCTCCTTGGTCTCCCTCCCTCCTCTCTCCCTGTTCACCCTCTTCTTACTCCCTCCCCCCCCCCAACGCCATAATATTCCCGTCAGTGAAGTTGACAGTTGTATTTGCTAGTAATAACTGAAGGGTTGGTGGCGAGGGGGGGGGGGGGGAGAGAGTTGTATTCAAGGACAATATTCATAGGAGATGCACAGCTCAGGTGGATTTCCAAAAACCTTACATTCTCTTTTTATATAAACCCTTGGCAGCATATTTATGCCCCAAAGTAAGAGATGGCATACTTAGTGGAAAGGTTGGCATGATGGCTGAGAGGTATGCATGCACATCCGCCTCTAAGCAGTATAGCCTGGGTTAGAATCCCAACCCAGCTTCAAACTGTCATCCTTGTGTTTCACAGGTAGGGTGTTTCTTCGATGCGTGTGTTGACCCTCGGATGGATGTTAAACTGAGTGTCCTACATGCTGGAATTAGTTGGTGGACATTAAAAAACCCACAGTGTCCTTCACGAAGAGTTGCGAGCTATCACCGGCACCTGTAACAAATAAAAATTGGTGCCCTAACTACTGCTGGGAAGACAATGGCAAACTACCCAGTATCACCCTTTCACAGAAACTTCTTCAGCAGAACCGACACTTTATTAGAGTATGGTACATACACATCAGAAAGACTTGGTGAAAAAAATCCCACAATGCACCGCATCAAACTCACAGGAAATGGTTTTACCCAAATTTGTCTTACAATTATGCTCGATGTCCTTGTTTCAATCCGATCTGCATAGTAAACTTCATGTACATCTATAATTTGCACTCAAACAATTTTTTACATTCATGATGCTGATTTTCAGTTCTGGGTGGGGTTGGTGGGGAGGGGGGGGGGGAGTGAGGGCAGCTCACATGGTTTAGAAGACTATATATCATATAATATCATATATCATAATATTATATATACATATAATACACACATACACACATACACACATACACACACACATACACATACACATACACATACAATACACATACACATACAATACACATACAACACACACACACACAATACATACACACACATACACATATACATATACATACACATACACACATACATACATACATACATGCATGTATTCGTCATTTATACATCAGACACACCTCCTGACTGTTATGGTGAGCATAATCGATGAATATATACATACATACATATATATATATATATGTATATATATACATTTTTTATATATATATATATATATATATATATATATATATACCTCGTATATTCATATATAACTGTGTGCAATGAAAGTGTGGTGTAATGTGTTGTTGAGTGTGGTGGAAAGAGCATGTTTTGCTGTAGCCCTCGTATTTATTTTTACGCACCAGTCCAGCCACATTTCCTTTTGTCTATTGCGGATTTCTGAATTTGAATTAGTTTGTCTGTATAGCCTTATGATTTTACATATCCTGTCATATTTCAAAACTGATAACCTTTCTAAAAACGTAAACATGCTTTTTGGTTGTACTATTGTTCTGGTGGCTCTTTCACTCATGATTGACTGTGGTCGTTGATATTTCGTTCTTGGTGATGCGTGCATGTGTCTGGATGCTTGACCTTTGTAAAGTCCTTATTGCTGCGTTTTCTATTTTTTTTTCTTTAGTTTTCTTGTGTTCGTGTCAGCCAAAAACCTAAACCCAGCACATGCAAGAAAATAAACTTTCAGAAGAAGAGAGAGGTCATTTTTGGCACACTGTGCTCGTGCTTATTTATTCGCATACTCATACACTCTAGGCAAGCTGAGCCAGCTCTCGCCCCCGTCCACGCCCAAGCATCCCCTCTCCTCAACCGCTGAAAGGCATGACTCTGACTTTAAAGAAAATCAATTTGAATCCTTTATTGTTGGGTTAAACAAGTACGATGGAGCGCAAGCTGTAAAGCCTAATGTGGACAGGGAGATAACACGATCGAGAGCCGGGGTGAAAGAAGAACAGAGAAAAACATTAACGACAATATACTATTACCACCACCAAATAATAATAATAATCATTCATCATTTTCATTACCATAATTATCAGTTGTTGAAACATTGCACAGGCATTCGCTTTGCAATCATTTAGAATAACAAGAAGAGCAAATGCATTGTAAATGAAGTCAAGTACAGAACATGCCATTCATCTGAATCTCGTCTGCACTGCAATTTCCTTAATCATTGACAAAAACCTTCTTGCTTGTTGACAGTCATTAAAGAAACGATGCAAAATATCTTTGTATGAAATGTTGCATCCACTTGTGAAGCTGGAGAAATGAAGCACGAGGAATCGCCAGTCAACTGACAGGAGAAGCTTTTCTTAGATAATGATTCTAGACAGTGGGCATTATTTGGGGAGTTAATGTGCTGGTGAATCTAAACGTTGCTATTCTTGTTGTTAATGTTTTAGGACAGGACGATGATGAGCGAGCATCTCTTCAAGAGGAAAAATCACTCATTCATTCTATTAAGGGATTTAAGTGACCCCCCCCCCCCCGCCCCCCCCCCCCCCCCCCCCTCCCCCCCCCCCCCCCCCCCCCCCCCCCCTCCCCCCCCCCCCCCCCCCCCCCCCCCCCCGCACAGGCCAGGCACAGAGTGACTAGCATTATTCATCATCGTATATTGATGGCACAACAACTGTGATGACCAAAGAAGTCTGACAACAAGGCTCTCAGCACCAATTTGGAATTGTGCATCATTTCTGGTCCAAAAAGCCAGTACTCATGGGCCAAATTCTGGAATTCTAGTCCAAAGGCCAGTGGTGATCAAGGTCAAAAGATACGCACGACAGCTAACTAAACCTTGAATTTTTATTTTATTAAAGTTCCAATTACGATGGCTGGCCTAATGGTGAAGATCATTTAACTGGTATCGAGAATTACTGTGAACTCACATCCAGCGGAATACAGCAGTATTAAAGGTTTGAGTTGCAAGCCTCAGGAAACCAAGCTAGTGTGAGAATAATTGCCATGCCATTCACAGATTGCATTGAAAAACCTCAGGGAGGAGGTAATCTGTTTGGCCTTCCTGTTCTGGGTCTCCATGTTGCACCAGTCTACATCTTGTGGTTGACTCTCAAATGCTTCAGAACAACTCGAGATGGCCACTTGAAGTGCTTGCAACTGCAATTCAAAGGCAGCACTGCCTAAAATTCACCTCAATGAGAAAAGAACCAATGAATGTAGACAAGACAAGGTGACTTTATGTTCCCGTTAAAAATAGCAAGCCTTTGACAAGCCATATGACAGTGTGTGATGTATTTAAATAAAAAAATCCAATAGATTGATGCTTGAATTCAAAACATTTACAAACATTTTATCGAGGAGCCCACACAGGAAGATGAGGTTCAAAATGGCCCAGGTAGGTTATTCAGATCTATCCGACCATTATCATGATAGTTGCTTCCATTGTAGAGGATGGAAAACAGACAAAGGTATTTGAAAAAAAAAAATACACTTTGTTTTCATTTATACGGGATCATGTTTGCTTCAATGTCTGACTCACCTCATGATCACCTTCCTTGTCCTGCATTCCAGGCAAGTTGTGAAGTAAGTTGAGTGGAGTGCAAGTGTTGGTGAATTGAGAAGAGAAGACAATCTTCTGCAGACAATCAATATATTCTTCATAGAAATGTCACAAATATGTTTCAAGCCAATCAATCTTGAGCGTCAGTTCTGTTGAAGCAGTTTCTTTGGATAGGGTTACAATCCTGGACCGGTTGCCACTCCAACACAGGAAGTCAGGGCAGGAATGTGGAAATTTGCTCAGGGGGTTGGTGATAGCTCGCCAACTCTGCGGGAAGGGGGATATTGTAATCGGCTCTGTCTGTCTGTTTGTTCGTCCGTCTCGCTATCTCCTCCTAAAATTCGCCAAACTTGGTAGTTATGATCTCAACACGGAAAGAAGGAGTGAGAGCTGTTTTACTTTTGGCCTCGCCCCCTGGTAACATGAGGTGCGGCAAAAAAGTCAAATACCAAAAAATGCAATTACGGGCACATTTTAAAGTGAAACTTTTTATATGCAATTAGCATTGGGGGACGCATGAAATATGTAATGATTTTTTGGATTTGCACCCCCCCCCCCCCCCCCCCGGTTCATGCCATAGGGGGCAGGGACTTATGGTTGCAGGGGTTAAAAGAGTTTTTTTTTTTAAACTCAAAATTTTGCATTGGGTCATTCGTGGTGGAAATCTTTGCAATCTTTTGACTTTGCTTTCCGTGGGAAGCATGGGGATTTGCCATGGCGTGCCATAAAATTTGCTTGAGTTATCTCTTTCATTGCTTTAGAAATCTTTTTGTAAAATAGTGATTTTATTGTGCAAAAGATTCTGTTAATATAACATTCACAAAGTTATGCTAATGATGAAGCAAGGTAATGCTGAAGTTTCGAGCATCACCCCTTCATTTGAGAAAGACGTGCGAAAGGCAAATGCCTGAAACGCAAGCACTACCTTGCTTCCCACGGCACAGCAGTTACCAAACTTTGTCAACCTTCCATTGATAAAAACATATCATTCAAATTGTTTACCAACACAGCCTTGACAAAGTCTAATACTCCTCTGATTGCATTGTGTTTTTGTTTCAGAATGCTGGGTGTCAAGAAAATCAGAAATATCAGTTCATCATCGGTACATATCTCTTCGCGTAATGCTTCGATTGTGACAAAGTCATGATTGCACCAAATGGCTATTTTCTGAACAGTACTTCGATTTCTTTGTCAAGTTCAGATGCGTAGATAAAGCATATCTATGGGAAAACCTTGTTTTATCAATCATAGTTTGTGCCAACTCGGAATATCTCGCATGGCAGATATGCTTGTGGTCCCTTTTGAGCAATCATTTACCTCTTAATTAAGCTGAACATTCCATTACTCCAGCCACTTTCCCATGAGATGCGTAGGCAGTAGAAAATTGTACCTGATTCTTCTGAGTGTGCTGAGGTCACCTTTTTGCTTAATTCCACATCTGGTATAACTATAAACTTTAGGAACCGTTTGTGCTGCTTCATAAATTTAGTCGCACAAACCTGGAAACATGCTTTTCAAAACCTTTCTTCCAAAAACTCAAAAAAAAAAAACTACAATATAGCCAGGGTTAAATTTATAACAGGAATTTAATTGGCATGGAAATAATGTTAACTGCTGCTCGTAAAATTCAGACAGATCTGTTCAAAAAACACTGAAAGAGCATAATGTTGTCACCTGCACTGACAAGTCCCAGCCTTTGTATTGGCAATGCCCTGCAGACCTCATGATGGCTGCAGCTTTTTATGGAGCTCAACCCCAAGCTGTCCATTAGCATGCAAGCATATCAAGAAATCGATTTTACGCTTCCAAAGGGATCTGCTGGCGTTGCCGTATCGGCGCAACGTGCAAGACAGGATCATGAGTAAGGAATATGATGCACGTGGCTACAAACGAGCACAAGAAATTGTCTTTGCCATTGCAAACCTGGCAGGTTGTGCAATTTTAATGGGACTATTCAGCAGGCATCGAGTAGCCTGTGACAGGGTTTGCTGCTTATTAATCGTAGATCAATGGTGGTCTGTCAGTGGTCTTAAAACCGATCTGCTTCTCAAACGAAGACATTTTGGAACGATCACCTTGTTGTGTAGGAAGGACAAAGTAACTAAAGGCGCTCAGGCAAGAGAGATATCATTCAGTGAGTGATGTAAGAGAAGTATAAAGAAAGATCTATGACCATCAAATTTTTACCCTAAAATTTACAAACTCTAACCACATTATCACCCACAGAACCACAGAATACCAGTCAGTGATTTTATAGAGAGAAAAACTTAAATTATACATTTCAAATCAGCACCCAGACAAAATAGTGGAAGGATAAGGATGGCTAGGAAGAGTAGGCAAGTTGCAGGAGTGTGTGTGTGTGTGTGTGTGTGTGTGTGTGTGTCATGTTATAAATCTGTCTTGTAATCTGATGCACTTTGTCCTTTTCCAATTGCTTCCATGACCCCATTGGCCATTGCTTACCTTGACCCCATTCCATCCCAACAAGTGTATACTTTTATAAGTAAAATTAAAGAGCCTTGTTAAGGAGGTAAAAGCTCATGGAAAATCCAAATGACAGAGATTAGGAGAACAAACCAACAGCCAGCAGAGGGGAATAGGTGGTCAAGGGAGAGACAAACAAAATAGCATAGTCATGCTAAAAACTAGCTGGGACCCACAGAACACCCGTTAAAGGACAGATTGGGTTCAGGACAATTAGCGTCTACACGGAAAGCACCCCGCGTCTGGTGCGGTGACCGCTCGAACCACCATTTTGGGTGCCGGGGTGAGAGAGTACCAGCACGTCGCTTAGCCAGCTCAGACATTTCACCGAATCACAATAGTGCCTGCCTCTCCCTACCTGAAGTCCCTCCACTCCCAACCTGCACCATTAAATTGTCTATTTGCATATATACATTAATTATCCCCCGTTTGACTTCGTCTGAAACGGAGACTTATGGATTTGGTCTCGATTTTTGTGTGTGTGCGTGCGTCCGCAACCATATATTGGACAAGTACAGACCGATTTTATTCACACTTTGCCAAAACGCAGTACATGATGGTGTCCATATGGCATCATTTTGTTACGCAATGCCATCAGAGATGGCCGACTAGTGGCCATTTTAGTTGTAAAGAAACCCAATGCTGAACACGTACTCAACCATTTCTTGGACATCCATTTATCAATGTTGTTCAAACTTGACAAAGGGATATGGAAGGATGGCTTACATATGCACATCATTCATTTTCGAGATCAGATCAAAGATGGCCGAGTGGTGGCCATTTTGTTGCTTAAATGTGTCCCCAACAATTTCTCAGACATGCATGGTCCGATTTTGTTCAATCCTAGCAGAAGCACAGTACATGATGGTGTACACGTGCCCCTCTCTTTATTTTGTGATGTGATTAAAGATGGCCGACTGGTGGACTGGCGGCCATTTTAGTTGTAAAAAAAAAAACCTGGTATTGAACATATCCTCAACAATTTCTTGGACACGCATTTACCGATGTTGTTCAAACTTGACAAACAGATAATAAATGATGGCTTACATATCCTTGTCGTTTGTTTTCTATATCAGATCCAAGATGGCCGACTAGCGGCCATTTCAGTTTTAAAAAACCTGATGTTGAACACGTCTTCAACCATTTGTTGGACATGCATTTACCAACGTTGTTCAAACTTGGCACACAGATAATGAATGATACACTTGCACCTAACTTTATTTTGCGATCTGATCGAAGATTGCAGACTAGTAGACTGGTGGCCATTTTAGTTGTAAATAAATAATGGCTAGCCCTTTAACTCTGTTCAGCAAAATTACTAAAACAACAGGGACGATGACATTTTATGTCTTTTCCCCTTGTTCAATTGTGTTCTGTATTGATTCTTTTTTTCATTTTTGTCTCTATGTACTTAAGTGAAGAATAAGTTAGTTTGACCCAAATTTTTTTCCCCCATTATAACACTATGTATCTGAGAAAATAATATTCAAATAATGTAGTTTCATATGACATTGCAGTTTTTAGGAATGCATCCACAAAGTAAGTCATCGAATTGCTTTATACACATCGTTAAAAAGAAACAATGATGGATGCTGTTTTTTTCACAATCTCGCTCAATTCCCGGAAACTGCTCGTTCAAAGACCTTTACCATGACATGAGTTTTTTTATGTTGCCTGGTCGAGTTGTTGAAGAGGAAATAGTCAGAAACAGACCAACCACTGCCTTGATCACTCACGAAAAACAAAACCCAGTTTTGAAGTAAAAACATGCCCACTCCCTATGTGCATATATAATACATTGTGGTTATATACTCGAATAGATTCCAATTGCACTTACCCACAGGCTCACACCAGATGCCTGTACTTGTAGCGGTGTCATTTTGCCGTTGGCCTGATCTGTCTGCTTTAGCTTTAGTTTAACGGAGTTTCCCGGCAGGGGTTTTGGAAGTTTTTACGTTGCGGTTTAATGAAGAATTGACTCAGAATCCGAATATCTCGGAAGTCTTCTTCCATGCTGAATACTTTCTGTGACCTTCACAAGGCCCCTGATGTCTATCTGCTCCAACCTTTCAATATTCGATGATCCTTCAGTTGCTTTGGTCACTTCACACTGAAGGGAAAACTTGTTGGGAGGGCATGGCGATTGCAAATATGACAGTTCTGAAGATGTCTTTGACTTTGGATAGTACCAACATGCTGGCCACATGATTTTTCAGGGGATAATTGTGGGTGGAGTCAGGCTAGCTGTCTAACCAATGGATGGAAAGGAATTTTACACATGGACGAACGAACAAGCACATTATTTTCTCGATACAGTGATGGCAGGATTAGCAACAGTGGGGGAAAAAGCTCGTCAGTGCGAATGAGAAGCATAAAGAGACATGATGAGCAGTCTTCAAGGACTTGGACTAGAGAGGAGCATAATAGGGCTGACCTTGGGAGGTTTTCCACAATTATGCCTGTCTTGAAAAAAATCATCCTTTTATTGTGGCAATTTTAAGTGCAAATATTTTGTACAGGCGGCATGAAGAAAAATCCTGTTTGCCTTCATATTTCCTTTTACAAATCCAATATACTGCATTGATTTGTTCATTCATTACCTACTCATGTATTTATCATTGATGTGTTATATGTACAAGCTCCCCCATTGCTTAGCCTCAATAAAATTCAAGCCTCGATGTTTTTGTTGATACCACCCAAGGTATCTGGCTTTGGCACATTTGGTATCAGAGCATGAAGTGGGGCAACTTAGCATAACAATTGTGCATTTTGTGAGGAAAGCACCAAATTTGGCACACTAGTAGCCTATCATATTATGAACAGATTTGGATATTGGGCCATCTCAAAATTTTTGATGGCAGTGGAAAATGGCTGCCACAGCCATCAGCGGCTGAATTTGAGATGGCGCAATATCCAAATCTGTTCATAATATGTTAGGGTACTAGTGTGCCAAATTTGGTGCTTTCCTCACAAACTGCACAATTGTTATGCTATATTTAGCTAAGTTGCCCCACTATTAGGATGAAGCATTCTTCTTCCTTCATATGCAGCGCATAGCTGCAGGTAGCATTATTTGCTGAGGACGTGGCTGTGCCGCTGATGCAGTTGCCCCTTTAGGTAAGAGCAGGATATTTAGAATTTGGCCAGAGTGCTGGCGATAGCTTGCCGACAATTTGTGGAGAACACCGTGGGATCTTTTAAGTCAACCAACTAATGTCGGCAGACAGGATGCCCAGTTTAACATCCATCCGAGGGACCATGCGCACAGTGATGAATCACCCTGCCTGTGAAACACCGGTATGAGAGTTTTATAGCTGGGTCGAGATTCAAACCCAGGCTAGACAGCTTCGAGGTGAGTGTGCATACCTCTAGGCAATAACGAATTGTTGTGCAACTAAGAAACCACAAATATAGTAAATTTATACCATTTTATAGCAACTATTAATCCGTTTGCACTCTGTTTTTTGCATGAAAACAATTAAATGTATGTATATGCAATATTATCGAAAGCAATTATGATGGGGGTTTTCTTGTTTGGCATTCCCATCGAAGACATCTCATGATGCTTTGATCCCAAGTCCAAATCCCATATAATACCATTCCTTTCGCACCATCAAGCCACATAGGGCTGCCGAGGCAGTTTCATTGGCAAGGAGTACATACAGTACTGGAGGAGTCGCCACTCTGACACAGATTACCCCGAATGGTTATTACCCCAGTACGTTGGTACTCATTTCACCGACATTGGAAGGATGACAGACTGAGTCAACCCCACTTGGTATTAATTCAATGGCCGACAGGGGCTCAAACTCAGGACCTTTCGATCCCAAGCCAGCCACCTTAACCGCTAAGCTAACACCAGACTCCAAATCACATATCTGATGATATTTACTTCTGCCACCGAAGGTGAAGGAGGTTATGTTTTCACTCCCTTTCTATCTGTCTGTGTGTTTGTTTGTTTGTTTGTCTGTATGCAGGATATCTCAAAAAGTTGTGGAGGGATTCTGTGAACAGGTTGGGTGTGTGACAAGGATGAATTGATTAGATTTTGGTGAATAGCCGGATCCGGATCCGGATCTGGTTACTCGAATTTTTAAAGTGATTGATTCTTCACCATTGAGAGATTGCGCCAAAAACGATAAATAGCACGATATCTCAAAAAGTTGTGGACGGGTTCAGACGAAACTTGGTGGACATATTGAGTGTGTGACAAAGAATTGGTTCAATTTCGGTGAAGATCCGAATCCGGATCTGCATACGAGAATTATTTAATCTTTAAAGTGATTCTTCACCATTGAGAGATAGGGCCAAAAACAATATAGTACTGGATAACATGATATTTCAAAAATGTTCTCGTGGATCAGGCATTGCGTGGTGGAGGTATGCGCTCCACCGATTGCCCTTCTAGTTTGCTAATATTCTCGATCTGGGGTGTTCAACATGTTCAACAAACAAGATTCAATAGTTCAAGAAATGCCGTTTTTAGTATTTTTTTTCAGAGAACAAAATTGAAAATATTTCTTCAAAATGTTGGTACAGTATTTCCAAAAGTGCATACAATTATTGAGGATATTTTTTTTATTTTATTACCAAGAATGTATACTTATGTGTTGGCAGAATGGCTAAGAGAAATGCACACTCTGCACTGTCTAGTCTTTTTTTGAATCTCTGCCCAGCTATAAACTGAGAATAAAATTACGAAAGCTTTCCGCCTTAAAATATCACAAAGTACTGACGTTTCGTTTTTTACTCTTTTTTGGAACAAAAGAGAGATGGAAAACGGCAGGGTTGATATAGAGTGGGTGACAGCATTTTATTCTCATGTTTTTATCCCCCGCCGCGTGGCGGAAGGGGGATATTGTTTTCTTGTGCCACCTTCTAGTTATTCGCTGGAATTAACAATTATTTTTATTCCAGCTATAAACTGTCAACCTGATGTTTCGCAGGCAAGGCAATACATCAATGTGTCTTCAAGGACTCGGAATGGAGAGGAGCATAATAGGTCTGACATAGGGAGATTCTCCACAATTATGCCTGTCTTGAAATAATCATCCTTAGATTGTGGCAATTTTGAGTGCAAACACCAACCCAACCAACAGCAGAGTTGAAAATACATCAATGTGTGCACCGTCCTTCGCATGGATGTTAGGCTGGGAATCCCATCTGCTGGCATTAATGGACATTCAAGATCCCACGATGTCCTTCACAAAGAGTCGGCGAATTATCGCTATCACCTTGGCCAAATTCTAAATTTTTTACACTGTTCGTTGAGTATCCCGCGATGTAGTGGCAACCCTCCAGGACTTGTAACCCCAAGCCAATGAAACTCCCGCAGAAGCCTCATGTGCTGAAAGGACAACGAGCAGAGATGTATTCTAATACGCCAAACTGTATTCTATCACACTTTCAACAGGGGACACACCAGGGATACAAACTCGATGATTGACCACAACAAGGTACGGTTTGGAACAGAAAATTGGACGAAAACACAACCAGCAACAAAGGAATGAAAATAAAAGAGTAAAAGCACAACATATTTGGTCCGAGAAACTTAGCTTTGTTGAGCTGGATGGAGAAACTCACAAACCAGCAACACATGTGGAGAAACCTGGAACCAGAATTTGGTACAAAGAGGCAAGAGTGACCCCCTTTTTACAGGGGGCATACTGAACAGATCAGGATGAAACAGGACACGGATGGAACAGTGGAGACACATGCAAAAGGAACAGTAGAGAGAGAGAGAGAGAGAGAGAGAGAGAGAGAGAGAGAGAGAGAGAGAGAGAGAGAGAGAGAGAGAGAGAGAGAGAGAGAGAGAAAGAGAGAAAAAGAGAGAGAGGAAACACCAACAGCAGAGTTCAAAGCTGAAATAGAGGGAAACTTGGACAAACAATGGGTGTGGGGATGAATGGGGGTCATGAGATGATGCATCAGGTGGACAAGATGGATATAGAAGGAAACTTCAAGGAGGGAAAAATGGAAATTTGGAAGGAGGAGGGATTAGGGTGGGGAGGGAGGTGGAGGGTGAGGTTAACCCCGATTAGAAAGTTCATAATAATAGTGTTATGGTTGCAGCGGTAGATGGAGGAATTTAACAGGAAAGATAGGATCATATTGAGTTGTTTGGTCCGTGGACGTGTAGGAGACATCGCGATGTAATTAAGTAGGGAAACTGTGAGCTGAAGTGTTTTGTGTCACCACACAGGGGGCGGTGTGGTGTTAATTAGATTGGGGTTAAGGATAAGTTCCCCCAGTATGTCATTGCCCATGTGACCTATTTCTATGTTTTTGCATTTACGAGTGAGCCAGGTGTGCCGAGCAGGCAGAGACCCCACCTTCTCGGGTTTTGTGCAAGCAAGCCACATCTCAGAGGTGGATGGTTGTTCGGTGTGATGTCAGGACAAATAGAGAAGTGAGGAGGTGGTTGGCTTGGTTGGTTCAGTTTGGAGTGAGGGATGCACGCAGTTGAGAGAGAACGGGGCGAGGAGATGGCTTGCAAGAACAGGACTTTACAGCTGGCTTTCCTTCGACGCATGAAGAAGACGGCATGATTCTCATATTCGTGCTGAGGCAATTTGGCTCGCATACTGAGCAAGACGCTGGCCATTGGTATTTTGTTGAGTCGTAAGAGACGGACCCCTAAGCCTCGTGTATGTCACCGACGGGGATGGCCCCATTATAAAAAAAAGCAGTGGGTCGGTGAGGACGATCGACGCACGAACAAGCCGCACGGGGTCTCTGAGCCCTAGTGTTGAATACCACTCACGAATCGCCTGACGTGTGTTTTCCTACTGCGAGAGAGTGGCTCGGCGCCATTTTACGTGCGTCGACACGTGCAGGATGAAGTGCCTCGATTCCACGTTCCATAAAGACCTTCTCTGGACCAAGAATAAAGGAAGGATTTTCTTTTATTTTGTTTCCCCCTTGTCTGTATTTAAGTCTGTGGGTAGAGGCGCCTCGACTTTAGGTTGTAGAGGCACCTCGATATCTGAATTATTGTCCCTTGTAAATATTTGTCTATTTTCATTAAATTCCCATGTTTTTTTCAAGTTGATGTGTCTGTGTATTTGTCGTGGTGTTCGAGTATAAACCCCCCTGTGCTCTGCTTTCCCATGCCTCCATCGCTCCGCAAGTGCCACACCCCACCTCTCCCAAGCACGTAATAATCTCTGAGGATCAACGTGTCTGCCTCCTAAGAGAAACTGCTCAGCTATCCGGGCTGGCAGTGTTAACCGCCCGTCACCACAATTTGGGGTCGGGGGTTTAACTTAACTGCACAGCGTCGCGACAATATTAATAATAATTAATTTGAGGCTCTTAATCCTTCCAATGCTCTGGGGTGTATCATGATTATTTGAGAAACATTTATCTCGGATAGAACTAATCCTGGACAGGTCACCTCTCCAAAGCAGGATAATCAACTGAAGGTTCAGGAATCTGAAAATTGTTCAA
>CM068961.1:54345074-54361724 GCA_035128595.1 Eptatretus atami
GTAACTCTCACCTCCTGTTTTCAAAAAAAACCCACCGGGATCTTTAATACCCACCAATGACCAATAGGGGTAGCCGTGTCTTCTGGCCTAACGCCCTTCCAATGGACGGCACACAGATTGATGCATTGGGCTGCATGTGAAACACCAGGACGACAGTTTGTACCTGGGTTGAGATTGAAACCCAGGTTGGACAGTACGGAAGCAAATACACACAACAGTCGGCCATGACATTGAATAAATGGCTGTCTATCAATTCCTCAACCATCCAAAACTTTTTGTGCCAAAGGTGAAATTGTGTACATTTGTGTTACAATGCCAGAGGACAATTTCAATTCCAATACCTGTATAATTACTGGAACATTTCACGTTGAATCTGTGAGCTTGAGTTATTTTGGTGGCTTGCTTATCAGCTTACCAATCATCAATATGGGATTGTTTGGTGTTGGTGATATCAATCAATATTTTATTCTTCCAAAAATATATTTACATTTCATAATGTACCAGCTAAAGAGGGCTTAAGAGATACCGACAATATCTCAGAGAGAAAGTTGTTTTGTAATCCTGACAATTTATCGATGATATTTCTGAAAGCTTCTACGGAGTCTAAGCTTCTGAGAATTGGTTTCAACAACCCACTTAATGCATCACAAAATATCATTGGGAAAAGCACCTGAAACTTGCTGAAATACTGTATCCCAACAGCACCAATAAAAATGAGATTATGATATCAGCAGCTGTCCAAGCAGTCCTAAAAGATCCCACACTGAACTTATAACTGGGAGGAATTTAATACAATTGGTAAAGAGGTCACCTTTGCTCTTCTTGTCTCCCACAAGACCTCTTTTTTTTTATACAACTCCCTGATATGTTGAGCGCTTGGAGTTCCATTATTAACCACCCACAGATGACTTTCTGGAGCACAACCTCGGAAAATGTCAAGCTTCTCATTTCTTTCCACTTTGTGTCAAAGTACAATATTTGAGTTTAATATTACAGAGTGATTAATCTGTGTACAAGACACTGAATCAATTGTCATGTGCTGCTACAAACCTCGGACATCTGAAGTTTCAGCAGATTGCATAAATGAAGTTTGGAATGCACTTTTTGTTGAAGTAAATCTTCAACTTTGATTAATTTTGGGGTTGTGGGAGCATTTTTCTAAGACGATATACTGTAACTGCTGGAGGCCACCTTCCTGATGTTATCTCCCATAAATAATAAAATTGCAAGCTTTGAACATAAACCTCGTGTGTTTCAATTATCGCATATCCAAATGTGTCCGTCGGCTCTGCACCAACATGTAGAAAGTGTTGTGGTTTTGTAAAAGACCACCATATGCATTCAGAGACGCGTAGGATTTTCCCTAGACAGATATTTCTTTAGTTTATGTGAGATAGATTTCCGACCTTCGTATTTTGGGACTTTGAAAGGGAGGTGCATCGTTAGTTAGAATGTTCAAGTTCTCTTTAATCCCTCCATCTATCAATCCATCTTTTGATCCTTCTTTGACTCCTGCTGCCCATCCATTGCCGGTCCCTCGCCATGTTCGCTTTTAAAACACGTAACTACTCAGGATCCTGCTCTTTTCTCTTCAAACCTCCCCCTCTCTCCTTTACCATTCCACATCCGAAACCATCCCCCCTGTCACAAGTCCACAAGTCATGAATCTCCATTACGTCAAAACAATGGACCAGATTTACCCGTTGACTCGTACAAAAGACTTTTAATCAGATCTGGAAAATAAATAGACTCAGTATTTTCAATTCCTGCAAAACCCCCCATTTGGACACCGTGGAGGCAATCATTAGCCCTGCAGTGGTCTCCGCTCTCTTCACTTGTTGCAAAACAACACATTAAGAGCTGAAGGATAATGACCACTGAAGTTGTTTGCTGCAGCTGATGTCATCATGCACATCTGTTCATTGGACAGCATCATCGTGCAGACAACAATCCCACCCCCTCGAGATGGTTGTGAGAGCAGATCGAGTTTGACCTCGGTATCGAAAGGATGTAGAAACAGAGTGGATCAAGTGTTTGCGGAAAACCCAGAACAGCTGAACCTCCATACAGAGTGGATCAGTTTTGACCACCGTGGTGAGAGGATGAAGAAACTGAGTGAGTGAAGTCAGTTGTGGAAGGCAGAACAGTTAAACTTCTGTGCGGAGTGGATCGGTTTGACCTCCATGGGAGATTGGATGTGCACACTTGTGAATCAAGTTGGTTGTGAGAGCAGATGGTTTTAACCTCCATAGTAGAGCAGATGGCAAGTGCTGTCATGCACCATGTGTCTCTATCCATTGCATGTCTCGATCTGCTGAGCGTTCAATACTCCACTTGCCCAGGCTGCGGGGAGGTTTTATCTCAGAGTGCTCCGATCCACCACACGTCTCCTGCCAGGAGTGCTCTTGACATGTCTTATCTGCCAGAAGTGATGATTTCGACTCTGCTCTCGACTCGACTCATGTGCCAGGACTTTTGATTTGTCTGGCTCTCATCCAACAAGCTCTCCTTACCATGAGTCCTTTGGCCAAGTCTGCACTCATGTCTGCCTGTTTGGACCATGAGAGCCACCAAGGGGAAGCTTGCACACTGCAAGAGTTTGCACGCTACACACTGCACATGTGCATTGAGTCTGCACATGGGATGAGCTTGCACGCTGCATGAGTCTGCACGTGGTACAAGCTTGCACACTGCATGCTGCATAATTCTGCATGCGGAACGAGCTTGCATGCTGCATGCTGCGCAGGTCTGCACATGTTATGAGCTTACACGCATCTTTGTAAGATGAGGAGGAGCAGTACACATGCTCTACTCTGCAGTCTGCACTCTATCTGCTTTCTTCCTCTCTACATTTCTCCAGAATGATTGATGGCCATGTCCTGTGTCTAACACAAATAAGACTGTATAAGTGGGCTCCGGAGGCGTTAAGAATAATTACTGTTCTCTTGCGCCTTTTCATTGTGATTTCTGTCCATCCAATGGAAATACATGATCATGACTGTGATTGTAAATACCTGCCATTGTTGATTGAACAAGTGAAAAAGACATAAAATGTCATAGCCCTCATTGTTTTTGTAATTTTTCTGAATTGAGTTAAAGGGCTAGCCCGTATTTATGTACAACTAAAATGGCCACCAATCTACCAGTTGATCAGATTGCAAAATAAAGTGTATGCCATCATGTACTGTGGTTGGACCAAGTTTTACCAAAATTGGACCATACATGTCTGAGAAATGGTTGGGACACAATTAAGTCACAAAATGGCCTCCAGTTGGCCATCTTGGATCTGATCTCGAAAGAAAATCATTTACTTGTGTAAGCCATCCTTCCTTATCTGTTCACCAAATTTTCTGTCGCCACATTTTCTCGTGCAGTGAGATGTTTTGAATTATAAGCAGTTGGTATGTTTTTGCTTCATGCACGTAACTTCATGGGTTGTTTTTTTTTGTGCGTTTACAGAAGTGTCCGTTGCCTATACACCGCCCAAATAAAGGTACGCGTCAGAAGAACGTGTTGCATGCTTGGAACAAGATCACCCTTTGGGCGGGTACTCTGCTTATATAATGGAAGATGCAATATTTCAAGTGTGCTATCATTACTACAATTACTTAGTAATTAACAAATTGCTAATTACTAAGACTACTTATTAATTAGCAATCTTTAAAACATATCAGTACTTAAGCACATCATATATCAGAGACATAGACATAGGAATTACTTGTGATTGCTTCCTTTCTAATGTATAATGAACGTCCAGTCTCCTTAGACTGTTTTAAAAGCCCATTGTGGTTGCATTCTGCAAATAGCTAAACAACTCAAGTAAATCCACAATTAGTGATTTAGAATTAGCTCTTTATTGAAAATTTTACATCGATAGTAATTTTTAATGTAAACAAAATGGATATATATATATATATATGATGTATATATATGTGTGTATATGTATATGTATATGTATGCATGTATATATTATTTGGGTTAATTGAAACACTCCTTTTGGAAGGTAATTAATGGCCTTATTTAATTATCCTTTATCAAGGCAACATCCTTGGTCATCCCTCTGTCAGCTTGCTGAGGTTTTAATTCGCCATTTTATTCAGCCTATTCAAATATATGCCTTGATTTGGAAACATTATCTACTCTCATGGACTAATCTAATATTCTATATAAAGCTGAGTTTGTGTCTATGGGTCTGTCTGTCTGTCTGTCTCTGTCTGTGGGTCATAAGCTCCGCCCATTCAACAGGCCATGCCCTCCAGCCATCCACAAATCTCCACCATCTTTTCCTCTACACGTAACTCAGATTGTTCTGAAGGCCTCTTGTACATTTGAAGACTGAACAATGCATCTTCTCTTATTAAATGAAGATACCGTTTTGAGGAAAAAAAAGTAACATTTTGATGACAACTCAAATGAGGTAATGCATGTTTTGTACATAGTAATCGTGGCAGCTGTCTAATCTACACCACCCAATGAAGGTGAGTTAATTCTCATATGATGCAGAGGAAAGAAAACAGTGATATTTCATCAAAAAAAAAACTTTGTAGGACGTCAAACGCAGTTACTCTACGTCTGCGAGACAGTGACGCGTTGCTTCTAACTCAATGTTTGCTTTCCTGAATTTGCAATGACTGTTACAAGCAAAAATATCCCATGTTTGCTTCCATGCAAAGTATGAAAAAAAAAACATCCCCACACATGACGTCATCATGCAGCGATGTCTGCAATAGCAGGAATAAACTAATATATAAATGGAGCCTTTTTTAACATCCTAAAACTCATGGAAAAATAATATTATGGAGGATAGAAGATAGAAAGTTTATTTCCTGATTACTATGAGGGGGAGAAGAAGAAAAGTAGGATATATCATGCAAACATGCAAATATGTGATCTGCTTTCATGACAAAATATTAATATGAATATGCTAGTAGTTGGTGCAATATATTGTCGTGGGGGTGGCCGGCCCAGGTTAACCCCCCCCCCCCCCCCCCGACCCAATTTGTGGTGACGGGCGGTTAACACCAATATTCCCGGAGTTGCTGGATGTCTGCCCACTCCACTCGCCTTACTTGCCTGCTGAATCCCCCTTCCTTATCTGCTGGCTTCCGCCCACTCCACCCGCCTTACTGCCTCACCTCTTCCTTGCCTGCCTGCTCCGCCCACTCCCTGGACCGGTGCACGTGCTTCCATGAGCCCCGGCACTGTAATTCGCAGGAGACAACGTGCCAACTCTCAAGGTGGGATCGCTCAGCGAAGTGTCCCCCAATGTGTACTGGGTAGCGCCGTCGGTCGACTGTGCAACGTATTGCGAGGCCGTTAGCCCTCATCTCCTCTCCTTCCTTCTGATTATCTCATCTTCATCGAGTTTGTGTGTGCGTGCATGTAATGGCACCTATCCTAGCTTAAGTTAAGAGTGTAGAAGATATAACGTATAAGTCTGCCCTGTGTCTGCTTTAGTTAGTTGCTTGCCTTTTTGTTGCACCCCACAAATTCCTTGCTATCCCTTTTGTACATAACAATAAACCCATTTACCGTGCCACATCCTTGTCCTCACCTGATTGTTAATAAATGCTTGTATAGAAATGTTCCCAGCTCATTTTTGTCTTTTCCTTCATTGAACCAGCATGGTCCTTATCCTAGCCTAGCCGGGACGTTATCTCCCAACGATCCATTCTTCTAGCCGGTACGTTCCTTGGCAGTTATGCTCGGCTGCATCTTATCCGGTAAGGTGACCCGGTTTGGACAAGGCATACCAAAGGCGTGTCCCACAGTAATTAGGTCACGTGACTATTTTAGGTAACTGTTTAAACTTAGACGGAGGACCCTCGGTTACGTAGTTGAGTTATTGGCATTCACGGTCCATTAGCGACCCGCCATGCCTCGGAGTTATCCATGTGCGACTGCCTGCCATTCCGGAGAGTCTGGTGGGAACCCGAGGTAGATTCCCCCCCTCCCCTCCTCGTGTTCATCTCCCCAGATCCTCAACAGTATACTGGTACTCAGCTTGGCCCAGAGCTGGTTCTTGTTGAACTTGAAATGGGGAGCGCTTCCACCAGCATGTGCACACGCGTGCAAATGGCGTCGTCACTTCTCTTATGGCAAGGTAGACGTATGCCAGGCAATCCGCAAGCAGCTTTCCACATGAAGGCTCAAAATGTGCCAGTCTTCCTCTTTCCAAAGGTGCCACCTGCCTTGTGCATTCCTCACACTGACCTCATGTGTGGGCTCTGCCGATCTCCCGTTCTATCCAGAAGGAAGCCTTCCACAATCCACATGTGCGCAAGCCTGCCTGCCCTCGACCTCGATCACACAGATCTCTCTTTCTTATCTGTCGGAAGCCTCTCACCAACCACACGTTCGGCTGATCTCCCGTCCCATGCAATAGTTGGAAGCCCCTCACAAACCACACGTGCGACCGATCTCCCGTCCTATGCAGTAGTTGGAAGCCCCTTGCAATGCGCGCAGCCTCTTTCTACACTCTCTCCCCTCTGTCCTCTATATCCTCTGCCTCCGGGGCGTGGCCTGCTCGCCTCCAAACCTGGGAAGGTGGGGCTTCTCCTGTTTGTTGTGGTTTCAGGGATGAGTTTCCCAGCTTTGCTGCCTGGCTTGAAATAAAAACAAAACAAAGGGAAAAATCACAGAGGGTAATCATGTCCTCGGGAACTTATTCTTACTCCCTAAGCTCATGAACATCGCACCACCCCTCGTGTGGTGACACGTAACACTTAAGCTCACAGATTCCCTCACTTAGTTACATGGAGTTGCTTTCTACTCGTCCAACGACCAAGCAACTCTACACAATGCTAAATTCCCCATTAAATCCTTCCATCTACCCCCACAGCCATAACAATATTAAGTCAGGAGTTGCTGAAAATGAAGAGGTATGGAAACTGCACACGTGGATGTGGTGCAAATCGGTACTAAATGATTCTCTGTTGGGTGTGTGCATGCCTGCATGCTTGATTACATGTGTCCAGTGGCCAGGTTTCACAGGCGCGCGGTCTGAACTCAAACTTGCATCTGGGCCTGTGGTGTGTGGCACTGTGGAGGAGGTTATGTAGCCATCTCACAAACCATGTGCTTCTGCATGTGGGGAGCAGATGTGCTGTAATGCCAAAGCCATGTGGAGAGCGGTCGTGCTGCGGCATCGAAGCCATAGCATGGAATGTGAGGAGGTTGGAGAAATGCTTATGGAGGTTGGGGGCATGCATGCAGGCCTTGACCAAGTGGATAGCATGGCTTTAAATTTTTAAATGCTCCCGCCCACTTCTGTATAGAACATGGCGGTTAAAAGAAAAAACATTGCTGTTTGGGCGCATTTTATCACCATGGTATTACCTTGGCACCCTGCCTTCTCTCTCTTTACGCTGCCCCCACCCTTCATGCTTCTTTCCTTTGCTTATGTTCCATTCCCTCTCCTCATGCTGTCTTTCCATTCCCTCCCCTCATGCTGTCTTCCCATTCCCTCCCCTCATGCTGTCTTCCCATTCCCTCCCCCTCATGCTGTCTCCCATTCCCTCCCCTCATGCTGTCTTCCATTCCCTCCCCTCATGCTGTCTTCCCATTCCTCCCCTCATGCTGTCTTCACATTCCCTCCCCTCATGTGCCTTCCCATTCCCTCCCCTCATGCTGTCTTCCCATTCCCTCCCCTCATGCTGTCTTCCCATTCCCTCTCCTCATGCTGCCTTCCCATTCCTCTCCTCATGTTGCCTTCCCATTCCCTCCCCTCATGCTGTCTTCCATTCCCTCTCCTCATGCTGCCTTCCCATTCCCTTCCCTCATGCTGCCTTCCCATTCCCTCCCCTCACGCTGCTTTCCTCTCCCCTAACGCTGCCTTCCCTTCCCTTCCCCTCCCCTTCCCTCCCCTGATGCTACCCTCCTCCGGGGAAGGGGGGGGGGGGGGGAAACCCCCCCCCCCGGCCCCCTTTCAAAACCCATCATACAACTCTCTGGAGGTCCAGGAGAGGAAGGGGTGTCGGAGAATGTGCAAATTCGGCAAAGGATTTTTATGTTTTATTTTTTAGCAGTCGGTACTGCTGCTCTGATCAATTCCACAATTCGTCTCAGATTAAGGGATTATAGAGTTTATTGTTTGTGTGGTCATTAAACAATGGCACGAACACTGGCGCAGCTTTTTTGACAATTGAAGGAAAACGCCCTTCCTTCCCTTACTCTTCCCTCGTGCTATCTCCTCCCAAAGTCCCTCCACTCCTCAGGGAGGTCTCTGGGCGGTATCTGGATATTGCTTCGTATTACCCGTTTGAACGTGCAGTTTCAACATACCCAGTTTCATTCAGAAGGGGACCATTCTGTACTATTGCTGGCAGAAGGGGACTACACTCCTCCGCCCTGCCCCCCAAAGAGAGAGATTGAAATACTGTATCCCAACAGCACCAATAAAAATGAGATTATGATATCAGCAGCTGTCCAAGCAGTCCTAAAAGATCCCACACTGAACTTATAACTGGGAGGAATTTAATACAATTGGTAAAGAGGTCACCTTTGCTCTTCTTGTCTCCCACAAGACCTCTTTTTTTTTATACAACTCCTGATATGTTGAGGCTTGGAGTTCCATTATTAACCACCCACAGATGACTTTCTGGAGCACAACCTCGGAAAATGTCAAGCTTCTCATTTCTTTCCACTTTGTGTCAAAGTACAATATTTGAGTTTAATATTACAGAGTGATTAATCTGTGTACAAGACACTGAATCAATTGTCATGTGCTGCTACAAACCTCGGACATCTGAAGTTTCAGCAGATTGCATAAATGAAGTTTGGAATGCACTTTTTGTTGAAGTAAATCTTCAACTTTGATTAATTTTGGGGTTGTGGGAGCATTTTCTAAGACGATATACTGTAACTGCTGGAGGCCACCTTCTGATGTTATCTCCCATAAATAATAAAATTGCAAGCTTTGAACATAAACCTCGTGTGTTTCAATTATCGCATATCCAAATGTGTCGTCGGCTCTGCACCAACATGTAGAAAGTGTTGTGGTTTTGTAAAAGACCACCATATGCATTCAGAGACGCGTAGGATTTTCCCTAGACAGATATTTCTTTAGTTTATGTGAGATAGATTTCCGACCTTCGTATTTTGGACTTTGAAAGGGAGGTGCATCGTTAGTTAGAATGTTCAAGTTCTCTTTAATCCCTCCATCTATCAATCCATCTTTTGATCCTTCTTTGACTCCTGCTGCCCATCCATTGCCGGTCCTCGCCATGTTCGCTTTTAAAACACGTAACTACTCAGGATCCTGCTCTTTCTTTCAAACCTCCCCCTCTCTCCTTTACCATTCCACATCCGAAACCATCCCCCCTGTCACAAGTCCACAAGTCATGAATCTCCATTACGTCAAAACAATGGACCAGATTTACCCGTTGACTCGTACAAAAGACTTTTAATCAGATCTGGAAAATAAATAGACTCAGTATTTTCAATTCCTGCAAAACCCCCCATTTGGACACCGTGGAGGCAATCATTAGCCCTGCAGTGGTCTCCGCTCTCTTCACTTGTTGCAAAACAACACATTAAGAGCTGAAGGATAATGACCACTGAAGTTGTTTGCTGCAGCTGATGTCATCATGCACATCTGTTCATTGGACAGCATCATCGTGCAGAACAACAATCCCACCCCTCGAGATGGTTGTGAAGCAGATCGAGTTTGACCTCGGTATCGAAAGGATGTAGAAACAGAGTGGATCAAGTGTTTGCGGAAAACCCAGAACAGCTGAACCTCCATACAGAGTGGATCAGTTTTGACCACCGTGGTGAGAGGATGAAGAAACTGAGTGAGTGAAGTCAGTTGTGGAAGGCAGAACAGTAAATTCTGTGCGGAGTGGATCGGTTTGACCTCCATGGGAGATTGGATGTGCACACTTGTGAATCAAGTTGGTTGTGAGAGCAGATGGTTTTAACCTCCAAGTAGAGCAGATGGCAAGTGCTGTCATGCACCATGTGTCTCTATCCATTGCATGTCTCGATCTGCTGAGCGTTCAATACCCACTTGCCCAGGCTGCGGGGAGGTTTTATCTCAGAGTGCTCCGATCCACCACACGTCTCCTGCCAGGAGTGCTCTTGACATGTCTTATCTGCCAGAAGTGATGATTTCGACTCTGCTCTCGACTCGACTCATGTGCCAGGACTTTTGATTTGTCTGGCTCTCATCCAACAAGCTCTCCTTACCATGAGTCCTTTGGCCAAGTCTGCACTCATGTCTGCCTGTTTGGACCATGAGAGCCACCAAGGGGAAGCTTGCACACTGCAAGAGTTTGCACGCTACACACTGCACATGTGCATTGAGTCTGCACATGGGATGAGCTTGCACGCTGCGCATGAGTCTGCACGTGGTACAAGCTTGCACACTGCATGCTGCATAATTCTGCATGCGGAACGAGCTTGCATGCTGCATGCTGCGCAGGTCTGCACATGTTATGAGCTTACACGCATCTTTGTAAGATGAGGAGCAGTACACATGCTCTACCTGCAGTCTGCACTCTATCTGCTTTCTTCCTCTCTACATTTCTCCAGAATGATTGATGGCCATGTCCTGTGTCTAACACAATAAGACTGTATAAGTGGGCTCCGGAGGCGTTAAGAATAATTACTGTTCTCTTGCGCCTTTCATTGTGATTTCTGTCCATCCAATGGAAATACATGATCATGACTGTGATTGTAAATACCTGCCATTGTTGATTGAACAAGTGAAAAGACATAAAATGTCATAGCCCTCATTGTTTTTGTAATTTTTTCTGAATTGAGTTAAAGGGCTAGCCCGTATTTATGTACAACTAAAATGGCCACCAATCTACCAGTTGATCAGATTGCAAAATAAAGTGTATGCCATCATGTACTGTGGTTGGACCAAGTTTTACCAAAATTGGACCATACATGTCTGAGAAATGGTTGGGAACAATTAAGTCACAAAATGGCCTCCAGTTGGCCATCTTGGATCTGATCTCGAAAGAAAATCATTTACTTGTGTAAGCCATCCTTCCTTATCTGTTCACCAAATTTTCTGTCGCCACATTTTCTCGTGCAGTGAGATGTTTTGAATTATAAGCAGTTGGTATGTTTTTGCTTCATGCACGTAACTTCATGGGTTGTTTTTTTTGTGCGTTACAGAAGTGTCCGTTGCCTATACACCGCCCAAATAAAGGTACGCGTCAGAAGAACGTGTTGCATGCTTGGAACAAGATCACCCTTTGGGCGGGTACTCTGCTTATATAATGGAAGATGCAATATTTCAAGTGTGCTATCATTACTACAATTACTTAGTAATTAACAAATTGCTAATTACTAAGACTATCTTATTAATTAGCAATCTTTAAAACATATCAGTACTTAAGCACATCATATATCAGAGACATAGACATAGGAATTACTTGTGATTGCTTCCTTTCTAATGTATAATGAACGTCCAGTCCCTTAGACTGTTTAAAAAGCCCATTGTGGTTGCATTCTGCAAATAGCTAAACAACTCAAGTAAATCCACAATTAGTGATTTAGAATTAGCTCTTTATTGAAAATTTTACATCGATAGTAATTTTTAATGTAAACAAAATGGATATATATATATATATATGATGTATATAATGTGTGTATATGTATATGTATATGTAGCATGTATATATTATTTGGGTTAATTGAAACACTCCTTTTGGAAGGTAATTAATGGCCTTATTTAATTATCCTTTATCAAGGCAACATCCTTGGTCATCCCTCTGTCAGCTTGCTGAGGTTTTAATTCGCCATTTTATTCAGCCTATTCAAAATTATGCCTTGATTTGGAAACATTATCTACTCTCATGGACTAATCTAATATTCTATATAAAGCTGAGTTTGTGTCTATGGGTCTGTCTGTCTGTCTGTCTCTGTCTGTGGGTCATAAGCTCCGCCCATTCAACAGGCCATGCCCTCCAGCCATCCACAAATCTCCACCATCTTTTCCTCTACACGTAACTCAGATTGTTCTGAAGGCCTCTTGTACATTTGAAGACTGAACAATGCATCTTCTCTTATTAAATGAAGATACCGTTTTGAGGAAAAAAAAGTAACATTTTGATGACAACTCAAATGAGGTAATGCATGTTTTGTACATAGTAATCGTGGCAGCTGTCTAATCTACACCACCCAATGAAGGGAGTTAATTCTCATATGATGCAGAGGAAAGAAAAAGTGATATTTCATCAAAAAAAAAACTTTGTAGGACGTCAAACGCAGTTACTCTACGTCTGCGAGACAGTGACGCGTTGCTTCTAACTCAATGTTTGCTTTCCTGAATTTGCAATGACTGTTACAAGCAAAAATATCCCATGTTTGCTTCCATGCAAAGTATGAAAAAAAAAACATCCCCACACATGACGTCATCATGCAGCGATGTCTGCAATAGCAGGAATAAACTAATATATAAATGGAGCCTTTTTTAACATCCTAAAACTCATGGAAAAATAATATTATGGAGGATAGAAGATAGAAAGTTTATTCCCTGATTACTATGAGGGGGAGAAGAAGAAAAGTAGGATATATCATGCAAACATGCAAATATGTTGATCTGCTTTCATGACAAAATATTAATATGAATATGCAGTAGTTGGTGCAATATATTGTCGTGGGGGTGGCCGGCCCAGGTTAACCCCCCCCCCCCCGACCCAATTTGTGGTGACGGGCGGTTAACACCAATATTCCCGGAGTTGCTGGATGTCTGCCCACTCCACTCGCCTTACTTGCCTGCTGAATCCCCCTCCTTATCTGCTGGTTCCGCCCACTCCACCCGCCTTACTGCCTCACCTCTTCCTTGCCTGCCTGCTCCGCCCACTCCCTGGACCGGTGCACGTGCTTCCATGAGCCCGGCACTGTAATTCGCAGGAGACAACGTGCCAACTCATCGTGGGATCGCTCAGCGAAGTGTCCCCCAATGTGTACTGGGTAGCGCCGTCGGTCGACTGTGCAACGTATTGCGAGGCCGTTAGCCCTCATCTCCTCTCTTCCTTCTGATTATCTCATCTTCATCGAGTTTGTGTGTGCGTGCATGTAATGGCACCTATCCTAGCTTAAGTTAAGAGTGTAGAAGATATAACGTATAAGTCTGCCCTGTGTCTGCTTTAGTTAGTTGCTTGCCTTTTTGTTGCACCCCACAAATTCCTTGCTATCCCTTTTGTACATAACAAACCCCATTTACCGTGCCACATCCTTGTCCTCACCTGATTGTTAATAAATGCTTGTATAGAAAGGTTCCCAGCTCATTTTTGTCTTTTCCTTCATTGAACCAGCATGGTCCTTATCCTAGCCTAGCCGGGACGTTATCTCCCAACGATCCATTCTTCTAGCCGGTACGTTCCTTGGCAGTTATGCTCGGCTGCATCTTATCCGGTAAGGTGACCCGGTTTGGACAAGGCATACCAAAGGCGTGTCCCACAGTAATTAGGTCACGTGACTATTTTAGGTAACTGTTTAAACTTAGACGAGGACCCTCGGTTACGTAGTTGAGTTATTGGCATTCACGGTCCATTAGCGACCCGCCATGCCTCGGATTTATCCATGTGCGACTGCCTGCCATTCCGGAGAGTCTGGTGGGAACCCGAGGTAGATTCCCCCCCCCCTCCTCGTGTTCATCTCCCCAGATCCTCAACAGTATACTGGTACTCAGCTTGGCCCAGAGCTGGTTCTTGTTGAACTTGAAATGGGGAGCGCTTCCACCAGCATGTGCACAGCGTGCAAATGGCGTCGTCACTTCTCTTATGGCAAGGTAGACGTATGCCAGGCAATCCGCAAGCAGCTTTCCACATGAAAGGCTCAAAATGTGCCAGTCTTCCTCTTTCCAAAGGTGCCACCTGCCTTGTGCATTCCTCACACTGACCTCATGTGTGGGCTCTGCGATCTCCCGTTCTATCCAGAAGGAAGCCTTCCACAATCCACATGTGCGCAAGCCTGCCTGCCCTCGCCTCGATCACACAGATCTCTCTTTCTATCTGGTCGGAAGCCTCTCACCAACCACACGTTCGGCCGATCTCCCGTCCCATGCAATAGTTGGAAGCCCTCACAAACCACACGTGCGACCGATCTCCATCCTATGCAGTAGTTGGAAGCCCCTTGCAATGCGCCAGCCTCTTCTCTACGCTCTCTCCCCTCTGTCCTCTATATCCTCTGCCTCCGGGGCGTGGCCTGCTCGCCTCCAAACCTGGGAAGGTGGGGCTTCTCCTGTTTGTTGTGGTTTCAGGGATGAGTTTCCCAGCTTTGCTCCTGGCTTGAAATAAAAACAAAACAAAGGGAAAAATCACAGAGGGTAATCATGTCCTCGGGAACTTATTCTTACTCCCTAAGCTCATGAACATCGCACCACCTCGTGTGGTGACACGTAACACTTAAGCTCACAGATTCCCTCACTTAGTTACATGGAGTTGCTTTCTACTCGTCCAACGACCAAGCAACTCTACACAATGCTAAATTCCCCATTAAATCCTTCCATCTACCCCACAGCCATAACAATATTAAGTCAGGAGTTGCTGAAAATGAAGAGGTATGGAAACTGCACACGTGGATGTGGTGCAAATCGGTACTAAATGATTCTCTGTTGGTGTGTGCATGCCTGCATGCTTGATTACATGTGTCCAGTGGCCAGGTTTCACAGGCGCGCGGTCTGAACTCAAACTTGCATCTGGGCCTGTGGTGTGTGGCACTGTGGAGGAGGTTATGTAGCCATCTCACAAACATGTGCTTCTGCATGTGGGGAGCAGATGTGCTGTAATGCCAAAGCCATGTGGAGAGCGGTCGTGCTGCGGCATCGAAGCCATAGCATGGAATGTGAGGAGGTTGGAGAAATGCTTATGGAGGTTGGGGGCATGCATGCAGGCCTTGACCAAGTGGATAGCATGGCTTTAAATTTTAAATGCTCCCGCCCACTTCTGTATAGAACATGGCGGTTAAAAGAAAAAACATTGCTGTTTGGGCGCATTTTATAACATGGTATTACCTTGGCACCCTGCCTTCTCTCTCTTACGCTGCCCCCACCCTTCATGCTTCTTTCTTTTGCCCTTATGCTTCCCATTCCCTCTCCTCATGCTGTCTTTCCATTCCCTCCCTCATGCTGTCTTCCCATTCCCTCCCCTCATGCTGTCTTCCCATTCCCTCCCCTCATGCTGTCTTCCATTCCCTACCCTCCATGCTGTCTTCCATTCCCTCCCCTCATGCTGTCTTCCCATTCCCTCCCCTCATGCGTCTTCCATTCCCCCCTCATGCTGTCTTCACATTCCCTCCCCTCATGTTGCCTTCCCATTCCCTCCCCTCATGCTGTCTTCCCATTCCCTCTCCTCATGCTGCTCTTCCCATTCCTCTCCCTCATGTTGCCTTCCATTCCCTCCCTCATGCTGTCTCTCGATTCCCTTCCTCATGCTGCCTTCCCATTCCTCCCTCATGCTGCCTTCCCATTCCCTCCCCTCACGCTGCTTCTCTCTCTCCCTAACGCTGCCTTCCCTTCCCTTCCCCTCCCCTTCCCTCCCCTGATGCTACCCTCCTCCGAAACCCCCTCAACCATCATACAACTCTCTGGAGGTCCAGGAGAGGAAGGGGTGTCGGAGAATGTGCAAATTCGGCAAAGGATTTTTATGTTTTATTTTTTAGCAGTCGGTACTGCTGCTCTGATCAATTCCACAATTCGTCTCAGATTAAGGGATTATAGAGTTTATTGTTTGTGTGGTCATTAAACAATGGCACGAACACTGGCGCAGCTTTTTTGACAATTGAAGGAAAACGCCCTTCCTTCCCTTACTCTTCCCTCGTGCTATCTCCTCCCAAAGTCCCTCCACTCCTCAGGGAGGTCTCTGGGCGGTATCTGGATATTGCTTCGTATTACCCGTTTGAACGTGCAGTTTCAACATACCCAGTTTCATTCAGAAGGGGACCATTCTGTACTATTGCTGGCAGAAGGGGACTACACTCCTCCGCCCTGCCCCCATCATTCCCTCAAGTTCCCTGATCAAACGCATGTCCTAGAACATCCCTCCCCCCCCACCCACTATATCCCTCTCTCCCCCATCCTCCTCATTGCCCCCACCCAGATTGTATTGCGACGTGTGGTGAGGCCTTGCTCTCTCCCCCATTCCTGCCCCCCCCCATTTCCTAGTTTTGCTTTCCTCACCCCATTCTCACCCCCCTCCCTTCTCCTCACCCCCCCTCCCTTCTACTCACACCCCTCCCTTCCCCTCCCCCCCCACACCCGACTTGATATTCCCGTCAGCCATACGATGGGTTGTATTTGCTCATGTATCATAAGGTCGGTAAGCCTCCGAATATTGCATAGCGTTTGAAAAATGTTAAACGTAAAATCTGCAACAATTACATTTAAGAAAATACTTCAAGTGTCTAATTATAGTATGTTTCAATTTTTGAAGTGTACCAATCCATTGACCTGAAAATCAGGCCTCCAAGGTTCAAAACATTGAAAAAGATGGATACAATAAGGTATTTTCAGTATAGTTACTGTTGTTGTAATTTTATTTCCCGATTGAACAACAACAACAACAACAACAACCACCACCACCACCACCACCACCACCACCACCACCACCCCTCAAGCTGAACGATGTAGTTCTTCAAAAAGGGTGGATGTTTAAAGCGGTATTCACAATTGTTTTTCCAAAAAGACAATGA
>CM068961.1:54364746-54377698 GCA_035128595.1 Eptatretus atami
AACCCACAAACCCAAAACCCCCACCCCCCCCCCCCAAAACAACCCCAACCCCACAAACACCCACCACCCCCCCACCCCACCAAACCCCCACCCCCCCCCCACCCCACCCAAACCCCCCCAAAACCCCCACCCACAACCACCCCACCCACCCCCCAAAACCCCCACCCAAACCCCCCCCACCAAACCACCCCCCACACCACCCCCCCACCCCAAAACCACAAAACCCCACCAACAAACCCCCCCACCACCAAACCCCAACCCAAAAACACCCCAAACAACCCCCCACACCACCCCCAACCCCCCCAAACACCCCCCACCCCAACAAAAACAACCACCCCCCAACCCCCCACCCCCCCCACACACCACACCCAAACCCACCCACCCCCCCAAACCCCACCCCCACACCCCACACCACCCCAACAAAACCCCCCCCAACAACACACACCCCCCCTCACCCCCCCCCCCACAACAACCCACCCCACACCCACACCACACCCGCCCCCCCCAACAACCCCAACACCCCACCCCCCACCCCCCACACCACAACCCCAACACAACACAAAAAACCCCCCACAAAAAAAAAAAAAAAAAAACCCCACCCACAACCACCAACCCCAAAACCCCCCCCAACAAAAACACCCCCCCCCCCACCAAAAAAAACCGCCCCCCACAAACCCCAACACAAACCAACCCACCCCACACCAACCCACCCCCAAACACCAAAAAAACCCCCCCCAAAAACCCACCCCCACCCCACCCCAACCCAAACCCACAACCCAAAACCAAAAAACCACCAACCCAAAACACCCCCACAAACAAAACCAAAAACAACAAACACAAAACACCCCCCCCACAAAAAAACCACCCCAACCCCCCCCCCCCCCCCCCCACCACACCAAACCAACAAAACCAACCCCCCCCCACACCCCAACAAAACACAACCCCAACACCCCCCGCCCACCCACCCCCACACAACAAAAAACCAACCACCACCCCAACCCCCACCCCCAAACCCCAACCAACCATCCCCCAAAACCCCAAACCACCAAACCCCCAACCCCACCCCCACCACACACCAAAACCCAACCAACCCAAACACCACACCCCCCAACCCACCAAAACAAACCAACCCACAAACAAAAACAACCACCCCAACCCACCCACCAACACCCACCCCCACAAACCCCAACACCCAAAAACAAACTCACGCATAGACCACAGACCACATAAATAACTTGACCAACCACCGGTTAAACAAAAGAATCTGGCTGAACCACAAAACAAGCAACAACGAATACAATATGTGGAAATGAAAGAAAACAGGCTTAACCTTTACCTCACGATAATACAGTTCTTGTCAGCTTTCGTCGAGATTATGTCACTAACAAACCCGGCGACATAATATGAGTAAGCGTCCATACTCTTGAAGGCTTTCAGGCTGGCTTGAGTGTAAGGACTCGGCTTTCAACAAGGTAAACATAGATGTCAAGGGAAACGATTTGAGGCCAAAATTTCCTTTCTGTTGTCCATTTATCCTTTGAAATAATATAAGGATCTTCAGTAAGACCACACAGCTTCATTTTTCGCAGTACCTCTTCTTAGGAATATCATCTAATCCATGGAAATAGCCCAGAAGTTCGCGTGACACGTGCGTGGTAGGCATGATTTTTGCCACTCAATATGGCGGAGCCTTACCTTCCGCTGTGACGTCACATCGCCTTAGTGCATAGGGTCAATAGTCATGTTGTTGGGAACATTATCTTTTGTTGGTTTGGTCATTTTCTACATCGTGATTGTGAACTATCATTGAAGAAAGACAGCACTCTGAGTGTTCCAACGTCATTGAACCATTGTTTAGTTAACAAGAGATCCTGAGTTCTTATCCCATCCTCTGAACGTTTAATTATTTATTTTTAATCAAAATCTGGACTGAATTGTAAACATTCTGAAATGATAAACAATTAAATCACCTCCTCTGCTCGGAATAATTATATTTTTCAATACAATGTAAATTTTTGCGCTCCTCGACCTAAAATCTTAATCCGCCCCTGACTGAAGACCTGGTAGGTCTCGGTTCCATCTCTTGAAACCCACCCACATTGGAGATATCAGTCAACAACAGCAACACACACACACACACACACACACACACAACACAACAACACACAACAAATTTCAAATGGCTCTTAGAGCTGAAAATATGCAGAAGCATTACCTATGAATGGTCAGAGGTGTACTTTGATAAGACCATTCATGAGCCTTGCTTTCTTCAACCAACTCATTTTTCATTACTTTAGGGAATCTTGATGAACAATATGTTCAACCATTTCCAGGTGACGCATTTAACGAGATGGGTGCAGTACCTTTGGTAAGTGATTCACACCACAACCCAGCACTTATGCACAAAAGTCTGTTTGAACAATGTGACATAAATGGTATAAAGATGGAGGTGGGAATTATCAAAGTCAGAGCCATGGGAAAACTAGGGATGGAGAGGGGGGGGTAAAACACCTCCCACTCTGCAAAGTCAGAGAATTTCTTCTGTGCTCTTGAAAAAAAAGCATCCCAGATGAGAAATAGAACGATTATTTTCGGACACATATCCAATCATTTTGACGCCTCTGTGTTGTTATCTCACACACACAAAGCGAAGAGTGTGGTTAAGCAATTGGTTCACTTTGTCTGTCTGCTTGTCGACAAACGTCAGTTTATAATTGGGGAACAATTTGATTTCATTATATTTTGAACACGAATCTGAACAAGAATCAGAAAATGAACCTGTTGTTTAGCAGTACTTTGGCTGTGAATTTGTCCCGATCGCACATGCCCATGAGCAGTGAGATAAATTTCGAACTCGGTCTGCCTGTCTGGCAGTCAAACAATATTTAAAATCATTCCAAGCAGGAAGCTTAGTTTTTAGCAATGTCATAAAGGACACAAACAACAGGCACAAAGAAATAATGTCACAAGTTAAATAAGGTAAAACTTCAGAATTATTTTTTTTTCTCCAACCTTTAAAATCTTTATTTTATTTCAATTGAATTATATACTTCAACACTAGAACACAAATCACCATTTTGGCACTTTCAAAAACCTGTCATTTAGCAGTACTTGGACAAAATATTACACCATTTTACATTATGCATGCCATTCAAATTTGCAGCTCACAGACCCAGTCGGTGTCCTTTTTTCTCAAGACTGCGTGTGGTAAGGTGTTCTATGAACGCCCTAGTTTGAAGTCTGTTTTAAAGTCTCTCTACGAGGGGAAGGAGGGGGCCAAGGCGACAGGTTTTGAGAAAAATTGCCTGGGCTGATGTTAAATTTTGTGTCTCTTTTCAGAAAAGGGGACATCTTGGGGATCAGAAAACCAATGTTGGACATCAGGATAGTTATGTTTGTGGGGTACATGAAGGGATTTCATAGGAGAGATAGGATTGTATCGAGTTGCTTGGCTATGTAAACTAAGTGGGGAAATTGTGAGCTTCAGTGTCACTTGTCACCACACGGGGGGTGGTGCGGTGTTAAATAGATAGGGATTAAGGATAATTTCCCCAGTATGTAATTGCCCCCCTGCGACTTTTCCCTATGTTTTTGTTTTACAAACCAGCAATGATAGAATTATGTTTTTATAACCACAGCCACCATTACAAACGAGCTGCATGACCAAGTTGGAAGAAGCCCTGCATCCAAGGGTGACGGCAGGCGAAGTCACGCCCCCGAGACTGGTGATTGATGGGTGTGATGTAGTAGGAAGAAGAAGAGCACGTATGAGGGAGGCGATCAGAGAGGATGGGGAAGCAGCTCGTAGTGAGGAGCGAACGCACGAATGGAGTTCGGTGTGAGGGAGGCGATCAGAAGAGCAGAGCGCATCTCGGCAAGAGAACGGAGAGGCAAGCGATCAGAGAGGACGGGGAAGCAGCTGGTTGCGAGGAGCAAACGCACAAGTGGAGTTTAGTGTGAGGCAGGCAATCAGAGAAACCAGACCACGTCTTGGCAAGAAAATGGAGAGGCAGGATCGGCGGTCAAAAGAGCAGTGCATTATGGCTGGCTTTCCTTCTACGCATGAAGAAGAGTGAGGTTGAAGTTGTAGTCATGAGAGGGACGTGACTGGGATGGAGGATCTCGCTTCACTCTCCTCTCGGCAGGACGAAATAGCTGTGTGATTCTCGTATTCATACTGAGGCAAATTGGCCGCTTGCTCAGTAAGATGCTGGCCATTGACTCTTGGTTGGTCGTGAGAGATGGACCTCAAAGCCTCGTGTATATCACCGAAGGGAGAGAGCGGGAGCAGCAAGTGTGGCTGATGAAGAAGCTTCACTGCGGTCCGGGAGCCCTGACGTCGAATATTGCCTCACAAATTGCTCAGCGCCATTTTTGGGGTGCGGTTACCCGCATACTGATGACGTGGTTCGAGGAACAACTTGACTTTAATCGAATGTTACACTTGAAACACCAATTGGAACATGAATCGGAAAATGAACCTATAGTTTATCAGAAATTTGGAGCATGGTGGTGGCTTAATGGTTGGGGTGGTGGGCTTGGGATCCTAGGATCCTGAGTTCAAATCTCCCTCAGCTGTTGAGTTAATACCAGGTGGGGTTGACTCTACCTGTCATCTTTCTGAGGTCGGCAAAATGAGTGCCAGCTTGCTGGTATCCTGTGTCAGAATGACAATCAGAATGGTATCCAGGATTGTGTTCAATAGCCGAGGAGACTGCTTAGGCAGCATCAACTCTCTGCACAGAGTATGGTCCCAATGGATGGATGGATGATGGCTTAACGGTTGAGGTGGCGGCTTAAAGGGGAACTCAAATGCAAAAAATGTTTTTCTGAAAATTGCTGAAAATCATTCAATCATGGTCTAATTTGAAAGAAAAAAATGTTGAAGTTTTTTTTTTTACCAATCCCAAAGTACCGAAAAACGCCCTAGAGTGTCGATTTTCCCCAGTGACGTCACACCTTGAACCCATCTTGATCCAAATGACTGCTTACATGGAGAAAGTGTGTTTCGAGCTTGGATTCCAATACCGATTCCACCGTCATTATCAATTCTGAAGATTCTCAGTATGTTGAAACTGATTGGTGGGATTTTGAAGAACCTAATGGAGACAAAATTGGTGATGGAAACACTTTCAGGGGGATTATGGAGCCGGATTGTTTTGAGCCTGATGCGAGCGATTCAGACGAAGATGGCGACAATCAAAGTGTTCGTGAAGATGAAAACGCCGGTCGCATGTTCACTCCAGATTGGTCGGTTTTGTTTTTTCCGTTCAATTGACGGTTTATAAGGGATTTTATATTCATTGATAAATCAGTATAAGGGCTGCATTGATAAGGGGCTGCATCGATGGCGGTAAATTTCCAAAAAAATGTTTTTTTCTACAACCTTTAAAATCTTTATTTTATTTCAATTGAATTATATACTTCAACACTGTAGAACACAAATCACCTTTTGGAACTTTCAAAACACTTCTGCAACCCTACAAAACCCGACAAGATCAAGGACAGTGAAAATCTGCAACAATCAGGTCAATTGCATAATTTCTAAGTCCTTGAATTTTCACCAATATTCCTTGATCTTGTAGCTTAGTAGCTTTCTGTCTCTGTTCAGTTACCATAACATTCAGTTACTTCAAGTCCACTGCAGATGATATGCTGGGTTTATCCGAAGATCTGCTGTCACTGACTGGAACAGGGGCTTTATGGGTTTTCATCCATTTAAACTTCTGCTTTTCCACTTGTTGTTTTTGTGAGTGTAACTACTTCTGCACGTTCTATGGCACTTAAGTTTCTTAGCCAGGAACTCTTCTATATCTTGAACAGAAGTCCACAGCCTCTCATCTTGCCATGATTCTAAGGCCTTTTGAAAGGTGATCATTCCCATCCTGGTCAGATTTTTGAGCTCATCAGAAGTCTGAGTCTGGCATATGATGCATAAAGTGAAGTCACTGACAAGAGGCAAAAGTCTTCTCTTTGCGAGATAAAAGCAGGATCCACTCCCGTTCATGTTATGCATAATATATAAGTGACTAATTGCACTACGACTACTGCTATGTTAATGTTGGTTAGATGAGTGTGTCTCCACCACTGGTTCGTATCTCTTCACCAAAAAAGGCTTAGCGTTTAGGATGGCTGGCTTAGGATCTTAGGATCCTCGGGTCCTGAGTTCGAGCCTTTTTAGCTACTGAATTAACACCAGTTGGAGTTGACTCAGCCTGTCATCCTTCTAAGTTCAGTGAAATGAGCACCAGTGTATTGGTGGAGGTACACAGCATCAGTAGCACATCTGTTCTTCCAAGAAATGATGGTTACCTGGCAGCGCAGCTGCTATATGCAAGAACAGAACAGCATCATAGAGGACATTTAGCCAGACAGTATGAATTTATCAGGATATTTTTTATTGTTATTAGTAAGACTTACCAAAGCTTATTTCACCAACAAAGCCACATCACCAAGTGATTTATATATCCTGAATATGTCCTGTAGACTCATTTCCAGCAGCAAAAGCATATTACACAACAATTGTGACTTGGAATGCAAATTATCAAAATTAGGTAATATTAGTAAGATACTGTTTTTCCTGAACATTTTGACAACTTGATTATTGAAGTATGACAAGCAGTTATGAAATGACAGTAATTTGAAGAACCATATCACCATGTTGAATTCTGCAATTTAAGACGTCAGGTACAGACCGACTCGTAGTGTTCTTACTAAAGTGCTGCTGACTGGCTATTGCAAGAGTTTTGACAAATCCAACATTGCATTTCTTATTCATGGATGAATCCTCCAGACATGAACAGGTTGTAAAATTTTATATCTGGGGCTGTAAGGTTCAACTCCATATTGGCTCTGTACAGATTTTGTCCGCCCTACTACTCGTTCATTGTTGCCGTGTACTCTTTCACAGAAAGTTAATGTCTTCAATAAGAAACCTCGTGACCTGCAATAGGTTATCTTCCCCAAAATTCTTCCTTTATCCTTTTACGATCTCTATCCCTGGATATGATTCCAGCAAATCCTGTTCATCGTCGTCGATGTGAAGGATGTGCTCTGCGGTTTCCCAAACATACCTCCTACATCTTGTATCTCATACAGCCACCTCTGATGCATACAGTGCATATGAAACTGGTAAATCACTGAATATTGAGAATTGCTTCAAATTGAAACGTCTCGATTCTTCACAGTTCATTAAGCTTACTCAGCTAATATGCTGCGGTCACATTGCAACATATACCCAGCAGCCTCATGCCATTTCGTTCATCATTTCTCAACCCATCCTACGACATGGTGTTCATATCTGTGAATGAGTCAGTATTCATGGTTCAGGTTAGCTACCATAAGACTACGACTTCTTTTTTTTGGGGGGATACATCGTCTAGGCTCGTGGAAGGGCTAGTACACTGAACGGATCAGGACAATAACAGGAAAAAAAACAGGATGCAAAAAACATAAAACAGGATGCAAAGGCAACAGGAGAGATGCATGCAAAAGGAGCAGTAGGGAGAGGGAGGAAACACCAACAGCAGAGTTGAAGGCTAAGATAGAGGGACACTTGGACAAGCAATGGGTGTGGTGAGAATGGAGTGGACAAGATGGACACAGAAGGAAACTTCAATGAGGGAAAACTGGAAATTTGGAAGGAGGAAGGATTGGAGTGGGGTGGGGGGGGTGGTTTACGAGAGAAGAAAAGATCATGGTTTTGTTTTTGGGATGATCTGAGATGGTGGTGAACAGCCGTGTTGAAGAATGAGATTGAAGAGGTTGTGGAAGTTGGTTCCACAGGAAAAAAAGAGGAACACATGAGTAGAAGTGAGCAGTGATCCTGGATTTCAGTAGTTTCACCAGAAGGAGGTTGATGGTGGACCATGCGAGCCCTGCAGAAACCTGGGGAAGACAAAGCACAGAGAGAGCAGAGGGTGCAAGACCAGAAAGGAGGCAGCAGAAGACAGAGATCACCGACCTGTCTGTGTTGGTGAAGAGATAAGCCCACAGACTCAGCTTCATCGCGGGAGATTCCAATGATCTTAAAGGCCTTGGTTTCCACGGCATCAAGCTGAGAAAGATGTGAGACAGGGGAGCCAGCCCAGAGGAAAGAGCAGTACTCCATCAAGCTGTGAATGAAGGCCTTGCAGGTGGATAGAAGTTCAGGTGTGGCAAGGAAGGACTTTGTATAACGGAGGATTCCCAGTCTGGTGCCAGGCTTTGGAGGCCAATTTTGAAATGTGGCTTGTCCAAGAAAGATCATGGCTGATAGTGAGACCCAGGAGATTGAATGACTGAACTTCCTCAAGAAGATTATGAAGAAAGTAGATAGGAGGGTTTGCCAGATGGTCTTTTTGGAGATAGATCATGAGACAGTGAGATTTGTCAGGATTGAAAGATGTATTCCAAGCGTTTTACCAGCTTGTGATTTTTTTTCAAGGTCTGACGAGAGGGAAGAGGCTGCAGCCTGCCTTTCTGAAGGATGAGAGATGTCAGGGCAGAGGTTGGAGTCATAATCAAATAGATAAAGAAGATTTTCTGGAGAGTCAGAGAGATTACTATCAGGTCAGGCCAGATCAAACATGTAACTTGCTCCAGGTACCATGTAAACCTGTACTAACCTGTTTCATTGTCGAGTTGTCGGCAACAAAACTGTCTCCCCCACCAGGTTTACTGGTGAGGAGAGTGTATAGAGATGGACACCCAGCACAATTAAAAACAAAACCTGTCAAAGGGCGGATGAGCTCCTTGTAAGCCAACGAACATCCATATCTGGTGACCAACTGTGTCTGCGGACGACTTCCTGCAGTTGGGTACCTCTTTCTCGTAGGTTCTTGGCAGGATTTGCACTCTGGTCACCATAAAACACTTCATTCTGGAACATACACAAATAAAACTATGAAAAACCCACTCCTTGGGAGTACCTCCTGTGTAGCTGCTCTTTGCAAGGCAGCTCACCGGATGATGGGATTGGGGCAAAACCTTCGGGACCTCCATTATTTGATGATAGGAGGAAAGCCACGAGGAACCCTTGTTGGGTAGGTTTGTGGTGGTGTGTGGCGGGGTGATGCTGAGTTGTTGTCCACCAGACGGCGGTCTCCTCGGGTGAACTTGAGGTAGTCTCTTCAGGTGGGAGCCTGAAATGTCCAGCATTTGAATAACAGTATTGCAGCACTCTCTGAGGTTCGGAGTCTGGATAGTGGTGAGATCATGGCAGGTGTTTACACCAACTACTGGTCTGGTGGAGGAAGCTTACACAAACTAATAGGACTGGACCCATAACACTGCCTTGGGGCACTCCAGCCTTGACAGGAAGATGAGGTGAAAGGATTCCGTTGAGAGCCACACATTGGCTATGAGAGTGGAGGAAGTCAGTGAGTCAAGTGAGGAGTTGGCCTTGGATGCCATTGGCAGAGCGTTTGAAGAGTAATGCAGAATGCCAGACTGCATCAAAAGCACGAGATATGTCCAGAGAAACAGCCCTGATCTCATGTCTGACAATGAGTATCTCCATCCATTGTTGAGTGAGTAGAAGCAGCATGTCTAAGCTGAAGTGACCTTGTCTGAAACAAATTTAGTGATCTGAGATAAGGTTGTTGGAGAAAAATAAATATTTCATATCAACTGCGATGATGGATTCCATGAACTTGCTGGTGATTGGAAGCAAACTGATCGGTTTGTTGTTAAGGGGATCAGTTTTTGCACCTTTTTTATGTAATGCAGTGATGTTGGTGGAGTTCCAAGCAGATGGACGATGACCCAGTGCAAATGACAGGGTGAAAAGGGCAGAGAGAGGACGTGCAAGAGCAGCAGAGAAGGTTTTTAGGACATGTGAGCTGATGCCATCCAGTCCAGGAGCAGATTCAGTCGAGTGTTGAAAGAACCTTCTCTACCTTTTCAGGGCCAAATTACACACAGTCCAAGAGTAGTCGGGTACGACAGGGAAGGGTGGATATCGAGAGTGAGAGGTTGGACACAAGATTTGGAAGCAAACACAGAATTGAGGAATTCGGCCTTCTCAAGAGCAGAGTCAGCTGTGGTGCCATTTGAAGAGAGGAAGGGATGGAAGGGGAACATACACCAGAAACAGACCTTAACAAGTTGCCACCAGGTTTTAGAGGAGGGAGTCAAGTTTGAAAGTTCATTCTTGAGGTTGGACAGATGTTGTTTTCTGGCTCTCCTGAGAGTGGACACACACTTGTTGTGGACTTTTTAGAATGCACTGAAATTGCCTTTGGTTGGATTAGCCTTCCAGGAATTGAAAGCAAGTTGTTTCAGAGCACCTCTCTCACCACAGGGTTCAGTGTACCATGGGTGGGAATAAGGGAAGAATATTTGAAGATGTCTGTGCATCAGAGAGAGAGCAGGTTTCTGTGGAAGAATTCCCAGGTTGAGTTTATATTAGCGATAGTAGATATGGGAGAGCAGTCCTCAAGAGAGATGACTGATTGCAGTCTCAGCCCATCTGCTTGAGTGAACTGCCAGACTCGCTGGCATTGAGGCTGCTCTTTGAGAATAGCCTGAGAGATATTTCTTTCAAAATCATACTACTATTAATACTAATACTACTACTACAGTACTACTGTTACGGATTTGGAAACCTTGTGCACACAGATGGTCAGCAGTCCCCGCAGTTCAGTTTATTCAATAAGTATGTGTTATAGTTAGGGTCCCATCCCCGATGTCTAACGGGAATTACATGTGTTCTGCGAAGTTTCTTTATAGTTAGTTTTTTACAACAAATCCCCTTCACTTCTTCAAACCACCGACTCCATTGCCCACGTGTTTTTGGCTGAAGGCGTGGGTGGAGCCTCCATCACTCAGATCGAGGCTCCGCTCCGAGAAAGGGCATGGAGCGTTTCCTCCAGCCAATGGGGAAGGGCGAGCAGGGGCGAGGCGCTCCGGCCAATGGGAGGCCAGCGTGCCAAAAGCTACTACAGAGCCTCTTCTGGGGGCGGGCCTCCGAGACGCCCCGGACACCCCCCCCCCCCGAGATGCCCCGTCCAATCAGGAGGCTCATGACCTGAGGGCCGGCTCCGCCCAGCCAGATGAAGTGTTCGCCTCGTAAAGGAGAGTAGAGTTGGTTGTCAGGACCAGAGTATGGCAGTCGGGTGGCGAGCAGTCATCGTGGCCGATTGCTTCTGGTGTAGCGCCGTGGCTTGGTCTCGTCATGTTCTGTGGTCCTTCGCGGTGGCTCATCATGGTGGTGGAGGCCGAGCAGCCAGGGTCGTGGCCCCGTGGATTTTGGAGGCATGTGTTCGAGTCCCACCATGGTGGTTGAAGTCCGGTATGACCGCACGAGGCGAAGAGGTACCCGACAAGGCCCTGGTCCCCAGCTCGCCTTTCCTCCTGGGCTGAGGACCGAATAAAGACCCCACGGGGTCCATTTCGTGTGTGTGTGTGTGTGTGTGTGTGTGTGTGTTGTGTGTGTGTTGTGTGTGTGTTGTGTGTGTGTGTGTGTGTGTGTGTGTTGGTGCCGTGAAGTAGAAATTGTTGGTTTTGTTCATTGAACATTGCTTTTATTCCGATAACTCTGCTCTTTGTGCTCCCCTGCCCCCCTGATAAATAAACCCCCAATTGTTCAATGTACCAGCTTCTGTCTGTCACTTTCTTTCATTGACCCAGCACGGTGCGTAATGAGAATTAGAGAGGCCATGTGCTGTTAGTTGTCATTGGCACCGGCGCGGCTCTGTTAACTCCCGCTCGGTTACACCCGACCCGAGTCAGTACATGCGACTCGGTTCGGACAGAGTCGGCCAAGGGTGTGGTTTCCCCGGTAGCTAGACGGTGTGAGTACTTGGGTAAATTGGAATTAGACAAGTGGACCCTACCTCACGCCGTTAAATTATTGGCGACCACGGTCTGCTAAGGGACCCGTGACCTTTGGAGTTATCTAAGGGTTACGATCTTTCAATTCCGGTGTTTGGTGGGAGACGGCCTGACTGCTCCGTCTGGCGGTCGTCCTCGCCACCGAACCCCGGGCCACAACACTACTACTACTACTACTGCTACTAATCCACATGCCCAGCTAAGGGGCATAGCGATGCCCTTGAAGGGTTGTTCCTTTTGCACTTACCATAACACTGACAAAGAATAATCGATAAATGTAAACATCATAATATTTTGCTGGAAATGTCTCTTTCATCCATAAAACAAAATCATCACATATATTTATTCTTTTAAAATTATGTCATCAGGCTTGGAGTTAGGACTTCGATAATTATTTAATTTTTTAAAGTGATTCTTCACCTTTGAGAGATAAGGCAAAAAACGTTATATCGCATATTTGAAAAATGTACTGGGCCCGATATGTCCTTCTAGTTACCCTCGCTGAAGGAGAGGGTATTGCATTTGGGTCCGTCTATCTGTCTGTCTTTGTTTGTTAATTGGACAAAAAAAACATTTTTTCTTTTGACAAGTACACGACATGGCCAAAAGTATGCGGATACCCCTTCTAATTGGTGGATTTGGCTATTTCAGCAACACCCATTGCTGATAGGTATATAAAATCAAGCACACAGCCTGCAATCTCCATAGACAAACATTGGCAGTTGAATGGGCCGTACTGAAGAGCTCAGTGACTTTCAACGTGGCACCTTCAAAGGATGCCACCTTTCCAACAAGTCAGTTCATCAAATTTCTGCCCTGATCGAGCTGCCCCGGTCAACCGTAAGTGCTTTTATTGTGAAGTGGAAATGTTTTGGAGAAACAACAGCTCAGCCCTGAAGGGGTAGGGCACACAAGCTCACAGAATGGGACCACCAAGTGCTGAAGTGTGTCCTGCAGAAAAATCTTCTGTCGTCCGTTGCAACACTCACTACCGAGTTCCAAACTGACTGTGGAAGGAACGTCAGCACAAGCACTGTTCATGGAGAGCTTCATGAAATGGGTTTCCATGGCCGAGCAACCGCACACAAGCCTAAGATCACCATGCACAATGCCAAGCATCGGCTGGAGTGGTGTAAAG
>CM068961.1:54378199-54391708 GCA_035128595.1 Eptatretus atami
TAGCCCAACATCAGTGCCGACCTCACTGTTACTCTTGTGGCTGAATGGAAGCAAATCCCCACTGCAATGTTCCAACATCTAGTGGAAAGCCTTCCCAGAGAAGTGGAGGCTGTTATAGCAGCAAAGGGGGGGGGGGGGACCAACTTCATATTAATGCCATGATTTTGGAATGAGATGTTGGACGAGCAGGTGTCCACATACTTTGGCCATGTCATCTATGTTTATCGCCTCTGTTTATTATCTTGCCAAACGCAGAGCGTTTTGCAAGATCTTTTTTCGTCGGTTTGTTTGTATTATTTTTTTTGTTACAATTGATTTTCAAGTTTCAACTAGCTCTGTAGATCACAGTTTTCGTGCAATCGCTCTCAAACTTGATATGTATACTCGTGAGCGCAATAGCTTTCGACACACAAAATGTTGAAGGTCAAAGTCAAGGTCACCAGAAGGTCAAACGTCAAAATCAACGAAACCCTTAACTTTTGAGTAATTTTTATCGGATCATCTCCAAACTTGGTGGATATATAGTATATCGATAGGCGCTCAGCTGATTAGTTTTTGGTGGCGATCGGCCTTGACCTTCATGGTTAGCGCCTAAGGTCGAAGTTGACGATCATGAAGGTCATTTTTAAATCTTGACTAACAATATCGAGTAGTACCTCAAATTGAAGCCAAGAAGAGTACTTTTCAGAGATAAGCTATAATTTGACGACAGAATCTTTTGCTGACGTGATTGACGATATAAATATTTTTGTTTTTGGCAAGATAAAACTTCAGCCTATGGCTGAGGTTCGGGCTAGTTTGTTTGTGTGTTTGTTTGTCTGTACACTCGCCTCCAGTCCAAACACTCAACCGATCGTTCTGAAATTTTTGAGAGATTAATATTGTTGTGGGCCGGGGTTCAGTGGCGAAAAACGACCATTAGGTGGAGCAGTAGAGCCGTCTCCCACCGAACACCCGGAATTAGGTCGTGACTCTCGGATAAGTCCGAAGGTCACGGGTCACTTAAAGGACCGTGGTCGCCAATATTTCGATGGCGTGAGGTAGGGTCCACTTGTCTATTCCAATTTACCTAAGTACTCACGCCGCCGAGCTACCGGGGAAACCACACCCTCGGCCAATTTTGTCCGAACCGAGTTGCTGTTACCGACTCGGATCCGGTGTAACCGAGCGGGATTACCAAAGCTGTGCCGGTCCAATGACAACTTACGGCACCGACGGCCTCACTAATTCTCAATACGCACTGTGCTGGGTCAATGAAAGAAAGTGACAGACAGTGAGCTGGTACTTTGAACAATTGGGGTTTATTTATCGGGGAGCACAAAGAGCAGAGTTATCCGAATAAAAGCAATGTACAATGAACAAAAACACTTAACAATTTCTACTTACAGACGGGGCCCACGGACACACACACACACACACACACACACACACACACACACACACACACACACACACACCCAAAAGAAATGGACCCCGTGGGTCTTTATTCGGTCCCTCAGCCCAGGAGGGAAAGGCAAGCTGGGGACCAGGGCCTTGTCGGGTACCTCTCCGCCTCGTGCGGTCACACCGGGCTTCAACCACCATGGTGGGACTCGAACCCACGTTCCGAAATCCACGGGCCACAACCCTGGCTGCTCGGTCACCACCACCACGATGAGCCACCGCGAAGGACCGCAGACCACGACGAGACTAAGCCATGGCGCCAGACCAGAAGCAATCGGCCACGATGACTGCTCGCCACCCGACTGCCGTACTCTGGTCCTGACAACCACTCGACTCTCCTTGACGAGGCGAACACTTCATCTGGCTGGGGCGGAGCCGGCCCTCAGGTCATGAGCCTCCTGATTGGACGGGGCGTCTCGGGGGGTGTGTCGAGGTGTCTCGGAGGCCGCCCCCGAAGAGGCTCTGTAGTAGCTTTCGGCACGCTGGCCTCCATTGGCCGGAGCTCCTCGGCCCTGCTCGCCCTTTGGCTGGAGGAACGCTCCATGCCCTTCCTCGGAGCAGAGCCTCGATCTGAAGCGATGGAGGCTCCGCCCACGCTTCAGCCAAAAACACTGGGGCAATGGAGTCGGTGGTTTGAAGAAGTGAAGGGGATTTGTTGTAAAAAAAAACTAACTATAAAGAAACTTCGGAGCACACATGTAATTCCCGTTAGACATCGGGATGGGACCCTAACTATAACACATACTTATCGACATAACTGAACTTGGGGACTGCTGTCTGTTTGTGTGTAAAAGGCTTCCAAATCTTGTAACAATATCACCAACCCTGCGACGGTCCCACATTGAGGTTTCATAAAATTTGGTTGACGGAAAAAGTCTACATAGGCCAATAGGCCAATTTGAGGCAAAAAAAATTTAATCCTCAAATATCATACGATTGACTTGAATTTGAACAGGATTTGCATATCAGGTCAGTGAATTCAAACATCTATTACTTTTGAGGTTATCATAGGTCAAAAGGTCAACATAGGCCACAAGGTCAACCCAAAATTGGCCAAATTTTTAAAAATTGCTTCTATAATAGTCAATTTTCATCCGATTAACTTGAAATTTGAAGAACATTTGCATATCAGGTCGATAAATTCAACCACCTATTCATCATTTTGAGTTAAACATAGGCCAAAAGGTCAACATAGACTTAAAAGTCAACCTAGGCCATATTTCTAAATCTTCAATTTAAATCCAATTAACTTGAAATTTGAAGAGCATTTGCATATCAGGTCACTGAATTCAACACCTATTAATTTTGAGGTAAACATCGGCCAAAAGGTCAAAATAGGCCAAAAGGCCAATTTGAGCCAAGTTTTATAAAATCCTCAAGTTTTATCCGATTGACCTGAAAGGCCAGTGATTCAACCAAGACAGGTTGTGATGGATTTGAGGCCTATGATCTCCAGTGACCATAGCTCTTCCAAGGGTTAGCAAAATAAGTAAAGTGGGGGAGTCAAAAACAGATCTCTTGTGCAAGGACAGAGTGTTAGGTGTCGACCTCAGGGCACCAGCTAGTGCACCAGAAACCCGGAGGGCATCACAGCAGAAAATAAATAGACACTGATATCACCCTTGGTGATGTTTTAAGGTGAAACCAACATACAACAGGAGACAGAAGGGTAATCTGTATTATAAAGCAGGAGTGTCTGTCTGTCCCCAAACTACTCCCTCAGTTTTGGGGCTAACCCCGCCAAACCTTCTGTGGAACGTTTTGGGGTCCCAGCTAGTGTCCGAAGGTGGGTGAGAGGTTTCACAAATTCCTAAATACAATTATGATTTTGAGTTTCAATTCATACGAAGCTGCTCCACTAGTGAGTGCTCCACAAGTTCCCTGGTGCAGATGTTGTTGCAAGCTGTTAGGGTTGACAGCAGAGCGGAGTGGTGTCGGTTTGTGGAATTTTTGCTCCATTTTTGCTCCATTTTTGCTCCAACAAACCCTGATCTGAATGCAAATGCCAGATCGGCGTTTCTCTTCATTTACTACACGAGTCTTTGAACATTGTATTTCGTTATAGTCATCATCATCATCACCATTTTACAGCCTTTTCCCTGAGCAGGGGTCAGCTTTTTGCAGTTCCAATCATGCTACCCTTTCTTGTGGCAATGTTTTTTTACGGCCGGATGCCCTTCCTGGCGCCAACCTTTTAGTCGCCTTCGACACGCAGGGATAATTACCAGTATACTGGTGCTCATTTCGCCGACCTCGGAAGGATGACAGGCTGAGTCAACCCCCTGATGTTAATTCAGTGGCCAGCGGGGTTGAACTCAGGACCCTGAGGATCCAAGCCACCACCCGAACCACTAAGCCAACACCAGGCAATTATAACAATTGTATGACCACCGCAAATCAGTCAATTGCCTTTTGTCTCAAGGAGGTAAACACAACTCTTTTTTTGATACATCTTGGCTCATGGAAGAGTGAATGACAGAGGGCAATAAGCAACATACTGATACTGGGACAGTGGGGTCACAAGTGGATGCAACAAGCAGGGAAATTAATGAATAGGAGAGAGGGGAGAGAGGGGGGAGAGAGGGGGGAGAGAGGGGAGGAGAGAAGAAACGAAAACACAGTAACCTGAAAGTAAGAGGGTTGGGTTAAGTAGAGTTAATAGGTGGTAGAAAAATATGGCAGGTAGGGATTGGGGGGGGGGGGGTTACAAGAAAGGGTGGTGCAGCACCAGCATGAAGCCCTGGATGGAAGACGTTGATTGAACTGCCTCTGTTGAATGCAGTTCATTAAAATGAAAAAGTGGAACAAGAGTAGAGATGAGCAAGAAGCCTATTTGAGGGAAATTTACCATGAAGGTGTTATTGGAAGAACATGCATATCCGGAGGAGCTGGGAAGTGTCGGAGGGCTGCGAAAGTGGATGGAGCTAAACCGGAGGAGATGCGGTAAACAGCAGACGCCACCGCCAACCTGTCTGCGATGAGACAGAAACAGGCTTTTTGCTTTGGCCTCATCATGGAATGTGCAAATAATGTTGAGAGCTTTAGATCTTCAGGTTAAACAAAGACTCTTGAAGATATTCTATCGTTTCTGCAAGACATTGCTCCTTCAGGATTTAGGTTTCTCCAGGTGAGAGTTTTTCAGGTTCTACCCTTGGCTTGACTGGAAAGATTCATCAGAGGTAGTGCACTCGCCTATAGGCTGTCTCTTCTGAGTTCGATTCCCAACTGAATATAAATGGTCACCTGAGTTTTCACAGGTAAGATGTTGCATAAATCATTGCACCATCCTCCGGAAGGATGTTAAGCTGGAAAATAATCTGCTAGCATTAATTGATTAAGGTTAAATCCCATGGTTTATTTTGAGGAAGAGTGTGCGTTATTGTTGGTGTCATCTGGCATACTTCCCCACCGCTCCCCGAAGACCTTAAGTGAATGATGTCGAGAGGGAAGTTGAGCATTCAGGTGTGGATCTGGATTCACATTAACAAACAATAAAAGATTTGATCGTGAGCTTTACGTCCACACCAAGAGGGTGGTATGCTCCAAGATGCAGTTCCCCAGTTGCTGGTATTATATTCAGAACAGCAACTTTTTCTTTGCCAATGCTAATTGGAGATGAAAGGTAAACTAAACAGCTCAATGGACTTATTTTATAAGTTTCTTTCGCAGTATTGGCACTGGCACGAGGGGGACAGAAGGTGGGGGTTGGGGGAGGGAGGAATGTACCCACAATGTAGATTTTCTCCCCCCAAAAACTACCATTGGGTGGAGGATGGGAATATGCCCTGTGACATTCATCCTGCAGCATCGCTGCACCCCCAGAATGATGCAAAACAGCAGCCACCTGCTGCATATGCTCGAATGGAGGAGACCTTGAAAAGACATGCCCTTGGGATAGACAACAGTGTAAAATTCTGCTTATGGAATTTTTTTTACATCTTTAATTTTTGAGAATATCCTGGTCATTTGAAGGAGACCCAGAAATAATAATGGTGCATAGGTGCAAAATTGTCCTTGGGATAAAGATGCATATTTCATTATCGGGCCTGCTTTGCATGTGACCGCAGCAATTACCGTGCTAATTCTCTTTCAGAGTAACCGGTTAAAGAGAAACGATTTTCAATGCAAGTTTATATAGGAATCTCAATGCCTGCAAGCTTGTAGTAAATTAGGTCCTATTATCGTTTTCCACCAAAAGAGGAAAATAAATTTTTTATGAGTATAAGGGCAAGAAATGTAGCCTTATCTAATATATATATAGCTCTTTCTAACCACTCACTCATATAAATGTTTCGTACTTTCTAGGTGGGCTAAAAAGCTGAAATTTTGTATATTGGTGTATTTTGAAGCTAATGTTGCAGGAAAGAAAAATCACCAAGCTGTCTGTAAATGACTGTAAACTAAAATATCGGGAAACCAGTCAGCCCGTGGGCCTCGCTCCTTCTCACGGAGGGTCACGTCACGAAAGACAATGGCATGCCACGTGATCTTGCAAGGGCATGATCGCTCACAGGGTTTTCTCCAATTTATGGTTGTACTAGAAAAAAAAGCCTGGCAAAAATGACGTGTTGGAGTTAATTTATTCAAAATATTCAAGGAGTCTGGAAGATATGGTTTCGTAGCAAGAAAAAGTGTTATTTTAAAACACTACATGCACAAATGTGACCTTATTTTCTTTATCTTCTGGACGTTTCATTTTGACGGTACAGCCTCGTGAGCATGCCGAAGTCTGAAGCTCGGCCTAGCGTCAGGTGGCTTACATCTTCTTCATTTATAAGACATCTTTCGTACAAAAATGAACACTCATTTTACTCTGCGAACGTTGCCACTCTCGTGTAGCAAATTTCACCTCCCTGTGCCTTGTATTAATTGTTATTTTTAACCGCTTCTGTACACCGCCCTTGATGCTCGGTTTGCAAGTCAGTGCCTACATTCCAACAGAAGAGACATATTACTCTTTTCTGGAAAATGTTTTTTAGAGTGTTCTTTTTTTATCCTCAAAAATAGATCATAGTGAACACACAGTCATGTTGAAAGATTGGCCTTTAAAACCTTACTCAAATCGTCCATATGAAGGAGGACAGACAAATACACAGATATACAAACGCACTGTGTTTCATATAGGTAGATGATTCGAGATGTGTCTGTGGGTTTTTATCGTTTACGGACGGTGTACAGTGGCAAGTGTTACAATACGTATTTTATGTATTGCATGTTTACATGCACAGTCGGACCTCTTTATCAGGCATCCTAGTCGTAAACAAAAATTCAGTACATGTATTAGTTGATGCAGATTTACCCTGAATTCAGGATCCACATTTCTGGAGAACCCGGATATAAAGATCGCTTTGACCCAGCAAGCTGGCCGCAAACACAAAACCCAACAGTATAAAATCGTTGAAATACAGATGACCATTGCCAAAAAATAATTATCAAAAGAAACAATTATTTTATGATTATCCCTGTGTTTTTGCATTCACCCTGGTCACACGATAAAGGGGATGAAGCCATTCAGCTGGGTGAGGTTTGCTTGGATCCACCCCCTTGGAACAGTCAGGTGAAGAGGTTCAGAGAGAACATGAAACGGAATTTAATTTCTGAAATGGAATGTCAGTTTTGGAAACGGAATTTATGTTTCGTAGCAGTTTTTCTACCTCGTAAGGCATGCCTTCTTCATCATCTATTAAAAGCATGCAAAATGACTTATATGGTACTTATACTGCATTTATCTCAGGTGGGATTGAACCCAGATCACACATAGAATCACTATTCTCTTTGCAGCCTGTCACACAAACGTTGCTAATTTAAATTAAATAAACGTATCAAAAAGGAATGATCAATGCTAACAAACATGATAACTTCGAATTGGCTCTGTTGTTAACGATGTGCAATGTGGGAACAGCTCCGAGAACATGACAATCACTGTTTGTTTTTCACTGCGGTTTGTAAGTTCCAATTCCACCCCTGAACGTTTATCTTCGACTTAGAATCACAAACTACGACTTTCAACATTGCCTAGTAACCCATGAGAATGTAAGCAAGAGTAGAAATGACTAGACCTGTAAACGGTGAAATAAAGAGGTCATTCTGATCACTCGTTTTTTCACTCACTTGATTAATTTAGCGGCTGGCAAAATGCCAGCACAATACACTTCATCAAATGCATACAGTTTGTATTTATTACAATCTACAAATAGGATTCACCCCAGTATCTGATTGCAGTCTGCAAGCATGCCCACTAGTACACATTTTCCTAACCGAAAAACATGGTAGGTCGGTGTTTTGTCATCAACCACGATGCGACAGAGTATTCCAAGTGGTGTGAGAGGACATAACAGTCAGCTGTGGAGACGTCTTGAAATTTTTGTACTGTGCAAGTGCTTGACTGACCCCCGCAGAGGGAAGGGGTATTACTGTTAGGAGTGTGGTTTTCATGTGAGTATCATCCCTGGGATTCCTTGCCTCGTTCATTTCCTACGATTTCCTGGGGATTCATGCATATTAATGTTTTGAATCAATCAAAAAAAAAGGGTTAACATTTTTAATGGCATATAATGCAAAGATTACACCACACAAACATCCATCAGGTTTCAATTACATAATATACTTTATTCAGCAAATAACCCGAAGGGTGGGCAAACTGCTTGCTCTTATATAGGTGCGGGGCGTTCTCTCGGAACATTTCCATGAAATGTCAATATTTTCTTGTTTTTCTTCAACTTCACAATCTGTAGAAGCACATATCGTTTGGAAGAACAAAATATTTCAAATTGTATATATACTTACATAAATTAAAGAAAAAGAAAAGAAAAAGAAATGTGGGTGTTTCTGGATAATTGGGCAGCGAATCTTGTTTTAGAACCTTTTAAATGTTCCCAGGAGGCGAAATCGATAGATAAGAAGAAGGAAAACATTATGAGGCTGCAGATGGGAGAGCAGATGCACGAAAGCTCAGAGATACAGGATATATATATATATATATTATATTTTGTCAGGTGTCGCGCACCATTTAGCCAGGGTTATCCCATCTGCCTGGAAGAGGGAAAATATATTTGGTGAAGGGGACAGATCAGCACGTGGGCGCCTCGTCTTGCCGGCGCGGACTGATCCCGACTAATAAGCGGAGAATCGATGTTCTCTTCGTTCTATATATATCCCCTTGTCCGCCCTGAAACCCAATTAACTTGCCAAAGTCACGGCCACAGCAGCCATTAAAAATACCTGGGGCGATAGTCCGTTTGCAGGCAAAGAGGGGGCGTGGGGGGTCGTGGATGGAGACGATGGAAGGAAAGGGATCTGTGGCGTTTATATTTTTTGTGGACCTCCTCTGCTCCGTTCGTCGAAACTCGAAAATAAATGCAGACACAGACAATGTGCACCATTACAGAAAAAGACGTTCAGAGGAGGCTCCCTTGAAGCTAGCTAGCCTCGGACATTGCGCACATCATTCGCTTCTCCTCCAGACGGTTCTTCCATTCATCATCGCGGGAACCGGCCGATGTTTCCATGGCGACGTAATTGCGCCTAATGAACACGTGGTGGCAGAACAAATGAGATCAGCGCCACGGCCCGACACGCCGATGATTATCCCCCGGTCTTACCCGCAAGGCTCCAGTTGCTCGGCGCCCTCATGCCCCACTTCTCGCCAGAGCTCAGAAAAAGTACTTCCTGGACGCAGACGAATCTCGCAGACACCTCTCAATTTCGTTTCTCCTTGCTTCATCATTTTCCCAGCCGCGCTGTATCCCTGAAGAATAAGTGCAGGCGACGGAGACGTTCCAAAGTTCGAGGTGTTTGTTTTACCGTTTCCTTTTATTGATTTACAAAGCGACGAGGAACTGACAGGGACGAAACCAGAATATAGATCCCGGCAGGTGTATTTGGAGACATTAACATTGTGTACCCCGGTTTGTACAATACTGTACTGTACAGCCAAGGGAGGGAGGCCTAGTCCTGTGCCCCTCCTCGTTGGACCCGAGAAACCGATCTCGTTCGGGTAGAAGAAATCACTAATATCACACTCATTGAAAGGGAGGGGCTGTCAATTTTCTTTTTTTTCGAACATGGCCCATGTTTGGGATCGCACAAGTTCAAATCCCGTACAGTGGGAGACATTTTTCCTTCTCGATTATTGGCCTTGCAATTGGGCAAAAGGACACTGATGCTCGTAATGTCCTTGTCATGCTCGTGATTTTAAAGTACAATCTCCAACATGAGTGTTTATCACATCATTGCATAAAAAACAAGAAAGAGCAATCGGAGATCGCAGACCCTCGCAAGCACTTGTTTTGTGTGCTGTGTTCGTGTGGCAAATATATGAAGGATGATTAAATGAAAGGTCGTTGATTGCAAATGCAAGTTTTAAATGCTTTAGCTGTTCACTTCAAAGGTCTGAAAAGTTGTCAAGGTCAAATGGTCAAAAGTTGGAAAAGTCGAAATGGCTGAAAAGGTCGAAATGATCGATAGTTTCTTAAAAGGTCTAAGGGTCAGAATTGTCTGAAGGGTCTAAAATCTAAAAGGTCTGAAAACGTATAAAAGGGACTAAAGGTAAGGAAAGGTATAAAAAGGGTATAAAGGTGTGAAAAATGTCCGAAAAGGGTTGAAAGAAGTCTAAGGGGTTTCGGGGTTTTAAACAAGGTCTAATAGGTTTAAGGGTCCTAGAGGGTGGAAGGGAGCTATTCATTCTATGGGGTCTGCAATGTCTATATGGGTCTTTAAAGGGTGTTAGGGTTCTTAGCGGTCTTTGGGTCTTAAAGGGTGTTGGGATTCCAAGGCTATGAGGGGTCTTAAAGGCTATTATGGTCTTGAAGGATCCACTGGTCTAACAAGGTCTTCGTGGTCTTCATGGGTCTTGGGAAGTTTGGAAAGGGTTTTAAGGGATTATAGGTCTTTAAAGGTCTTGGGGTTCTTAAGGTCAGATCAGGTAAGGGAGCATCGCGCCAGAGCCAGCTCGTCGCTGCGTCCACTTTCCACCGGGACTCCAGGAGCCTCCGTCTGGCCATCCCCCAGGCAGATGCCTGGCCCATCCCCATCTCCTTGTTCGCACCACCAGCTCTTATCTTCCCCCACCCAAAAACCACAATCTTTTCTTGAGAGTTCTTAAGGGTCGAATGTAATTCATGCACATACTGATGTTTGTGTGGACAAACAAACAAACAGAAAGATGTCAGAGCATAGCACGATACTTCTTGTTGTTCTTCTTTCGGCTGCTCCCGTTAGGGGTCGCCACAGCGGATCAATCCGTTATGATCTGCATACTGATTTGGCACAGGTTTTACGCCGGATGCCTTCCTGACGCAAACCCTGTCGCCTCTTACGACACAGGTATAAGGATTGATTTCGCCATGATTTCGTCTGCCTACACCCTCTCATAGCACGGCCCAGCACAGAGCTCCCGTCTCAAGCGATCCTCCAACCAAGCCTCCGAGTAGCCGGATTACAGGCGCACGCCACTAGCCTGGTCAATGCATAGCACGATACTTGTGATGTCCAAAAAACAAAATTTACCTTAAAAATAATTGGTGGTTGAATTCAATGACCGAATATGCAAATCCTCTTCAATTTCAAAACAATGGGATGAAAATTGAGGATTTTAGAAATTGCACCTTAAGTTGTTGACCTTTGGCCTATGTGACCTTTCGACCTTTTAACCTCAAAAACAACAGGCTTTTTGCTTATGACAAACTCCACTACCTGGTGATAGTTAATGAAGATCGATTTAAAATCGTGACCTTACGCAATTGACATACAAACAAACAGACAGACAAACAGAATGAAAAATCACTTATCAAACGATACTTGGCAAAACAGAACAAAGTGGAATGGCACTCGGTAGAGCACGTATACGCCTGCCTAAGAGTTTACTTTTGTATCTCACTGATGGCCGGATCTGAACCAAATCTAATCAGCTTCTTCTCGTCACCTAACCAACTCATCACACTAGTTTTGTCACCCGTCCACAACTTTTTGAGATGTCATGAATATATATCGTTTTTGGCCCGATCTCTCAATTTTAGAAATTAGGTGTATGTTGACCTTTTGACCTTAAAATAATTGGTGGTGAAACATCATTGACCTGACATGCAAATCTGTTCAAATTTCAAGTCAATCGGATGAAAATTAAAGATTTTAGATGTTTCACCTAGTGGTTGACCTGCCTTATGTTGACTTTGGTATATGTTGACCTCAAAAATAATTGATGGTTGTATTATCTGAGCTGATATGAAAATCCTGTTCACATTTCAAGTCAATTAATTGGATGAAATATGACAATTTTAGAAATTTCACCCTGGTGTTTACCTTTTCACAAGGAATCACAAGGAAATCCAACGCAGGTGGAAGCCATTCAGCCATCAGCCTGCGCCACATAAACACCACACCAATTTATTCAACACAAGATCAAATAAGAAAATCCAAAATGTTTTTTTTAATTAAGTGTTTTTTTTTGTAGCGTTTTTTTTTTTTCCCTTTTCAGGGGTGGGGCATGGGCTTTGGTGAAAAAAAACACATTGACCACAAACACAAACTTGATGAGACCACTAACCAACACTGCGTATACATGCACACAATCATCTATCAATCAATCAGTACAACGGTTTCATGCACAGCCTGATGGAGTCTCTCCCTCTGGGCTGATGCTCCTGCCTCTCACCTTTCTCGGCTTCACGCTGTGGAAACCAAGCATTTTAGGATCATTGATGTCCCGCGATGAGGCTGAGTCTTTGGGTCTCACTCTCTCACCGCAGGCAGGTTGGTGGTCTTTCTATCATCTACCATCTCTCTCCGGCCTCGCCTCCCCTTGCTCTGTCTGTGATCTGTCCCCCCCCCGCCCCCTTATTTCCGCAGAGGCACTCAAGGTCCACTCACAACCCCATTCTGGTAAAGCTACCAAAATCAAGAATCACTGCTCACCTCTATTCCTTAATTTCCTCTATTTTGTCCCCACCTTGGAACAAACTCCCCACTCTCTTCATCCCACTCTTCCCACCAGGCTTCAAAACAGCTGTTCATACACCAGACTCTTATCTTCCCTCACCACAAACCAAACCCCACTCTCTTTCTACCCCCATATAATTCCCACCCAAAAACTCACCTCCTTCAATCTCCTTTTGCTATCCTTCCTGACAAGTCCCTGTATGTCATCTTGATTAGCCCATGTTTCCCGCCTATCCTTCCTTCCACACAAGATCTCTCATGGTTCTCTGATTCCACCACTGATTTTTTTCTCCCATTCCCACCCTACTTGTACTCATGCCACCAACCCCTAGCTGTGCGTTGTGTTCGCTCTCATACGAGACCTCAGACAATACAAAGATATACAAGAAAAAAAACAAAAAAAAACTTGATAATAGTAATTGCGGAAAAGTAAGCAAGGCAAGAAAATAGAATTTCAGGAAGGGAAAAGTAAACATATAAAACACTCCTCATTCATAAGGGACCAACTTCATATTAATGCCCATGATTTTGGAATGAGATGTTGGACGAGCAGGTGTCCACATACTTTGGCCATGTCATCTATGTTTATCGCCTCTGTTTATTATCTTGCCAAACGCAGAGCGTTTTGCAAGATCTTTTTTCGTCGGTTTGTTTGTGTATTTATTTTTTTGTTACAATTGATTTTCAAGTTTCAACTAGCTCTGCAGCATCACAGTTTTCGTGCAATCGCTCTCAAACTTGATATGTATACTCGTGAGCGCAATAGCTTTCGACACACAAAATGTTGAAGGTCAAAGGTCAAGGTCACCAGAAGGTCAAACGTCAAAATCAACGAAACCCTTAACTTTTGAGTAATTTTTATCGGATCATCTCCAAACTTGGTGGATATATAGTATATCGATAGGCGCTCAGCTGATTAGTTTTTGTTGGCGATCGGCCTTGACCTTCATGGTTAGCGCCTAAGTCGAAGTTGACGATCATGAAGGTCATTTTTAAATCTTTGACTAACAATATCGAGTAGTACCTCAAATTGAAGCCCAAGAAGAGTACTTTTCAGATATAGCTATAATTTGACGACAGAATCTTTTGCTGACGTGATTGACGATATAAATATTTTTGTTTTTGGCAAGA
>CM068961.1:54394070-54405742 GCA_035128595.1 Eptatretus atami
AACAATTCTACTTACAGACGGGGCCCACGGACACACACACACACACACACACACACACACACACACACACACACCACACACCACACACCCAAAAGAAATGGACCCCGTGGGGTCTTTATTCGGTCCTCAGCCCAGGAGGGAAAGGCAAGCTGGGGACCAGGGCCTTGTCGGGTACCTCTCCGCCTCGTGCGGTACACCGGGCTTCAACCACCATGGGGGACTCGAACCCACGTTCCGAAATCCACGGGGCCCACAACCCTGGCTGCTCGGTCACCACCACCACGATGAGCCACCGCGAAGGACCGCAGACCACGACGAGACTAAGCCATGGCGCCAGACCAGAAGCAATCGGCCACGATGACTGCTCGCCACCCGACTGCCGTACTCTGGTCCTGACAACCACTCGACTCTCCTTGACGAGGCGAACACTTCATCTGGCTGGGGCGGAGCCGGCCCTCAGGTCATGAGCCTCCTGATTGGACGGGGCGTCTCGGGGGTGTGTGTCGAGGTGTCTCGGAGGCCGCCCCCGAAGAGGCTCTGTAGTAGCTTTCGGCACGCTGGCCTCCCATTGGCCGGAGCTCCTCGGCCCTGCTCGCCCTTTGGCTGGAGAAACGCTCCATGCCCTTCCTCGGAGCAGAGCCTCGATCTGAAGCGATGGAGGCTCCGCCCACGCCTTCAGCCAAAAACACTGGGGCAATGGAGTCGGTGGTTTGAAGAAGTGAAGGGGATTTGTTGTAAAAAAAAACTAACTATAAAGAAACTTCGCGAGCACACATGTAATTCCCGTTAGACATCGGGATGGGACCCTAACTATAACACATACTTATCGACATAACTGAACTTGGGGACTGCTGTCTGTTTGTGTGTAAAAGGCTTCCAAATCTGTAACAATATCACCAACCCTGCGACGGTCCCACATTGAGGTTTCATAAAATTTGGTTGACGGAAAAAGTCTACATAGGCCAATAGGCCAATTTGAGGCAAAAAAAATTTAATCCTCAAATATCATACGATTGACTTGAAATTTGAACAGGATTTGCATATCAGTCAGTGAATTCAAACATCTATTACTTTTGAGGTTATCATAGGTCAAAAGGTCAACATAGGCCACAAGGTCAACCCAAAATTGGCCAAATTTTAAAAATTGCTTCTATAATAGTCAATTTTCATCCGATTAACTTGAAATTTGAAGAACATTTGCATATCAGGTCGATAAATTCAACCACCTATTCATCATTTTGAGTTAAACATAGGCCAAAAGGTCAACATAGACTTAAAGTCAACCTAGGCCATATTTCTAAAATCTTCAATTTAAATCCAATTAACTTGAAATTTGAAGAGCATTTGCATATCAGGTCACTGAATTCAACCACTATTAATTTGAGGTAAACATCGGCCAAAAGGTCAAAATAGGCCAAAAGGCCAATTTGAGCCAATTTTATAAAATCCTCAAGTTTTATCCGATTGACCTGAAAGGCCAGTGATTCAACCAAGACAGGTTGTGATGGATTTGAGGCCTATATCTCCAGTGACCATAGCTCTTCCAAGGGTTAGCAAAATAAGTAAAGTGGGGAGTCAAAAACAGATCTCTTGTGCAAGGACAGAGTGTTAGGTGTCGACCTCAGGGCACCAGCTTGTGCACCAGAAACCCGGAGGGCATCACAGCAGAAAATAAATAGAACTGATATCACCCTTGGTGATGTTTTTAGGTGAAACCAACATACAACAGGAGACAGAAGGTAATCTGTATTATAAAGCAGGAGTGTCTGTCTGTCCCCAAACTACTCCCTCAGTTTTGGGGCTAACCCCGCCAAACCTTCTGTGGAACGTTTTGGGGTCCCAGCTAGTGTCCGAAGGTGGGTGAGAGGTTTCACAAATTCCTAAATACAATTATGATTTTGAGTTTTCATTCATACGAAGCTGCTCCACTAGTGAGTGCTCCACAAGTTCCCTGGTGCAGATGTTGTTGCAAGCTGTTAGGGTTGACAGCAGAGCGGAGTGGTGTCGGTTTGTGGAGATTTTTGCTCCATTTTTGCTCCATTTTTGCTCCAACAAACCCTGATCTGAATGCAAATGCCAGATCGGCGTTTCTCTTCATTTACTACACGAGTCTTTGAACATTGTATTTCGTTATAGTCATCATCATCATCACCATTTTACAGCCTTTTCCCTGAGCAGGGGTCAGCTTTTTGCAGGTTCCAATCATGCTACCCTTTCTTGTGGCAATGTTTTTTTACGGCCGGATGCCCTTCCTGGCGCCAACCTTTTAGTCGCCTTCGACACGCAGGGATAATTACCAGTATACTGGTGCTCATTTCGCCGACCTCGGAAGGATGACAGGCTGAGTCAACCCCCCTGATGTTAATTCAGTGGCCAGCGGGGTTGAACTCAGGACCCTGAGGATCCCAAGCCACCACCCGAACCACTAAGCCAACACCAGGCAATTATAACAATTGTATGACCACCGCAAATCAGTCAATTGCCTTTTGTCTCAAGGAGGTAAACACAACTCTTTTTTTGATACATCTTGGCTCATGGAAGAGTGAATGACAGAGGGCAATAAGCAACATACTGATACTGGGACAGTGGGGTCACAAGTGGATGCAACAAGCAGGGAAATTAATGAATAGGAGAGAGGGGGAGAGAGGGGGGAGAGAGGGGGGAGAGAGGGGAGAGAGAAGAAACGAAAACACAGTAACCTGAAAGTAAGAGGGTTGGGTTAAGTAGAGTTAATAGGTGGTAGAAAATATGGCAGGTAGGGATTGGGGGGGGGGGTTACAAGAAAGGGTGGTGCAGCACCAGCATGAAGCCCTGGATGGAAGACGTTGATTGAACTGCCTCTGTTGAATGCAGTTCATTAAAATGAAAAAAGTGGAACAAGAGTAGAGATGAGCAAGAAGCCTATTTGAGGGAAATTTACCATGAAGGTGTTATTGGAAGAACATGCATATCCCGGAGGAGCTGGGAAGTGTCGGAGGGCTGCGAAAGTGGATGGAGCTAAACCGGAGGAGATGCGGTAAACAGCAGACGCCACCGCCAACCTGTCTGCGATGAGACAGAAACAGGCTTTTTGCTTTGGCCTCATCATGGAATGTGCAAATAATGTTGAGAGCTTTAGATCTTCAGGTTAAACAAAGACTCTTTGAAGATATTCTATCGTTTCTGCAAGACATTGCTCCTTCAGGATTTAGGTTTTCTCCAGGTGAGAGTTTTTCAGGTTCTACCCTTGGCTTGACTGGAAAGATTCATCAGAGGTAGTGCACTCGCCTATAGGCTGTCTCTTCTGAGTTCGATTCCCAACTGAATATAAATGGTCACCTGAGTTTTCACAGGTAAGATGTTGCATAAATCATTGCACCATCCTCCGGAAGGATGTTAAGCTGGAAAATAATCTGCTAGCATTAATTGATTAAGGTTAAAATCCCATGGTTTATTTTGAGGAAGAGTGTGCGTTATTGTTGGTGTCATCTGGCATACTTGCCCACCGCTCCCCGAAGACTTAAGTTGAATGATGTCGAGAGGGAGTTGAGCATTCAGGTGTGGATCTGGATTCACATTAACAAACATATAAAAGATTTGATCGTGAGCTTTACGTCCACACCAAGAGGGTGGTATGCTCCAAGATGCAGTTCCCCAGTTGCTGGTATTATATCAGAACAGCAACTTTTTCTTTGCCAATGCTAATTGGAGATGAAAGGTAAACTAAACAGCTCAATGGACTATTTTATAAGTTTCTTTCTGCAGTATTGGCACTGGCACGAGGGGGACAGAGGTGGGGGTGGGGGAGGGAGGAATGTACCCACAATGTAGATTTTCTCCCCCCAAAAACTACCATTGGGTGGAGGATGGGAATATGCCCTGTGACATTCATCCTGCAGCATCGCTGCACCCCCAGAATGATGCAAAACAGCAGCCACCTGCTGCATATGCTCGAATGGAGGAGACCTTGAAAAGACATGCCCTTGGGATAGACAACAGTGTAAAATTCTGCTTATGGAATTTTTTTTACATCTTTAATTTTGAGAATATCCTGGTCATTTGAAGGAGACCCAGAAATAATAATGGTGCATAGGTGCAAAATTGTCCTTGGGATAAAGATGCATATTTCATTATCGGGCCTGCTTTGCATGTGACCCAGCAATTACCGTGCTAATTCTCTTTCAGAGTAACCGGTTAAAGAGAAACGATTTTCAATGCAAGTTTATATAGGAATCTCAATGCCTGCAAGCTTGTAAATTAGGTCCTATTATCGTTTTCCACCAAAAGAGGAAAATAAATTTTTTATGAGTATAAGGGCAAGAAATGTAGCCTTATCTAATATATATATAGCTCTTTCTAACCACTCACTCATATAAATGTTTCGTACTTTCTAGGTGGGCTAAAAAGCTGAAATTTTGTATATTGGTGTATTTTGAAGCTAATGTTGCAGGAAAGAAAAATCACCAAGCTGTCTGTAAATGACTGTAAACTAAAATATCGGGAAACCAGTCAGCCCGTGGGCCTCGCTCCTTCTCACGGAGGGTCACGTCACGAAAGACAATGGCATGCCACGTGATCTTGCAAGGGCATGATCGCTCACAGGGTTTTCTCCAATTTATGGTTGTACTAGAAAAAAAAGCCTGGCAAAAATGACGTGTTGGAGTTAATTTATTCAAAATATTCAAGAGTCTGGAAGATATGGTTTCGTAGCAAGAAAAAGTGTTATTTTAAAACACTACATGCACAAATGTGACCTTATTTTCTTTATCTTCTGGGACGTTTCATTTTGACGGTACAGCCTCGTGAGCATGCCGAAGTCTGAAGCTCGGCCTAGCGTCAGGTGTGCTTACATCTTCTTCATTTATAAGACATCTTTCGTACAAAAATGAACACTCATTTTACTCTGCGAACGTTGCACATCTCGTGTAGCAAATTTCACCTCCCTGTGCCTTGTATTAATTGTTATTTTTAACCGCTTCTGTACACCGCCCTTGATGCTCGGTTTGCAAGTCAGTGCCTACATTCCAACAGAAGAGACATTATTACTCTTTTCTGGAAAATGTTTTTTAGAGTGTTCTTTTTTTATCCTCAAAAATAGATCATAGTGAACACACAGTCATGTTGAAAGATTGGCCTTTAAAACCTTACTCAAATCGTCCATATGAAGGAGGACAGACAAATACACAGATATACAAACGCACTGTGTTTCATATAGGTAGATGATTCGAGATGTGTCTGTGGGTTTTTATCGTTTACGGACGGTGTACAGTGGCAAGTGTTACATACGTATTTTATGTATTGCATGTTTACATGCACAGTCGGACCTCTTTATCAGGCATCCTAGTCTAAACAAAAATTCAGTACATGTATTAGTTGATGCAGATTTACCCTGAATTCAGGATCCACATTTCTGGAGAACCCGGATATAAAGATCGCTTTGACCCAGCAAGCTGGCCGCAAACACAAAACCCAACAGTATAAAATCGTTGAAATACAGATGACATTGCCAAAAAATAATTATCAAAAGAAACAATTATTTTATGATTATTCCCTGTGTTTTTGCATCACCCTGGTCACACGATAAGAGGGGATGAAGCCATTCAGCTGGGTGAGGTTTGCTTGGATCCACCCCCTTGGAACAGTCAGGTGAAGAGGTTCAGAGAGAACATGAAACGGAATTTAATTTCTGAAATGGAATGTCAGTTCTTGGAAACGGAATTTATGTTTCGTAGCAGTTTTTCTACCTCGTAAGGCATGCCTTCTTCATCATCTATTAAAAGCATGCAAAATGACTTATATGGTACTTATACTGCATTTATCATCAGGTTGGGATTGAACCCAGATCACACATAGAATCACTATTCTCTTGCAGCCTGTCACACAAACGTTGCTAATTTAAATTAAATAAACGTATCAAAAAGGAATGATCAATGCTAACAAACATGATAACTCGAATTGGCTCTGTTGTTAACGATGTGCAATGTGGGAACAGCTCCGAGAACATGACAATCACTGTTTGTTTTTCACTGCGGTTTGTAAGTTCCAATTTCCACCCCTGAACGTTTATCTTCGACTTAGAATCACAAACTACGACTTTCAACATTGCCTATAACCCATGAGAATGTAAGCAGAGTAGAAATGACTAGACCTGTAAACGGTGAAATAAAGAGGTCATTCTGATCACTCGTTTTTTCACTCACTTGATTAATTTAGCGGCTGGCAAAATGCCAGCACAATACACTTCATCAAATGCATACAGTTTGTATTTATTAAATCTACAATAGGATTCACCCCAGTATCTGATTGCAGTCTGCAAGCATGCCCACTAGTACACATTTTCCTAACCGAAAAACATGGTAGGTCGGTGTTTGTCATCAACCACGATGCGACAGAGTATTCCAAGTGGTGTGAGAGGACATAACAGTCAGCTGTGGAGACGTCTTGAAATTTTTGTACTGTGCAAGTGCTTGACTGACCCCCGCCAGAGGGAAGGGGTATTACTGTTAGGAGTGTGGTTTTCATGTGAGTATCATCCCTGGGATTCCTTGCCTCGTTCATTTCCTACGATTTCCTGGGGATTCATGCATATTAATGTTTTGATCAATCAAAAAAAAAGGGTTAACATTTTAATGGCATATAATGCAAAGATTACACCACACAAACATCATCAGGTTTCAATTACATAATATACTTTATTCAGCAAATAACCCGAAGGGTGGGCAAAACTGCTTGCTCTTATATAGGTGCGGGGCGTTCTCTCGGAACATTTCCATGAAATGTCAATATTTTCTTGTTTTTCTTCAACTTCACAATCTGTAGAAGCACATATCGTTTGGAAGAACAAAATATTTTCAAATTGTATATATACTTACATAATTAAAGAAAAAAAAAGAAAAGAAATGTGGGTGTTTCTGGATAATTGGGCAGCGAATCTTGTTTTAGAACCTTTTAATGTTCCCAGGAGGCGAAATCGATAGATAAGAAGAAGGAAAACATTATGAGGCTGCAGAATGGGAGAGCAGATGCACGAAAGCTCAGAGATACAGGATATTATATATAATATATATTATTATTTTGTCAGGGTGTTCGCGCACCATTTAGCCAGGTTATCCCATCTGCCTGGAAGAGGGAAAATATATTTGGTGAAGGGGACAGATCAGCACGTGGCGCCTCGTCTGCTGCCGCGCGACTGATCCCGACTAATAAGCGGAGAATCGATGTTCTCTTCGTTCTTATATATCCCCTTGTCCGCCCTGAAACCCAATTAACTTGGCCAAAGTCACGGCCACAGCAGCCATTAAAAAACCTGGGGCGATAGTCCGTTTGCAGGCAAAGAGGGGGCGTGGGGGGTCGTGGATGGAGACGATGGAAGGAAAGGGATCTGTGGCGTTTATATTTTTTGTGGACCTCCTCTTGCTCCGTTCGTCGAAACTCGAAAATAAATGCAGACACAGACAATGTGCACCATTACAGAAAAAGACGTTCAGAGGAGGCTCCCTTGAAGCTAGCTAGCCTCGGACTTGCGCACATCATTCGCTTCTCCTCCAGACGGTTCTTCCATTCATCATCGCGGGAACCGGCCGATGTTTCCATGGCGACGTAATGCGCCTAATGAACACGTGGTGGCAGAACAAATGAGATCAGCGCCACGGCCCGACACGCCGATGATTATCCCCCGGTCTTACCCCAAGGCTCCAGTTGCTCGGCGCCCTCATGCCCCACTTCTCGCAGAGCTCAGAAAAAGTACTTCCTGGACGCAGACGAATCTCGCAGACACCCTCTCAATTTCGTTTCTCCTTGCTTCATCATTTTCCCAGCCGCGCTGTATCCCTGAGAATAAGTGCAGCGACGGAGAACGTTCCAAAGTTCGAGGTGTTTGTTTTACCGTTTCCTTTTATTGATTTACAAAGCGACGGAGGAACTGACAGGGACGAAACCAGAATATAGTCCCGGGCAGGTGTATTTGGAGACATTAACATTGTGTACCCCGGTTTGTACAATACTGTACTGTACAGCCAAGGGGAGGGAGGCCTAGTCCTGTGCCCCTCCTCGTTGGACCCGAGAAACCGATATCCGTTCGGGTAGAAGAAATCACTAATATCACACTCATTGAAAGGGAGGGGCTGTCATTTTCTTTTTTTTCGAACATGGCCCATGTTGGGATCGCACAAGTTCAAATCCCGTACAGTGGGAGACATTTTTCCTTCTCGATTATTGGCCTTGCAATTGGGCAAAAGGACACTGATGCTCGTAATGTCCTTGTCATGCTCGTGATTTTAAAGTACAATCTCCAACATGAGTGTTTATCACATCATTGCATAAAAAACAAGAAAAGAGCAATCGGAGATCGCAGACCCTCGCAAGCACTTGTTTTGTGTGCTGTGTTCGTGTGGCAAATATATGAAGGATGGATTAAATGAAAGGTCGTTGATTGCAAATGCAAGTTTTAAATGCTTTAGCTGTTCACTTCAAAGGTCTGAAAAGTTGTCAAGGTCAAATGGTCAAAAGTTGGAAAAGTCGAAATGGCTGAAAAGGTCGAAATGATCGATAGTTTCTTAAAAGGTCTAAGGGTCAGAATTGTCTGAAGGGTCTAAATCTAAAAGGTCTGAAACGTATAAAAGGGACTAAAGGTAAGGAAAGGTATAAAAAGGGTATTAAAGGTGTGAAAATGTCCGAAAGGGTTGAAAGAAGTCTAAGGGGTTTCGGGGTTTTAAACATCTAATAGGTTTAAGGGTCCTAGAGGGTGGAAGGGAGCTATTCATTCTATGGGGTCTGCAATGTCTATTGGGTCTTAAAGGGTGTTAGGGTTCTTAGCGGTCTTTGGGTTTAAAGGGTGTTGGATTCCAAAGGCTATGAGGGGTCTTAAAGGCTATTATGGTCTTGAAGGATCCACTGGTCTACAAGGTCTTCGTGGTCTTCATGGGTCTTGGGGTTGGAAAGGGGTTTTAAGGGATTATAGGTCTTAAAGGTCTTGGGGTTCTTAAGGTCAGATCAGGTAAGGGAGCATGCGCCAGAGCCGCTCGTCGCTGCGTCCACTTTCCACCGGGACTCCAGGAGCCTCGTCTGGCCATCCCCCAGGCAGATGCCTGGCCCATCCCCATCTCCTTGTTCCACACCAGCTCTTATCTTCCCCCACCCAAAACCACAATCTTTTTTGAGAGTTCTTAAGGGTCGAATGTAATTCATGCACATACTGATGTTTGTGTGACAAACAAACAAACAGAAAGATGTCAGCATAGCACGATACTTCTGTTGTTCTTCTTTCGGCTGCTCCCGTTAGGGGTCGCCACAGCGGATCATCCGTTATGATCTGCATACTGATTTGGCACAGGTTTTACGCGGATGCCTTCCTGACGCAAACCTGTCGCCTCTTACGACACAGGTATAAGGATTGATTTCGCCATGATTTCGCTGCCTACACCCTCTCATAGCACGGCCCAGCACAGAGCTCCCGTCTCAAGCGATCCTCCAACCAAGCCTCCGAGTAGCCGGATTACAGGCGCACGCCACTACGCCTGGTCAATGCATAGCACGATACTTGTGATGTCCAAAAAACAAAATTTACCTTAAAAATAATTGGTGGTTGAATTCAATGACCGAATATGCAAATCCTCTTCAAATTTCAAACAATGGGATGAAAATTGAGATTTTAGAAATTGCACCTAAGTTGTTGACCTTTGGCCTATGGACCTTTCGACCTTTTAACCTCAAAAACACAGGCTTTTTGCTTATGACAAACTCCACTACTGGTGATGAATGAAGATCGATTTAAATCGTGACCTTACGCAATTGACATACAAACAACAGACAGACAACAGAATGAAAAATCACTTATCAAACGATACTTGGCAAAACAGAACAAGTGGAATGGCACTCGGTAGAGCACGTTACGCCGCCTCAAGAGTTTACTTTTGTATCTCACTGATGGCCGGATCTGAACCAAATCTAATCAGCTTTCTTCTGTCACCTAACCAACTCATCACCTAGTTTTGTCACCCGTCCACAACTTTTTGAGATGTCATGAATATATATCGTTTTTGGCCCGATCTCTCAATTTTAGAAATTAGGTGTATGTTGACCTTTTGACCTTAAAAATAATTGGTGGTGAAACTCATTGACCTGACATGCAAATCCTGTTCAAATTTCAAGTCAATCGGATGAAAATTAAAGATTTTAGATGTTTCACCTAAGTGGTTGACCTTGCCTTGAATGTTGACTTTGGTATATGTTGACTCAAAAATAATTGATGGTTGTATTATCTGAGCTGATATGAAAATCCTGTTCACATTTCAAGTCAATTAATTGATGAAAATGACAATTTTAGAAATTTCACCCTGTGTTTACCTTTTCCAAGGAATCACAAGGAAATCCACGCAGGTGAAGCCATTCAGCCATCAGCCTGCGCCACATAAACCCACCAATTTATCACACAGATCAAATAAGAAAATCAAAATGTTTTTTTTAATTAAGTGTTTTTTTTTGTAGGTTTTTTTTTTTCCCTTTTCAGGGGTGGGGATGGGCTTTGGTGAAAAAAAAACACATTGACCACACAACACAAACTTGATGAGACCACACCAACACTGCGTATACATGCACACAATCATCTATCAATCAATCACGTACAAGGTTTATGCACAGCCTGATGGAGTCTCTCCCTCTGGGCTGATGACTCCTGCCTCTCACCTTTCTCGGCTCACGCTGTGGAAACCAAGCATTTAGGATATTGATGTCCCGCGATGAGGCTGAGTCTTTGGTCTCACTCTCTCACCCAGGCAGGTTGGTTGGTCTTTCTATTTCATCTAACCATCTCCTCTCGGCCTCGCCTCCCCTTGCTCTGTCTGTGATCTGTCCCCCCCCCGCCCCCTTATTTCCGCAGGGCACTCAAGGTCCACTCACACACCCCATTCTGGTAAAGCTACCAAAATCAAGAATCACTGCTCACCTCTATTCCTTTAATTTCCTCTATTTTGTCCCACCTTTGGAACAAACTCCACCACTCTCTTCATCCACTCTTCCCACCAGGCTTCAAAACAGCTGTTCATCACCAGACTTTATCTTCCCCACCACAAACCAACGACTCTTTTCTACCCCCTAATCCCCCAAAACTCACCTCCTTCAATTCCCTGCTATCCTTCTGAAGTCCCTGTATGTCTCTTGTTACCCATGTTCTCCCGCCTCTCTTCCTTCCACACGATCTCCTCATGTCTCTGTTCCCATGTTTTTTTCTCCCATTTCCCACCCTACTTGTCTCAGCCACCCCCCCTTGCTGTGCGTTGTGTTCGCTCTCATACGAGCCTCGACAATGGTATACAAGAAAAAAACAAAAAAAACTGATAATGTAATTGCGAAAAGTAAGCCAGGCAAAAAATAAGAATTTCAGGAAGGAGGCAAAAGTTAAACATATAAAACACTCCTCATTCATAACGAGGCGAACACTTCATCTGGCTGGGGCGGAGCCGGCCCTCAGGTCATGAGCCTCCTGATTGGACGGGGCGTCTCGGGGGGTGTGTCGAGGTGTCTCGGAGGCCCGCCCCCCGAAGAGGCTCTGTAGTAGCTTTCGGCACGCTGGCCTCCCATTGGCCGGAGCTCCTCGGCCCTGCTCGCCCTTTGGCTGGAGGAAACGCTCCATGCCCTTCCTCGGAGCAGAGCCTCGATCTGAAGCGATGGAGGCTCCGCCCACGCCTTCAGCCAAA
>CM068961.1:54417882-54428600 GCA_035128595.1 Eptatretus atami
GAAGGCATTTATGAGGTTTAAAATAACAGGACTGGAGTTAGATTTATATCACTATCGGAGTAAACAGAGGTAAGTTAGAAAATAACTCGGCAAGCCAAAAGAGAGTATGAGAAGGACATGGCTAAGAATTTTAAACATAACAATAGCAAGGCATTCTTTAAGTATATCAGGGGAAAAGAACAGGTTAGGACCAGTGTGGGCCCATATGAGAATAGACCGGGAGAGTGGTTAGGCCTAAGTCACATTTGCTCTACGGCGGGGATACGGCGGCCGTACGCCCTCTGAATTGACAGAAACGTGCGGCGCCGCAGAGTTTCTGAGGTGGCCTCAGGGTGGCCCTACGCCGTATGGCTATATTTTACAGGCCGTAAGGTCGCCGTGGAATTATAACGCGGAGTTATAACTTTTTTCATTTATACGTTCGCCGTAGCAATTCGACAAGCCGAAACAAAACTGGTTAAAAAACAAAAAAAATTCACCCATTCGTTACGTCCGTCTGGCCGCACGTTCGCCTAGGGCCCCCTGTGGTCGCCTTGCGGGCACCTTGAGGCTACCTTGCGTCTGCCTGAAAATTCTATGGCCGCCACAGGGCCCCTTAAGGTCACCGTGCGACATCAAATCAAAGACAGTACGGCAACCCACGTTTTCGGTCTCCACAATTTCTAAGACCTAAGGCCTAAGTCACATTTGCTCTACGGCGAGGATACGGCGCCGTACGCCCTCTGAATTGACAGAAACGTGCGGCGCGCGCAGAGTTTCTGAGGTGGCCTCAGGGTGCCCTACGCTGTATGGCTATATTTTACAGGCCGTAAGGTCGCCGTGGAATTATAACGCGGAGTTATAACTATCATTCATTCTACGTTCGCCGTAGCAATTCGACAAGCCGAAAAAAAAAAACTGGTAAAAAAAAATATATTAACCCATTCGTTACCGTCCGTCTGGCCGCACGTTCGCCTTAGGGCCCCCCTGCGGTCGCCTTGCGGCGACCTTGCGTCTGCTTGAAAATTCTATGGCGCCGCAGAACGCCCTAAGGTCACCGTGCGACGTCAAATCAAAGACCGTACGGCAACCCCACGTTTTCGGTCTCCACAATTATAAATACGCCGCTGCAGCTCCCCGAAAAAATAAAAACATATGTGACTGCTACATTGTGTGACCGTGGAAAATACTGCGGCCGCCATATAATTGCTATGGCCGTAGATTTTGGAACCCCCACAGCCGCCGTGGCAAATGTGACTTAGGCCTAAATACTGCCGTGCGGCTCCCCGAAAATAAAAACATATGTGACTGCCTACATTAGTGTGACCGTGGAAATACTGCAGCCGCCGTATAATTGCTAGTCGCCGTAGATTTTGGAGACCCCACGGCCGCCGTGGCAAATGTGACCTAGGCCTTAGTGATGAAAGTGAGATGGCAGGCTTATTAAACAGGTATTTTGCTTCATCTTTTACACAACAACAGTCAGGAGAATTGCCAACAGCTGAGAGTATCTATAAAGGTGGTGAGAAAAGGCTTTTACAGAAGATCCAGGTTGGAGTGGAGGAAGTGAAGGAACAGCTAGGAAATCTAAAAGTAGATCCGTGGCCACATAATATGCACCCCAAAGTAATTGATGGAGGTGGCTGAGCAGGTAAGCGAGATGTTAACATATATTTTCAACAGCTCACTGGAGTCAGGACAGGTACCGGAGGATTGGAGAGTAGCAAATGTAACACCATTATTTAAGAAAGGATCCAGAGAATAATTGGGAAACTATAGACCTGTTAGTTTGACTTCAGTTGTGGGGAAGGTGTGGGAGACATTAATTAAGGACCAGATGAGGAACGATTTAAATAAATACAAACTAATTAAAGGCAGTCAGCATGGGTTTACCAAAGGTAGTTCCTGTTTAACAAATCTTTTAGAGTTCTATGAAGCAGTGTCTGATTGGGTGGATGAGGGAAAGGCAGTGGATATAGTCTAGCTCGACTTTAAGAAGGCATTTGATGAGGTATCACATCGGAGGTTGTTAGCCAAAGTGAGGGTTTGTGGAGTGGCTGGTCAGGTGGCTAATTGGATTGCAAACTGGCTTTGTGATAGGAAGGAAAGAGTGGCTGTGAGTGGGAGGATGTCTTGCTTGGAGGATGTAAGTAGCGGGGTACCTCAGGGATCAGTACTTGGAATTACTATTCATTATTTACATCAATGATTTTGATGGTGAGGTGAAGAGTAAGCTTTCCAAATTTGCAGATGACACAAAGCTTGGAGGTAAGGTGGATTGCAGAGGGGGTGGTGATCAGATTCAGGAAAGTACTGATACTTGTATAGATTGGGCAAAAGATTGGCAGATGGAATTTAACCCGAGCAAGTGTAAGGTGTTGGGGATGGGAAAGAACAATGAAAATAGAGATTACAGGATGCAAGGGGTGATTTTGGAGTGTGGTACGCAGGAGAAGGATCTGGGGGTGGTAATAGATACGGGAGGTAAGTAGGCAGCACAGTGCCAGGCAGCTATAGGTAGAGCAATTTGGGTTTTAGGTTGTATTCGGAGGGGGGATCATTTATAAATCAAAAGAGGTGGTGTTAACATTGTAAAGGAATTTCGTGAGGCCACATCTAGAATATTGTGTGCAGTTTTGGCCACCACAACTCAGACTGGACATAAATGCCAAAGAGAGGGTTCAGCGTAGGGCTACTAGATTGGTTCCAGGCCTAGCTAAACTCAGCCATGGGGAGTGGCTGAAGGAGACAGGGTTTTATACACTAGAAAGAAGGCAGTTACGAGGAGATATGATGGAGATGTTTAAGATAATCAAAGGTATGGATAAAATAAGTGCAGAAGAATTATTCAACAGAGTGGACAGTGACAGAAGCAGGGGCCATAGCCTGAGAGTAAATAAGAGAGTTAAGACGGTAGTAAAGCAGGGGAGTTTTACTCAGAGAGTAGTTAATGCATGGAATGGTCTCCCTGGAAAGGTAGTGGCAGCAGAAACAGTAAATAAGTTTAAATTTGAATTAGATACGTACCTGGAAGTATTGGAGCGATAGGGGAATAGGGATGTTGATAGGACTTTTAGGGAGCTTGAGCATGAATGGGTGATTGTCTGCATGTGTACAGAGTGCTGTTGGCAGGGTCTCATCAAGGGGTGTTGGTGTCATTTTTATGCAAGCCCATGCCCCTACTCTGGAAAAAAAATACAAAAACTGCAAAAAAATAAAAAACACAAAAAACATTTTATTAAAGGAAATTAACAAGCTCGATGAGCTAAGATCCTCGTCCTCTTAATGATGACGTCATAAAAACGAATATGACGTCATTGTGATGTATCAGGTTTGCGATAAATTATCTGTGCTAATGCCCGGCTTGATTCCCACAACAAAATTCAAAAAGCTTGCCTAGTTCTCGGAGATAATTTTTAGGCGATTTCCATTAGCGGAGATATTTTGAGCGTCATAACTTTTTTTCTAGAGGAATTTTCAAATCGGAGATGGTTTACTGTCTGCGCAGGGTATTTTTACTATATATGCCAAGTTTCAGGAAGTTTCGATGAAAATTGTAGGCTGTGAAACAAAAAAGTCCACAAGAACAACAACGTGAGTAAGACTTAGAGATCCTCCACGAGGATCTAAAAATAAACATTTTTGCATTTTCTTCTTTTGATCTGGTGTTGATAAATTATTCTGGTGTTGATGTGCCAACAGGCATGATGGGCTGAATGTCCTCCACCTGCGTCTAATCCTTGTGTTTCCCTTGGCATACCTGAACTCCCATCCACCAACAAGGCCTTCATCAACAGCTTGATGAAGTACTGTTCTCCCCTCTGGGCTGGCTCCCCTCCCTCACATATTGCTCAGCTTGATGCCGTGGAAACCAAAGTCTTCAAGATTATTGGAATCTCCCACAATGAGCAGAGTCATTGGGTCTATCACTTTGCCATTGCAGACTGGTCGTAGTCTCTCTATCTTCTCCCGCCTCCTTTCTGGTCTTTTTCCATGCTTTGTCCCCCTCCCCAAGAGTCTGCATGGCACATACGGTCCACCATCAACCCCCTTTTGGTAAAACTACCTAAATCCAGGATTACTGCTCACCTCCACTCATTTGTTCCTCTTTTCCCCCACCTGTGGAACCATCTTCCACATTCTCTTCAATCTCAATCTTCCCTCCAGGTCTTCAAGACAACTTTTCACCACCATCCCAGATCATCCCAAATCCAAAAATATCATCTTTTCTACCCTCATTAACTCCCACCACCCCACCACAATCCCTCTTCTTCCAAATTTCCAGTTTTCCTCCTCAGAGTTTCCTTCTGTATCTGTCTTGTCCAACCCTTGCATCCTCTCCTTCCCCTCATTCTTCCCCACACCCATTGTTTGGCCAAGTCTGCCTCTATCTTGGCCTCCAACTCTGCTGTTGGTGTTTCGCCCCTATCTCAACTGTTTCTTTTGCCCTGTTGTGTCCCAGTGATTCGTTCAGTGTACCAATGCGAGCTCTTCCATGAGCCTTGACTGTTTCCAAAAAAAAAAAAGAGGAAGGAAAGTGGGGATGAAACAGAAAAGTAACAAACCAACCGACAACTAAGAAATGAAAAGAGGTGAGTAATAAACCAAAAAGAGGTCAACGTGCGATGGAATCAGCAAAATGTACCAATGAACCAATGTTGTGGCGCAAATTTTTTTTTTTAATGTTGTGAACAAACTTTGGTACATCACAGGTGATTAAGGTTGTGGTCAAGTTTCATCAAAATCGGGTGTGTAGTTTCTGAGGAGAAAACAAATATCTATTTGGGGAGGAAACCCCACCGTAGACCCTCTTAGTCCCCATTTATTTTATTTCTATTTTTTTATGGCGTGAAAAAACTTTGGTACATCACAGATGAGGAAGGTTATGGTCAAGTTTCATCATCGAAATTGTGTGTGTAGTTTCAGAGAAAAAAGCAAATACCTATTTTGGGGTGGCATACCTGGGACCCACTTTGACCACCGGTAGACCCCCTTAGATCCAAATGTTTTTTTAATGCCGTGAACAAACTTGAGTTGCAACATACCAAATATAATTTTAGCCAAGCTTGGTCACAATCCCTTCAGCAGTTTTGGAGAAGAAGTTGCAAGTGTTTACGGACTGAAGGACAGACGAACTGATGACTTCATTCCATAAGCTCCCCGGAACTACGTTCCAGGTGAGCTAACAACCCATGATGAAATGCTTTGCATAACATAAAAATTGTACACCTCGATTGATCGATAAAATATAAAGAGATAAGTACTGTATGTAAGTGTTGTTCTGGAAGCCATTTTAAGGTTTTGAGAGAAAGATTTTCACCTGCTTCTCCCTCTCTGCAGTATACCCAGTACTGTTTGTTGACCTTCCCCTTCAAACCTCCTCCTTCCTTTCCCCAATATTCTGTCCCAACTCATTTGTTCTTCCTTTTTGCCTCTTATTTTTTTTCCTCCCCTCTCTCCAGTTGTCCAGATTTTATCGACTTTATCGATTTCCTATTTAAAGAATTTTTTTTGGTACAGACTGTCGAGGCTCATATAAGAGCCAACACAGAGAAATGCACAACAAAGGGAGCAGGAGACAAGAGGGGTGGGAGAGGGAAGGAAAATCAGTGGGGAACAGAGACATGAGGAGATCTGCGGAAGCGAGAGGGATGGGGCGGGCTACACGGGGTAAACAAGATGGACACGACAGGGACTTTCAGGTCCTTACATGACAGGGACTTTCAGGTCCTTACATGACAGGGACTTTCAGGTAGGAAAGCAGGGAATTTATTTGAAGGACGTGGGTTTAGGGTGGATTAGCGGGGGTAGAAAAGATCATGGTTTTGGATGGGGGAAGATAAGAGATACCAGTGGTGAACAGCTGTTTTAAAGACCTGGAGGGAAGAGTGGGATTGAAGAGAGTATAGGAGTTTCTTTCAAAGGCGGGAAAAGAAGAGGAATGAAAGTGTGACGGTGAGCAGTGATTCTTGATTTTGGTAGTTTTACCAGAAGGGGGTGTGGTGGACTTGAGCGCCTTGCAGAAATATGGGGACATATCTCAGACAGAGCAAAGGGTGGGGGGGGGGGCGAAGCCGGAGAGGACACCGTAGAAGACAGAAAGATCACCGGACTGCTGCAGTGAGGACCCAAAGGCTCAGCTCATCATGTGAGATACCAATGATCCTAAAGCGCTTGGTTTCCACAGTGTGAAGCGAGAAAGGTGAGAGACGGGAGCACACCCAGAGGGGAAACAGGACTCCATCAAGCTGCGGGCAAACGTTTTGTTTGCGGTCAGGAGCTCAGGTGTGCCAAGGAAGGACTTTGCATGACTGAGGATTTCCAGTCGGTGACTGGCTTTGGAGGCCAGCTTGGAAATGTGGCTTTCCCAGGAAAGATCATGGCAGATAGTGAGACCAGCAGCTTGAATGAAAAGACTTCTCAAGAGGATTGTTGAGAAGTAAATGGAGGGTGTGTGTGTGGGGGGGGGGGGGGGGGGTTCTAGACGGTCTTTCGGAGAGACATAGTGAGAGTGTGAGATTTTGTCAGGGTTGAAAGACCATGTTCCATGTGTTGACAGCTTGTGATTTTATCCATACCTGCAGGGAGCGAAGAAGATGTCACTTGGCCGATCTAAGGATGACACAGATGGTACGGGCAGAGGGTGTAGTCATCAGCAAAGAGCTAAGAGAGGATTTTCCAGAGAGTCAGAGAGATCTTTGATGAAAAGCAGAAACAACAGGGCAGAATGCTGCTTCAGAGAACTCACAGCCTGACAGAGAAGAGGGGGTGAAAGATCACATTAAGGGCACATGTGACTGCGACAGGAGAGGAAGCTACGGGAACAAGACTAGCCAATGCAGAATGATAACACCCAACACATAACACAAACAAAAATGTAAAAAAAAAAAACAAAAACAAAAAAACAGGACTTACAACTGGATCAAGAATAATACATGGAGCAGTCACGAATCGAGGGTGAGCAGAATAACTCTTTCAAATGAGTGATGTTCTTCACTGTCTCTTTGATGTCTGTGGTGATGCAGTACCAGCAGGAGGACTGGAGGTCTTCAGAGGGTGACGTCGGTGGACCACCCAGTTTGCATTGAAGTTAATATATTTATTTATTTATTATTATCTTAAAAGGAATTTCAACCCAAGAGGAGGCCATGAGGCCGATCAAAACCTGTGCTATGATTCATATCGTTATGTTTTGGAATGTCTTCAACCATTGTGTCGCGTTAGTCATTTGTACAACTTTTTAAACACCCACGGATTGCTTGTTGTGTGTGTGGTTGTGGTTGAGCGGGGGGATGGTGGGGGTTGGGGTGGGGGGAGGGGAGGAGCCTTCGTGGTGGCAGTCGGCGTATTTCGGTGGTGGTGGGGATTTGGGCCTTCATGGTTGCGGTAGGGGTGAGGGTTAGGGCTGGGTGGTTGTGTAGGATCTCAGGATCTCATCTCAGAGGGCTGGGGTTGGGTTTACCCCATGTACCCCCGGTGGTCTAGGAATGCACTGGATGGACCGTGAGAGTGAGGTGGATGGTCGCGCATCGTTCTCTGCTCGTTAAGCGAGCTAACGAGGCAGGCTGTAAGGGTGGCTGCACATGCAGTGCACTCTCTAATGAACGCCAAATTAATTATCGCGAGCTTGCCGGAAACATTGACGCAATGGCATTTAGGCGGACCCCAAAAAAGAATAAAATCAAGCAGAGCAAACAGGTGAAATGCTCGGGAAGGAAACCCTCGCCCATCAAGCTGAGACAGACGCGTCGACCTTTCCTTTACCCGATGGTGTTGCTCCTTCTGTAATTGCCAAAAGTCGCGGCCAAATAAATGCGCTTTCACCGTCGCATGTCGGTCGTCGGTCAAGCATGACACGTGACCTTTCTCAACGGTAAAAATATATAATATCCAACACATGCACGACACTCGGATTTATAATAATAGCGCACAGAAGGTGCAACAACCTCTCAGCGCAGAAGAGCAGAAATCGTGGTACGAGTGAGTCGAGGCCTAGCCTAGCCTTCCTCAAAAACACCCACATAAGGGAGGGAACAAGTTGTGAATCCTGTCCATGTCGGAGCAAAAAAATCAGAGCAAATCGGGTCTTTGACCTATCTCTTGCCAGGTGAGGCGTGACGTCCTGTTCGCCCTGAGGTCTGGCGCAATAAAACTGTAAAGGTCACACCTATGCAAATACCTGAAAGAAGCATATCTAATGCATAAAATTAGACTTTTTCCACCTTTGTTTACACATCCGAACCCACAACTTCCAAGTGAAAAACAAATTCTATAAATTCCACTTTTTTGTCCCCCCCACCTCTGGAACAAACTCCCACACTCTCTTCAATCCCACTCTCCCCTCCAGGTCTTCAAAACAGCTGTTCAGCACCATCTCATATCGTCCCCCATCCAAAATCTTGATCTTTTCTACCCCCGTTAATCCACCTCAAACCCACCTCCTTCAAATTCCCTGTTTTCTTTCATGAAAGTCCCTGTAGTACCATGTTGTTTACCCCATGTACCCCGCCCCATCCCTCTCCCTTCCACAGATCTCCAAATGTCTCTGTTCCCCACTATTTTGTGCTTCCCTCTCCCGCCCCTTTTGTCTCCTGCCTTGTTATATGTCCTGTGTGTTAGCTCTTACACGAGCCTCGACATGGTGTACAAAAAAATATATATATAACCATTGTCCAGAAATAACCACCGTCCAGACACGTCTGAAGACAATTAAACCACTGTTTGGACATAACCACCATCCGGATATGTGCAGAGATAACAACCATTCGGATACGTGTGGAGATAACCACCGTCTGGATACATGCGGAGATAACCATCATCTGGATACGTGTGGAGATAATCACCATCTAGATACGTGCAGAGAAAACTACCGTTCGGATACATGTGGAGATAACCACCGTCCTGATACTGCGGCGATAACCGCCGTCCAGATAGGTGCGGAGATAACCACCGTCCGGATACGTAAAGCGATAACCACCATCCAGTTCGGTGCGGAGATAACCACAGTCCAGTTCAGTGTGGAGATAACGACAATCCAGATCAGTGTGGTGATAAATACCATCCGGATAGGTGCGGAAATAACCACTGTCATGGACAATCGTGTGTTCAAGGATGGTTTGGCATAACCCCCGAATCCATACCTGTGGCCCGGATTGTTGCCAGTGTGGAGTCCGCCATCACCAATCTACCGGTGGAGGAGAAAACCACCATCACGAACCGTGTGGCTCAGACCATCGGAGCCTTTATACACATGAGTAAACCTAACCTCTCGGTACCAGAGCTGAAGGCTAGGAAAATTCTCAGAAACAGGACTGATTTGATCTTTGCACCAGCAGGACAAGAGGGCAGTGGCATAATGGAGAAGGAATTAAGGTGGTGGCGTATGGCAACTAGCTGCCGGGGTATGCTACATTTCTTTGTTGCTGATGCAGTGCCCCTCTACCAGTACACACACTGGAACTGGTACTCATTTCGTCGACCTCGGAAGGATTATAGGCTGAGTTAACCCGGTGGTGTATTAATTCAGCGGCCGACGGGGCTTGAACTCAGGATCCTAGGATTCCAAGCCGCCACCCTAACCACTGAGCCAACACCAGGCTCAGAAGGAATCATACCATGGTAAAGTCACATCAGTACTGGAGGATGGTAAAATCTTCACTTCTATATCTTCACTTCTAATGCACTTACAAACACAATTTTGGAGTCTACTACTAAGTTTTCATGGTCAAGGAATCCGAAAATGATGAAATTGAAGTTGTATATGTAAGACCTGTCTCATATTTTCAAGATGACCACCATTATAATATGAAAAATTACCATAGCCCAGTGGGTGCGGTCACTCTATATAGTTTTTTAAATGTCATAATCATAACCGTTGCCAATATATCTCCTAAAATGATCAGACCTAGACTAAATGAAAAATCGGCAGACTTTCTACCACTTTCATGACACAAATTCATACGCTGACCTTGACCCTGAAATGAATCCGGGAAAAAAATATGTCGTTGGGTATAACTCATCGACCTACCCCAACATAACCAATCTCATCAAGATCGAAGTAAAGAAGGTTTTCTTTGTACCACTGGAAGGCTGTTTTTGGCGCCATCTTCCGGTACGTGGCGGCCAAAACGACAGGAAATCTCAAAAAATCTGTCCAGTTGATACAAGATAATATTTTAAAAATAATCAATAAACAGTTGCCGAATATCTTGTAGAATGCAGACCCTAGATAAGTTTGAAAGGGCGATTTTCAAACATACGTACCTCAATGACCTTACCTGAATCCTTAACCCGGCAAGTATATCGTTGTCAACACTCAATCAGACCTCCATCCACATACTATTTCATTCAAAGATCGAAAAGAAATTGATTTGACCAGAGACGGACGAACAGACTGGACGGATATTGTCCCGGTCCTTAATTAAGTCTGATGCTAGACCTGTTCAGTATTAGATGACCCATTATATGAAATGGCTATTTTGAATTCCACTGATCACTTCGAGAGAAAAATTGAATTTGATGAATCAAATATTAATACTACGTACAATAATAGTATCAATGACACGATAAGTAACTTACTTGCAAGATCAAAATTGAATTGATGATTATATTGGAATACGATTTTTACACAAATATATCCGGATACATGTGGAGAGTTGACTATGACTTTGGGTTATGTTTTAAACTAGGTATGTACATGTATATGATTTTGAAATTACCTTTTATTTTTAGGCAAACAA
>CM068961.1:54461884-54479033 GCA_035128595.1 Eptatretus atami
AGCTCAAGCGTTTGGACATCGGTACTGCAGCACTCTCTGAGGTTCGGAGACTGGATTGTGGCGAGATCATGGCTGGGGGTTCCACCTACTATTGGTCTGGTCGCTCTGATGGTTACCATGCCCAAGGAGTGCCTGTAGCTGTGTCCAATAAGCTGACTCCAATGATAACTGAGATAACACTGCTCAACGAGCATATTATGAGACAAAGGATTCGTCACTCCTTGGGTGTCATTTCCCTGGTCTCTGATTATGCTCCGACTGAGGTGAATGATCTCACCATGAAGGACGTATTCTATGCCATGCTCGAGTCTGTGGTTTATCAGTGCCCTAGGTGAGATACTCTTCTAGTTTTGGGGGATTTCAATACATCGACTGGAACTGATAGGGAAGGTTATGAGACATGTGTTGGTCTCCAAGGGTCTGGAACTGTGAACTAGTATAGCACAAAGTTCCTTGACTTTGCAAGAAGTTATCGACTTAGGGTGGTTGGTTCATGGCTTCAGCACCCAAAGGCTCCTGACTGGACTTGGTGTTCCAACGCTGGTGGTGTGGCAATGGAGATTGATCATGTGCTCGTTGATGGTCGCTGGAGTGCTCGTAGACGCTGCTGTCCCCTTCCCTCACGCTGCCACCCCCTTCCATCGCGCTGCCGTCTCCTTCCCTCGCGCTGCCGCCCCCTTCCCTTGCGCTGCCGTCCCTTTCCCTCGCGCTGCCGTCCCCTTCCCTCATCTGCGTCCTTCTCCTCCCCCCCTCACACTGCCTTTCCCTCCCCTCATCCTCACGCTGCCTTTCCCTCCCCTCCCCTCACGCTGCCCTTCCCCTCCCTCCCCTCATGCATGCTGCCCTTTTCCTCCCCTCCACTACAGCTACCTCCCTTTCTCTCCCCTCACACAGCCTTCCCTTCCCCTCCCTCATGCTGCCTTCCCTTCCCTTCCCTCCCCTCATGCTGCCTTCCTTCCCCTCCCCTCATGCTATCCTCCTCCAAATCCTCCTCCACCACCATACAACTCTCAGAGGTTGAGGAGAATGGTGGTGTCAAAGAATGTGCAAATTGTAGAAATGAAAGCTTTGTTTTTTTTTCCAACAGTCAGAACTGCTGCTTGGATAAATTCCACAATTTTGTCGCAGGTTAAGAATTCTATAGGTTCTCTTTTGTGTGGTAATTAAATATAGGCACGAACACTGGTGCGACTTTTTGATGATTGAAGGGATACGCCCTTCCTTCCTTCCCCTTCCCTCATAGCTACCTCCTCCAAAGCCACTCCACTGTCCCCTCCCCCCCCCCCACATACTTCTCTGGGCGGTGTCTGGGTGTTGTTTGTATGACACGTTTGAACGTGCTGTTTTTTACGTACCCAATTTTGTTCAATCCTGTACTACTGCCAGCATAAGAGGACCATTCCCCCGCTCCCCTTTGCTTTTCTTCACAGTCCCCTGTCCAACGCATGTCCATAACACCCCCTTCCCCTCCCTCTCTCCCTCATCCTCCTTGCTCCCCCCTCCCTCCCTCCCAGAGGGAGAGATGACAGATTGTGAGGCCTCACTCTCCTCCTTCCCCTCCCTATCCTTGCCTTCCCTCCCTCCATCGCTGTCCTCACTTTCTTAGCTCTCTTTCCTCACCCTTTCCTTGCTCCCTCTCCCCTCCCCTCCTCCCCCCCCAACACCCCACTTAAATATACCTGTCAGCGAAGCGATGGTTGTATTTGCTAGTATATACGTAATATAGTATAGGTATGCTAACACTAAGTATTTATATTTACGTATGCTTACACCATTGCTGTAAGCATAACACGACCGTGCTTCCCCATTGTCTCGGGTTGCTCACCTGCATTTGATTTTTCATTTTTTTTTCATTTATTTATATTTTCATTTATGGATGTCAGATTCTGTGAATTTTTCTGGCGTATTGACTTCGATGTCCATTGGCACGCAAAATTTCAGCTTTCGACATCACCCAGAAGGTACCGGTCTTTAATATCAGTCGGTGAGTGAGTGAGTCAGTCAGTGGGAGCTTTATATATTAGATACACAACTATATTTTGTTTTGTTATATAATGGTCATTTTTGTTTTGATTTCTCCCAGAATTTTCGTTGAATTTGTTGTTTACCGTTTGTTCATTGTGATTGGCTGAGCCATTTAGCCATGCAAGTGAAAAAAGGCATGATTTAGGTTATTTTATTTTTTTCTGTTTCTCAAAATAGCCGGCCTCCCTTGGGAAGGTATAATCTTATTGGGATATAAGAGCAAAAAAACCCCTGAGAAAGGTATCGGCCCAGGCATGACCTAGAATCCTAGATGATGACTCGTGGTGCTGATGGGTGAGGGTGGTAGATTTGTGAGTGCTATCAACACTTGGTTGTTTGGTGTTTCCTGAAAGGACGTTTTATCGTTGACCCATTTTGTCTTCACCTGAAGCAAGGTGTTACCCAGGTGAGAAGCCAGCTGGCTTGTGAGAGCTGCCAACATGCAGTTGTGCAGTATTTGAAAGATCTGAGGAAGGGCTAAAGAGATGTCAAATTGCTTTCACTAAACTCTTGCGACAACACGACTTTGGACTGTGCCATCCAGTGTTGACACTCACGGCTAACGCCTATTTACCGTGTTCCATTCACATCCTCAAACACATTGACATTCACACTGTAGTGAGTATGTCACCATTCACACACTCGTGCACTTCCCTGTCAGTCCTCTGCCACCTTTCTTACCACCGCCCCCTTTGTCGTCACCACCTGATCTCATCCGGACCTACCAACTATTTAACAACAGTGGCCTCAGCATTGTGGCAAAAAATAAGATGGCAGCTCACATAGTCATGTGTGTTGTGGAACAGAGTTATTGTGGAACGAATGTGAACATCAAAGCAGCTGAAATTCACAGGAGACTTTGTGCACAATTTGCTGGTGCATGTGTTTTACATAGTTGTACGTTTCAAATGTGCATCGAGTTCATTAATGGCTGTCAATTGGTGAGATATCTTCAGCATTCTCACATTTTAAGCAATTGTTGTCACTCAATCAAATATTAAATGTGTTGAACTGCTAATTTTGGAGAATCGCCACATTGCTCGACCTGAAATTAATGAAGAATCAGATGTCAGTGTGGGAAATGTGGAAATAAATCATTCACCGTCACCTAAAATTCATTCAGATCACTACTAGGTATTTACCAAAGGATCTCCAAGCTACTAGACCTCAAAGGAACCGTGTATGGTCAATGAGATGGGTTGAGAAGTTCTAAATCATCCGTCGTACAGTCCGGTCTTGTTTAATTCCATCCCTTCCAACGCCACTCAAAGAACATCTGGGTAGTAATTAGTTGATTAATGATGAAGAGGTCAAAGCCCGTGTTCCGAAATGGCTGTGGACTTGCTCAACACAATTCTCATCAGATGGCGTCAGGGCACAATTGCATTAATCAAAGCGTGACCACATCAATGGGACAAAATATCAACTTCCCTGAACTTTCTCATTTTCTATGATAAAATTCCACATCATCAATGAACTACCCAACTCATTACAACTAGCATGCAGCCTGATTTTGTTGACATCTTCCAAAACAAACTCATAAAAACACAATTATGGTTGAGTAACCTGTACTTTGGGCCGGCAGGACGGCCGTGACCGAGATGTGTGCACACAAGCCACGAAGCTGTTTAGCTTGGGTTTGAATCCCCACCCAGCTATAAGCTGTCATCCCAGTGTTTCACAGGCAGGACGAGGCACCAATGTGTGTGCCATCTCTCAGATTGAGGTTAAACCGGGCATCTCCTCTGCAAGTGGGGCAGGTAACAGCAATTTTTGAGAGGAATCGTGCAAATGATGATACAAGCATCAAATTTGTCACATTTGTTCTCGCAGGGGATTCTAATTCAAATCTGCCTGATGGCCATTTGAAAATCCAAATTTTGAAAAAAAAAAAATTCAAAAAAGTCAAATCACGAAATCAATGTTGGATGCTGAATGAGATTGGTGAATGTTTCAGAAATATCATCAAAGACGTTCCAAGGTCTGCCATGCAGTTTTTCTTCCCTTTACCGCGGAAGGCAGACACGACGTCAATCCAGTGAACGGATGGAAGTATGGGATCCCTCTAGCTTTCTAGGCCCTATTGCAGAAACTACCTCATGGACTGGAATCCATCGCACTTGGCTCCTTGGCCAAAGGCAATCCACATGTTTCTCAAGACTAGTTCCTGTAAGGATGGCAGTACCGGATATTGCTATGACTAGTACGTCCGTGTCATTAGCCTTATGATATGGACTTGCTACCATCCGTCGTTGCATCCCTGGCGTGTACAAATATTCGAGTGTCAGCTTTCATGACAATATGGAGACACAGCACCAGTGACTTCCTTGTGTTGCTAATGGCATCTTCTCCTTTTGTGACAATGACTGTGCTTGTCGTCTGTGCTTCACACATCTTTTCCCGCAAGGAAGTGAAACAGCTCAGTTCTTGTTGCTGTATCTCGAAGAAAGCTTCTCCAGTTACTTGGGGTCTTAACTGGTTCCTGTCAACTCTTCTTCTGATTCCTTGCCCCTTTTCGACCTTGCCTCGGACTTCAGACTTGACTTCTTGTAACATCAACACTACGTCCACCCTCTCGTACCTGGCACCATAGGATTCCACCTTTGGATGATGTCTTCTTTAGCATAGTCATCAAATATCTTTGAAGTGCGTGGAGGTAGGGCATTGATAAGTGCTGAGCCATCAATGATGACTGCATCTCCCCTTGGTTCTCTGTCTGGGATGTTCACTTGCGCTTCAAGAATTTCAGCCAGCTGTGACTCAAATTCTTCTTCTTCTTCTTCTTCTTCTTCTTCTTTTATTATTATTATTGTTATTATTTTCAAATGGCCAATCAGGCAGATTTGATCAGAAAGCCCTGCAGAACAGAAATGCCAAATTTGATGCTTGTATCATAACTTGCACGATTTTTCTACTATCTACTACACTATGCCGGAATAAATTGGTGGATGTTAAAGATCCAACGGTGTTCTTTGCAAAAAAAAAAATAAGCGAGCTATCACCGGCACCATGAACAAATTCCAAACCTGTGTCGGAGTGGCGATCCGTCCAGGATTCAAACCCAAGCTAATGAAACTGCCTCAGCAGCGCTATGCACCTGATGGCGGGATAAGGATCATCCATCCATCTATCCAACCTGCACTTTGGGTCCAAATGATTGACATAGTCCTTTAAGAAATAAACTGCGTTATGAGGCTCGACGAGCAGAATGGGAACAACAAGGTTGGTCAACAACTTCATGCAGTTGAAGTTGGATTTAGAAGTCTTGTTGCACACACAATAGTTGCCAGTCTTCACGAACGTGATTGTCAAGCAGTGCTTTGTATTCAGTGCATGGTTAACACTTGTGTTCTTATGATATGATTTGCACGAATTGTTTATTATATATATATATATATATATATATATATATATATATATATATATATATATATATATATATATATATATATATGATTCCAATATTTGTTGCGATTTTTATTGCAAAAGTTGAGCAGATTGAAAAGGTGACTGTCATGAGATGCTGTGGTCATTTGAGCGATCGAACGATCCACAACAGCAGGTAAGAGTCTTCCAACCAACAATATATTCAACATACATAGCACACACAGTAACTCGGGATGACGTCTCCAATCCTCCTCCTCTCATTCCCATTTATACCCCCCTACCCTGCCCCTCCAACTCCCCAGAGAAGACCGCTGCGGAGGTTCTTCCTTCTCCAATTAGCTCGTGTTTTCTAGCCCATTCCAAATCCAGAAGTAACCGGAAAATTCTCACACCTCGGCGATCACTCTTTCCAGGTGAACGTTTAACCCCAAAATTATAACCTGTTCCCCTTTTGCATAAACCAACTTTTAGAATATTGTACATAACTCACTTATAAACAGGATGTTTTGTATCGGATCTTAGGCGTACCTGTGTTGACATCCCGCTGCACCTGTGCACCACCCAAGAGACGCAAAAATAATCTGTGACAGTGAAAAGTATTAACATTGTTGTTCGATTGTAATCTTTGTGGAAAGACGGTTTGAGTTGCAGAAATTTCTGGCTGCTTCTGGATATTGAAGCATCAGGTTAATGAGCAGATGGATAAAGAACAATCTCGTAATTTTCAGTATATTACAGAAGGAGGGCAATTGTTCTTGGATTTTGTTTGAAAATTGCAAATCAGAATGAAAGACAGTGCAGGTAGAGAAGAGTCAGACATATTTGCTTTGCTGTGTTCGTGCGTCACTCGTGTTTTATCCTATAAATAAACGCAAGTTTAGACTGAGCCCAGCTGCTGGTTGGACATCGATTGATGAAAGGACGTTGGGTGTTTTTGACAATGCTTATATTGTTGGCATTTGTTGTAGTTCCACCGACAAGGCCTTCATCCGCAGTTTGGTGGAGTACTGCTCTCTCCTCTGGGCTGGCGCCCCTGCCTCATATCTTGCTCAGCTTGACGCCATGGAAATCAAGGCCTTCAAGATAAATGGACTCTCCTGGGATGAAGCTGGGTCTATGTGCCTGTCACTTTCTAATTGCAGACAGGTCGGTGGTCTCTCTGTGTTCTACCGCCTCCTTTCTGGTCTTGCACCCCCTGATGTTTCCGTGCTTTGTCTTCCTGCAGATTTCTGGTGAGCACACATGGTTCACCATCAATCCCCATCTCGTAAAACTCCCAAAATCCAGAATCACTGCTCACTTCCACTCGTTCGTTCCTTTTTTCCCCCCCACCTGTGGAACCAACTTCCATATTCTCTTCAATCTCATTCTTCCTTCCAGGTCTTCAATACAGCTATTCACCACCTTCTTAGATCACCCTCCCCCATCCAAAAACATGATCTTTCCTACACACATTTACCCCTCCCCCTTTCCTACCCCCATCAGTAACATCATCATGTTATTTCATTCACTATTATCATCCCCTTCCAAGCCTACCTCTTCCCTTCCTGAGAGTTTGTTTCTGTATCAATCTTGTCCACCCCATGTATCCTGCCCGTCCCTCATTCTTACCCACATCCCTTGTTTTGTACCAGTCTCCCTATATTTTGTTCATCAACCCTCCTGTTGAATCCCCCCCCTCAACCCCTTCGGTTATTCCTTTTGTTCTGTTTTGCGTCCTGATCTGTTCTGTGTTCAAGCTTTTCCATGAGCCTTGACTTTGTATTCAAAAAAGACGTGGCATGGGTTGTAAAAAGCCAGACGGATACATCAGCTTGAGCATCAGCTTGGAAACGGCTAAAAGGAGAGGGTGTCCAATTAATTGTATTCTTCAGTCTGTTTGGCCATCCTACATTTTGTTTTAATGGTGTCCTTGTCATTACTTCAATACTGATTTTTAAAATGTTGTTTTATAAATATGGATTTTTATTGTAGATATATTAATAATTTTCAGTACCATCATCATCATGTTATTTCAATTTTTTTCTTCTTCAACATTCCATCATTTTTGCTGAGCCCAGTCATGTGACTTCCATCTGTCACTGCAACTGCCACTTGGGAATCATCATGACAGCTGACAGTTCTGCCATCCTAAGGGTTGGCTGGACATTGTCACATCAGTTGTCACAGACCTACCAAAATATTACACTCCCAACCCCTTAGAATCTTAAACCATCAGCACAACAATTCGATTAACATTGGGACTTGACAGATGCATTTAATGGAAGTTTTAAGATGTTTTTCAAATCATTACAGCAATTGATCCCACGAGCAGTTGCCCTTGACCGTTGATTTGAAACTTTAATTATTCAGGATAATGTTTGCCTTTCAATGTCTGCGCGTAATATCATATTTTTTTGATAACTCCTCAATTGTGTCACCTGCACGAACTCAAATGCATATTTCGACAACAGAAGAGGATGAAGACCTTCAAATTCAAATAGCTATTGACAGCATCCTTAGATGACCGTGTTAGAACAGCTTATCAACCATTGATGTGCTTTTCAGACATGATGCATGAAGTCTTGTTGTCACAACGCTCCTCCGTAACTTCTCACATTTGTATGCATCTCCACAACGATCTCTCCGACAACCATTACTTCTGCCACAAGGACTGTACTCATCATTCCAGTGTTTGAAGATATTCTGAACCATTGACAAGTACCTGCTATTTGAGAATTGGTTTCTTTACTATCTGCCAACTTTGACCTTCACGCAACCTTATAGGGAAACTAAATCAAGGAATTATTTAATGATTATCAGAATATACAGTCCTCTAACTTTGATCTGCACAAGTTAGAATGATACCTTTTTATAAAATGTGAATTTTCTCCTTATTTTCTGGTGTGTGTGTGTGTGTGTGTGTCTATAATTATATTGTCGTGTCCATGCTGATTAAGATTGATGCTGGACAGATGGACCGAACCTGCTTTTACTCCCTTGGACTACATTCGAACAATGGCGGTTTTGCGCGCGCGGGAATCGCAAGAAGCACTCGAGGCTCTTTACTCTTTTAAAACCAATGGGTTTATTTCCCTACCAATTAAATAAATAAATAATTATATGCAATGACAATAAATCGGATTCAATCACATATGGGAGAGGGGAAAGATGCAAGCAACCATGCAAGGCTTTAGCTCTGCAGTGGAGATGAACAGGCGATGATGCAGGTAACGAAATACATGGCAGGACCAATGAACGGGGTAGTAAGGCAGGAACGACAAAGCAGGAACATGGCAGCACCAATGAAAGTGGCAAGGCAGGAACATGGCGAGAACAGGATAAAGGAGGCAGGACAACCTTTTCTCCTCAGCAATCTCCTCCTCCTTCAGGTGATTCTCCACTTACCTCCCTTCTGGGCCAATCTCCTCTCCCCCGTCCCTCTTGCGAGATCTCTAAAACTCCGCCCTTCGGGAGGTGATCAAAGCTCCTCCCCTTCTCTCCTGGACAATGCCACCACTCTCAAACAGAGCTGTTGTTCTTCCCGATCTCACCTGGTGGACATACAAGAGGTTATGTGTGCAATTGTCTTAACCTTAATTCCGAACTATTTATCTTCACTGCAACACCCTTCGTATGGTGCACATTTAAACAGACAATTTTTAAGCTAAGTTTCCCTACTTAATCACATCAAGATGAGCTAACTACTCATACACGGACCATACTATATACATTTCTATCTCTTCTAAGGTAATATCTATTCCTCCTACAAACAAAACAAATATATATATTATATATATATATATATATGTATATATGTATATATACTGTATGTGTGGCAGTGTAAGTGCGCGTGAAAGCTGCTGTTGTTGACTGCTATCTCCAAACGTGGGTGGGTTTCATGAGATGGAATGGAGATCTACCAAGTCTTAAAGTATCCACGTGTGTGTAATACTTGTGTGTATAATATGTTTATTGTGTGTATATAACAAGTGCAATATGTCACATGTAATATGTGTCCATAACATGTGCAATATTTCATGTCTAATGTGTAAATAACATGCATAATGTCACGCATAACGTGTGTATACCTAGTTTTGGCTTTATGGCTAGGGTGGTGGACTTGGGATCCGACGATCCTGAGTTCAAATCCTGCTCGGCTGTTGAATTAATACCAGGTGGGGTCGACTCTGCCTGTCATCTTTCCGAGCTCTGCCTGTCATCCTTTGGAGGTCGGCAAAATGAGTGCCAGCTTGCTGGTATCCTGTGTCGGAGTGGCGACCCATCCAGAATTGTGCCCAATATGGCCAAGGAGACTGCTTAAGCAGTATGAATGCTCTGCGCAGAGTGTGGTCCCAATGAATGGATGAATGTGTGTGTATATATAACAAGTGAATATGTCACGTATAACGTGTGTATGTAATGTGTAATATGTCATGCATAACATGTGTACAGAAATGCGACACACTCACACATGTGTGTTCACAACATGCACAAATAACAATCGTGCATGTGCAAATCACGACCCATGCACGCTCGTGCGCATGTGCCGCCTCACTGGTTGCCACTACTACCCAGAGTCCCCAAGACTAAATGGACCCCCACCCAGGGTCCTGAAGCATCCATCTGTACCACAGCAAGGAACCATTAATCATTGGACCAAGTCGTCCTCATCCTTCCATACCCAAAGAAGCCCCCCCCCCACCCACTCCTTTTCCTTGCTGCTCCAATGGAGCCCTCCTGGTCTTGAAGCATCAAGCTAACCAATGGAAGGAACCACAACCCATGGACCAAGCTGTTTTCCTTGTCCGTGCTGCCACCAATCGAACCCTCTCCGGTCTTGAAGCATCCAGTTTAACCACAGCAAGGAACCACAACTCATGGGCTATCCTTATTGCAAGTATCGGCATGTGTTGGTTCACGAGCGCCAGCCAGAGTGACCACTATATTCGTTATGTCTGTGTGTCTGTGTGTCTGTCTGTCCAGAGCATAACTCCGTGGACTTTGATCCGATCTTGATGAAACTTGGTTACGTGTTCGACATCAATGTCTAGTTGTGTTTTCCTGGATGAGGGCTGGCCACGCCCATTGTGGGCGGAGCCACGTCCAAAATAGCCATTTTTAGGGGTAGTCGGATTAAAAATGTATCTTCTCCTAGGGAATTGACTGAATGGAATGGGTTCTTCGTATTTGAATAGCAAATGAATTATCTAAAACTTGTCCGATTTTTCATTTTCCTCCCAAGGTCAAGGCCACAAGGTCAAAAACTTAGAAAATTGCGAATTTTGACATAAAAATCATTCGACCGCCCAAACTTTGAGAGCTAGGATAACAATATTTTTTTATGCATAATCTTGAGGTCATCCCCACCTAAAGTCTTGAAACCATTTTTCTCTATCTCGACACCTTGCCCGTGGCGCCCCTTCAAGTTTGTTTTACGCTGATTTCATCAAAGTATGGATAATCCGAGGAGTGCGAAATGCCATATAGCCTATATGACTTATATTGTTCCTGGAATGTTCCAGAGGAAGTTTTGCACAAAGGTTATATACCTTGACCTTTGACCTTTAAAGGCCACAAAGGTCAAATTTTCAAAGTTGTGGGAATTGAACCGGGTTTTCGACTTCTTCGACGAACTAACTCCAATAAGCTTACAGCATATCCTGTTTCTTATTTTAATGTCCACAACATTGTTTTGTGACCTTTAAAGGTTATGCAAAGGTCAAATGTTTAAAGTTGTGGGAATCGAACCGGGTTTTCGACCTTCTTCGACGAACTAACTCCAATAAGCTACAGCACATATCCTGTTTCCTTGTTTTAATGTCCACAACATTGTTTTGTGACCTTTAAAGGTTATGCAAAGGTCAAATTTTGAAAGTTGTTGAACGAAACCGGGTTTTCGACATTTTGCAGCTAATAACCTGTCACTCTACCACATCATGTTGATCATTTTTATAACTTGGTCAAACATTATCACATTGTCTCATCCTTGATTTCTGAAACAATCTACATCATCAAATACCGCTCGTGAACAATTGTCGTCTTCAAATTTGTTTTTATCTGTATTTTATAGAGAATTTTTTAGAGCTTTTTTTGGTTGCATTTGTACAAGTATTATCACTCAAAATACGTCTTCCGTTTTTTTAAATAAAATACAGATTAAAAAGTATTGAGTCTTCCGTTTGATTAAAAAAATTCACTTGTGTTTTATCTGCTATATTTAGTGGTATATCTTTGCTAAAAATAAAAAATCATTCTTTTAAATTTAAAAAGTAAGACTCAATTTGATATTCAACATCTTTTAAGTCATCTGTCTCGAATTATTAACGTATTTTTCTTTTAATCAGTTTCTTTAACATTTTTTGTGAATCTTTTTTTAGTGCATTTTTAAAAGGTTCTGTAGAAACCACTGTTTTTGGTTCTTGATTAAAAAAAATCGTGAAAATGAGGCATCTTACATTTTTCCATGTCATTTATATAGATTATCCTATTTTAATTTTTTCTTCCAATTTGTGTAATTCAGTTAAAAGAGAAAGACAAACAATAAAGGTCTGATCCCTGCTGAAGGAGGATGAAAAAATTATTGCATTATTTAGTTTGTTCTTAAGGTAAATATGTTTATCACAAATAATTTTTTTAAATGCAAAAGGATGTGTGGATGGTATGCCAAAATGTATGTAAACAAGGTCGAGATGGTCACAATAAATTATCATGTGAAACCATTCCTACATATTCTGTGAATAATATTGTGCCTGTCCATCCTTACATCCATTTGCAATTTTAGTGTATGTTGATTGTTTCCAAGTACGAATGCTGAGTGGAATATTAAACTGTACACACACCACACACACACACACACACACACACACACACACACACACACACAGGATTAAGCTAGTGTTTGTGGTGATTGTGAACCCAAATTGAGAGAGAAGTGCACAGTGTCATTTGCAGGTACAACAATTATTCCAAGAAAGAAGATGTAGGGATGGTTTCACATAATAATTTCACATAACTTCTCATAGTGGAGAATATCTATCTCGGGAGTGAGCACGGGCTTTTGGAGAGAATCAAATAAGAGTGGAGGAAGTGAAAAAAGCAACTGGAAAAACATAATCTATACGAGTGTGTGTGTGTGTGTGTGTGTGTGTGTGTGTGTGTGTGTGTCTCCTCCATAACTCCAAAACCATCAAACCTCGCAGCCTGAAACTTTGCATGCATACTAATGGTACTCCAAAGGAGTGAACGAGTGAAAATTGTGTGTTTGGGTTAATTAAAACACCCCTTTTGAAGATAATTAACGGCCTTATTTAATTATATCCTTTATCAGGCACATCCTTGACCACCTCACTCTTGATGGGATCTTGAGGCGCATCCTGGGTTACCTCGCTGGGGTTTTAATTCACCATTTTTTTTGGCCTGCTCAATCATGCCTTGACTTGGAACAGGCCACAAGGATTACTTCATGATAAAGTTGTTTTTTCACTTTCCTTACACATATTATCGAATGCCTGATCATCATACCTATGAATCACTGGCTGCATTGAAATGCTTATAAACACCCAGAGACGCCAGCGTTTGTGGCTTTATTTCATTTCCACACATGCGATAACCTCGATAATCTCTTAAACGAAGCAAAATTACAAAATTTAATCACCAGAATCGAACTTATCAGCAGTTCCAACTCCTTAAAAAGTGTTAATTTGTCCAATTCAGACATATTTGACATTTTGGGCATCTCCGGGAGGTGTATGTATAATATGGCGGTTCGGTGATTGCTAATCATGTGCCAAACGAGCCATTCTTTATCAACCATTTTGTTGGAGTGCTTCAGAATAGATAAATACAAATTAAAAAAAACATGAAACATTTTGTTAACATCATGGAAGGATAGCCGAGAGGTACACATGCTCGCTCTAAGCTCACTATATTGGGTTTGAATCCCGACCCAGCTATAAACTCATCCTGCTGTTTCACAGGCATGGTTATTCATTAATGTCTTTGCCGTTAAACTGGACATCACATCTGCTAGAATACACCCTTCGCATCTCTCTCCCCTCTCCCTCTCTCCCACCCTCAACCTCACCTTTCTCACCCAACCACTTCTCCACCTCAACTTCTCTTCACCCCCTTGCTCCCACGCAAATCCCTGCACGCCTACCACCTCTATCCCTCTTCCCATCTCACTCTCTCACACCTTCTCTCTCTCTCTCCATCCCTCTCACCTGTCACCATTCTCCTCCTTTAAGGGCGACTGTTAAGGACTGACACTTAGTTTAAATTTAACAGTTAGCAGATGGGTTTTTCACATTGCGCCGACCCAGTTTTATATAGAACTGTGGTAGAAAATGTTTCTGTTTGAGCGCGTTTATCACCCATCCCTTTCCTCACTGCCTTTCATCTTGCACCTTCCCTCGGCGGCCCCACCACTTGTGCTGCTTTCACCACCCCTCACACTGCCTCCCATGCTCTCCTTGCGTTGCGTCCCATCCCACCTTGTGCTGCTCCCACTCCCATCTTGTGCGCTTCCCCTTGCACTGCTTCCTCCCATGCTGCCTTCCTCATGCTGCCTCCTCCCTCCGTCATGCTATTTTGTCTGCAAATCCCTCTACCACTATACAACTTCCAAGGTGAGGAGAGGAAGGGCTGTCAAAGAATGTGCAATTGACAATTATTTTTTTGTTTTCTTGCACTCAGAACTGCTGCTCAGATCAATTAGTTTTTTTTTTATAAAGCAATGAATGCCAGATGCACAGCAGATGCCGCAGAGGTTCACGTCGTGATGATGTTCGCCTGGTTTTGAATCGACCCAGCTATAAATGGTGACCTGGTGTTTTCACAGGCCAGGTGAATCACACGTGTTGGCCCGACTTTGGTTGAACGTACTGGGCATCACATCTGCTGGACGCTCTCCTCACATCTCCCCTCGCACTCCCCCTCTCACTTTCCTCTTCACCCTCCTCTCTTCACCCTCTGTCTCTCTCCCGCCTATCCCATCTCTCCTCACCCTGTTTCTTCTCTGACACTCTCCCTTCTCTCTGACCTATCCCTCTCGTCTGACCATCTCCTCTTCTGCGCCCTCACTCTCATGTATTTCCTGCCTCCCCTCTACCACTATACAACTCTCAGAGGTCGAGGAGAGGAGGGTGTCAAGAATGTGCAATTGGAACAAATTTTTTTGTCTTTTTTCGCACCAGAACTGCGCTCAATCAATTCAGTTTTTTTTTTATAACAGCAATGAATCCAGATCACAGCAGATACGAGAGGTATGCAGCTCGCTCATGATGTTCGCGTGGGTTTTAATCCGACCAGCTAAACTGTGATCTGGTGTTCATCAGGCCAGTGAATCATACCGTGTGTGCCGTCTTTTGATGACGTTAAACTGGGCATACAATCTGCTGGAATCCCGCCTATCTCTGCACTCTCCCCTCCCCCTCTTCTCATCACACCCTCCTCTCCTCACCTTTGTCTTCTCCCCTATCCTCTCTCCTCCCCTGTTTCTTTTCTGACTCCCTCTTCTGACCCCTCTCTCTCTGACTCTCCTCTTCCCGTCACTCCCTCTCTCACTCCCTTAATATTGCCATCAGCAAAATGATTATTTGCAGTTATAATAAATCCGAGCACTGGATAATATCATCTTTGAGTCTTGAGGGAGGAGCTCTTCCAAGTTGACTTTGTACTACAAAATAACTAGAAGCACTCTGTAGAGTGCTCTCGCCACGCCAAGGTTATTTGTCTTCTAATAGGTCGGTTCTGGATTCAAACGAACCAATCGATTCGGATGTTCTTGTACATCACCACTCATCACCTGTTTTGTCAAAGTGACCACAAATTTTGAGTATCATGCTGTATTAGTTTTTTGCCCATATCAATGGTGAAGATCATTTAAAAAAAAATTTTAGTTCTCGATCAGATGTCATTTAATTTAATTTCTCAATCGGATTTTTTAATTCAGATGTTGAACAAATTGAATCACATTCACTGTTACTCTGACCTGCCACAAGATTTGTCCAAATCCGTCCACACTTTTGAGATACGTGTATATATGTTTAGCCCTTCCTCAATGGTGAAATATTAAAAATATTCTTGTATCCGGATCAGATGTTACCAATCTAATAGAAAATACCCGTGTGGGAGTGCGGTCATCTCTATAATACACAAGTTCCAATGTTCAGTATGCACCGAGACTACGCGCGTTTACTGCGCAGCTCTAACTGCGCAGGTTTGGTTAACGATTGACTGCATTTTTCGCGGCGCCGCAATTATATTTGAAATAAATGCCGACGTTTACATTTCGGGTTTAGAACTTTTGCACCTTCGGCAGAAATGTTAACAAATATAAAATACCCTTGCGGGGTGACGGTATCTCTGCCGAGAAAAAGCTTTTGAGTTTGTTACTTAGGGTATGTGTTCTGAGTCAGGGAGGGATTTTGGTCAATCTTTGTAAGTCATGTGACTGCGAAAACAAGCGATATCGAATCGGTTTCAACTGTTACTGATTTTCTAAGTTCTCACGACCCTCCTGTTGGGATGCATAATGGGTGGATTAGACAATAGTGCACGCAATCAGCAATGCCACTTGATCCTCAGGCCGATACTTAACTGTCTCGCAGCTCTTATCTGCCTTAAAATTTCATATTTCGACTGTTCGTGAAGGATCCCCTCTCACTTTACTCAGTGTGGATCGTGAGACACCCCTGCTACTTAGGTCGGACTCCTCATCCATGCCAAGCAATGAAAACGTGATTAATTGTCAAATGTATGACCTTGGCTCCGTATCATATCACCAGTAGTTATTCATTCAAAGATTTGGTAATGAAGTTGTGCAGATGGAAGGAGAACATGTTGTTTGCTCTGCAAACTACGCATGTCTATTCACACAAGTGGCAGTTGATAACATAGACCGCATCCTACTCTCCACGAACGCTCAAGGGACTATCATGGACAGGAACTACCCTCTTATTCAGCCAACCCGAAAACGATGCCATGGGAGTAGAGAAGGACACAGAATCTCCGGAAAGTAGTCTAAAGGAAGACTGTATTAAGAATTGCCAGAAGGATCACCAGCATACACCGTCGTTCCCTAATACAAAAGAACAACGTACAAAGTTTCGTGTCTCCGCTGCTTTCTAAGAAATGTATGCAGCATGCATGGCACCTTGCCAGGTGAGTTCAATGTGTTCCCCATATGTACGTGCGCCGCTTTTGTCATCTGCAAATGCTATTTCTTATTTAATTTCGAATACTAGTGATTATTGTGAAGTGACCACATGAACTGTCGCCCATGTTGTGACTATATGTTTATCTGTTGCTTTATGGTGGTCGTACTGTGAACAGACATAGTTGCCAAGTCTCATCGATACAACTGTGCAATCGGACGGTAGATCTCCTCAATCTGCACTTAAGCATGGCGGCATGGTGATTTCTGCGCCATTTTTAAATTGTTGAATGTGTTGAACATATACAACATCATATAGAACTAACTATGCAATATCACGTTAAGAAGCATGAAAAATTGCAATTAGACATTGAATATAATGAACAAGTCAGAAACAGTTTTTTACTCAGTGGCCATTTTGAATTGGCGGCCAACTGAAAAACTGAAATGCCCATCTAGAAATGTCAGCCATTAAAAGCAGCTAACTGTGCAATTTTCGTGCTTTTCACCAAATGCCAACATAAGTCTGTTATGTGGCACCATTTGCCAGCCTAAAGGCACCACTATGTATTATCAAAAAAAATCACACTCAATCCCCAT
>CM068961.1:54505141-54516233 GCA_035128595.1 Eptatretus atami
GTTCGCGCGGCTCGACGTCCGCACCTTCCCGGAGCACCAGTCACCAAAGAACGGACCAGGGCAGCCGAAACCAGAGAAGGTGAGACGAGGTTATCTCCCGTGATGAGATTGGCGACCGCTTGTCATAATGCACCAGATGAGACGCCTCGAATGCGCCCGATGCAGTCAGCCGCAGACCCAGACAGAAGCGCGCTCGAGCAGACGGGACGCAATCATTAATCCTTTCTTCCGTTCCTTTCGGGGCGCGGTGTCGCTCCCCATGGCTGCTCTCATTGGGTGCACGGCGTGTCCCGGCTTCGCCTTCTTGCAAAGGACCACCCCGGCTTTTGGTCCACTCGTCGCCCATTGGCGGAAAATGACCTACCCTTATTTGCGCCAAGCCAGAATGAAACGCTTCGTGACCATATTCGGTGCGAAATCCACACGCCTGGGATATGGAATTCCGTCCACGCACACATGCCGGCGAGCGTGCGAAGAATGCCGCGAGCAGAGTGCTGTTTTGTAAAAGAAAATGGGCGTTGTTGTCGTTGCTTGTGGTGAATGCTAAAAATCCTATCTATAAAATAACTGCGCAGCGCACGTACACTTAATCACCCATTATACATAGGATGGGACCCTACCTAGAAACACATACTTACCCATATAACTGATCTATAAGGACTCTGGCTGTTGTGTGCGATGGGTTCCAGATTCGTAACAATATATCATACGTAACAATCCCAGTGTAATTACCATTAAACTGAACATAATGTCTGAATCCCATTGTTACTGACTTCCATATTTCATGGATCAGCGATTGGCAGTGACTTTCTTCCCATAAAACTTTTTTGGGGTGGTACAAAGTGCATTTTTCAATTATCCCAACCATACGCACCAAATTTCTCTTCCCTTGTCCCAATATGATATTCAAAATGGTGTAATCCGCCCCAGAATGCTTGGTGCGCATGCACAGAACCCCCTGGGAAACGGCGGTGTTCAGGGCACCATAAAGTATATCGTGTGTGCGAGATAAGGATTTGTTACCTGACATCTCAAAAAGCTGCATAAGAAGCCAAAAATACTTGGAAAAGTACCTGAGAGAAAGGACTGTGCCTCTGCACAACGAAAGATTTGGATAACTTTCTCAGCTCACCGAACAGGCAGCTGCCCACACTGCAAACTCCCAACCATGTCGGCCGGTGGAAGGCCCGAGTGGACGGGCGTGTGCTACACAAACCAGCGATGGATCGCTACCAGTGAATGGACTTTGAACCATGTGAGAGTGTGCCTCCTGTGAACATGGCAGGCTGAGTGATTTATTTAATGGACGTCCACAATTGGAAAGACAATGCTGTGCGTCATTATCAAGTAAGAGTAATCAACTCTTAGGCAAAGGACATCTTCGCGACATGAAAATGCACCAAGCTTGTGCCTGCTATATTTACATTTGAGCTGAATGTATCAGGTAGACCTCCCTGAGGAAGAGCCGTATCTAGTTTGGGTGCTTCTGAACACTGATGGGAAGGTCATATCTGGGGCTTGTTAAACACAGGGTAAGTTTAAATGATTATATTTACTATTACTCATGAAATGAAAGCAAGAAGAGAACCAGAAGAAGTAAAGAGCAAAGTGGAGTCATCAGGAGGAACCTGGATAGGATTCGAGTTTCAGCCGCTACTCCACAACCCTCAAACCCATCCAGGCACAGCCAAGTGAGCCTTACAGAAAAAAATTTCTCCAAGAATTCACTTCTCCTTGAGACTAGACAACGAAAGAGAATACAAGGATGAAAGAGATGAAAAAGCAAGAATTGGAATAATAAATATACATGTTTGGGAGAGTAGCAACGGAGGATATGAGGGCTGTTATAAATACATTGTTTGGTTCTGGGGCCACAAGATAAATTGTACGAGATTTTTGAATAGATTGCCAAAAGGAGTACCATCCCGTGTTTGTGTGTGTGTGTGTGTGTGTGTGTGTGTGTGTGTGTGTGTGTGTGTGTGTGTGTTGTTTAAAGGTTGAGGACAGGCATTTAATCTGACACATTTGCAATCTTTCTAGCCTAAATAAAGTCTAGGATAACCTTTATTTGATGGAAGTTTCAAACTCTGTGGAATATTTATAGGCAGGGTAATTAGAAAAAGTCTTCAAAAAGGTCTCTGCACTGGCACACTCTCTGTGTCGTGGGGTCACTCCCCTCTTGCCCTTTTTGGGGGCATCTTGCCCTTCTTTACTACACCCCTCCCCTCCTGCTGAGAATTATCCCCATCATAAACGTCTTGGAGACAGGGGAGACGGAGCAGTCTTGGCCAAAGTAATTATGTTTTCTTTGTTTTACAGAATAATACTTGAAAGTTTTTAATGATGTGCATTTTAAATGAATATGAGTATTTATTTTTTATTTTTTATTATCCTGCCCCTCCGGAGGGAGGGGAGCGGGATATTGTTAATCGCTCCGATTTGTTTGTCTGTTTTGTTTGTTTGTCTGTCTGGTCTGTTAGCAAACTCTGACGGCAAAACTGCTTGTAGCAAACCACTATCAAATTTAATCCACAGGTTGGGTAATAACCTTGGACGACCCCATATACTTTTGGCTCCAATTAGGTCAAAGTCAAAGGTCATGTCACAAAAGGTCAAATCGTCTTCGCTCATAACTTCGTCAAAAAATGATCCGATTTACTTCAAACTAAGCTTGTATGTGAACCTTACTTCTATTTGTCACTTATAATCCTACCCATCCTATAGTGAGAATGCATATTTGTGAAGACTCCGCTTAGCGGTTCCGAAGTTTTGGGGTCATGGTCATCGGTCAAAATTACAAACATATTCCATTTAAAACTAAAACCATAGTTACTAAATACAACTCTTACGGGGAAAACTGCGCTGGCTCAAACACTGTCAAATTTGCTATCCACAGTGGGTTATGAACCTCGGACGGACCCCATTAACTTTTGGTCCAATTTGGTCAAAGGTCAAGGTCAGTGTCCACGAAAAGGTCAATCTTTTCGCCCTCATTAACTTCGTCAAAATGGTTTTATTGACTTCTAAACTTAAGACTAAAATTCATTCTTATTCTATTACCTTATAATCAACCATTCAGGTTAAGGATGCTATCAAATTTAATTTGATCCCAAAATACTTTGCCTTAAAATGGCGGGATTGTTGTGCCTGGCACCACTATGTATTTTTTTTCAATGAATGAGCATGCCAATTTCACAAACAAGGTCATCATGACAGATGAGGCACACTTTGATTTGGCAGATTTAACTCCACAATCTTCTTCCTATGGGATTTCTGAAGGGATTATAAGGACATCCAACATCGACGATGAATTGAAGGCAAACTCACTACAACCATCCGCTCTACTGATCAAGAGACATTACTTCGGTAATGAAATATAATGATCTGCTGTCGTGAAAGCACGAATTTGAAGGCCCATTTGTCTGATGTAATTTTTAAGAAATAAAGAATCAAAATGATTTTAAAAACTTAAGTATGTGCCGATTTTGTTAGAAATTTTATTTATTTGTTTAGAAAACCAAAAATTATAGAGGAAATAAACCGTCATATATAAATGCCCCCATCCTGTATATATTGTTCTGGTGCCGGGTCGGGGTGGGGAACGACCGCTATATTGAGCAGTTGGGCTGTCTCCCCCCCCCCCCCCCCCCAACACCAGGATTGAAGTCTCACTCCGGATAACTCCGAGGTCGACGGTCGCTTAATGGACCGTGGACGCAATATTTCGACCGCGGCCTTAGGGTCTTTTATCTGTTCCATTTACTAATTAGCCACCGCGCGTCTAGCTACCGGTGAAGCCACACCCTCGGCCGGCTTTGTCCGAACCGATCCTGCTTACGACTCGGATCCGCGTAACTGAGCGGAATTACCAAGCCGCCGCGGCCACATAACAATTTACGGGCACAATCGCCTCCCTAATTCTCAAGCCCGATCCATACTGGGTCAATGAAAGAAAACACAGACAACGAACTGAACATTAACAGTTATTTTTACAATAGGCAATAGGGAGGAAACACAGAGCAGACTTAATCACAAATATAAAGCAGGCAAATGTACAATGGCAATCACTAACAGTTTTACTTACAGACTGCCACAGACTGACACACACACCCAAAAAGAAATGGAGCCGGCTGGCCTTTATGACCCTCCAGTCCGGAGGATAGGCAGCTGGGTCAGTCTGTCGGGTACAGTGGCCGCCTTGTCGTTTTACCGACTCCACTTGTGGAGCTCAGAGTCCGTGGAAGGGACGAGATCCCAGCTCAGGCCTCCAACACAACCCACCACGTGGGCTCGAACCCACACCCAGAATCCACGAGCAGCAGCCAGGATCCTACGAACGACCCGGCCAGCCAGAACGATGACCGACGACCAGGAGCCCAGCGACCAGAAGCAAGAACGAACTCCAAGGAACCAAGGACCTCCAACGACCTCCAACTACCAAGGACCTCCAATGACCTCCAAGGAACCAACGACCCCTGGATACAGCTCGCGATCCTTCTTATCCCTCCCCCGTGCGGGGTGGAGGGATCTGCTCTCGGGTAACTCGCCTCCGGATTGGACTTCGGGTGTCGTGGTGGCCAGCCGCGATTGGAGGAGGAGGGGCGTGTCGGCGTCTCGGTGCTCCTCCCCCGAGAGAGGCCCTTTTGCCTTCCCCACAAGCGACAGGGGAGACATTCTTCTTTGATGGGGCGGAGTTGGAGCTGAAGCGATCTCACCCCTGATTGGATGAGAGGAACATTCCATCTTGCTGGGGTGGAGTCGGCTCTGAGGAGAGGGGGGCTCCCCCCACGTCCGTAGTCAGAAACACGTGCGTTATGGCGCTGAAGGAGTGGAGGGGATTGATGTAGAAAACTAACTAGAAAGAAACTCGCAGCGCAAACATGAAATTCCCATTAGACATAAGGGAGGAATTCTAACTATCCACATAAACTTAACGAAATAACTAAACTTTGGGTCAACTGTATGTGTGAATGCGAATGGTTTCCAGATTCGTAACAGCATGTCCGCTGCGCCCGTTCACTTGTATTAACAAGAAATTATCGGAACTCAACACCTCTCGGTCTCATCCATGGATATTTCTCATATTTCCTACATTTTCTTGAGCTGCTTTCAGGAACACAACAATTATGGTTAACCATCCTGAAATTGCCACTCCTTTGTTTAAAAGACTATTTCTCTTATAAATTTTGCATGAGCAACGGTAGGTTAAAAGTGCCCGATGAGCAGAATCTGATCACTGAAAACACATACACAGCGACCGTGCAAAAGGTCCCATTAGCATTCATACATCATGTTGAAAATTGCGTATTAACCACCACACCCGTCCCTTAGTTTTGGCATTACTGTGTGAATTGCTTGTGGTCATCACTACATGTGGCTCACCCTGTCCTTATGGTGGACCATTGAAGAGTTCAAGGTTGAAGCCCACATTGAGGTACACCTGTATTTAAACGTTCACTATGGAAAAAGCAAGGACCTACTTCAAAGTCTGGATTGTGATCGTATGGTGACTACTGAGTTTGGGAGAATTTTGTGATGCTCTTGTTTTTGTCTGCTTATTATCCCCACACTCTTTGAAAAAAAAAAAAAATGGGGGATATTGTAATCATCTCCGTCTGTCTGTCACGCTATTTACTCCTAAACAGTTGGGCAGAAATTCACCAAACTGGTACTTATGATCCCAACATGGCAACAAAGCTTGTGCGAGAGTGGTATCATTTTGGGGACAAACACCAAAAAATACAATTACGGGCACATTTGAAACACTTTATATGCAATCAGCATTGGGGGATGCGTGAAATATGGAACAATTTTGGGGATTTGACCCCCCCCCCCCCCCCCAGTTCATGCCCCAGAGGGTGGGTGGGTCACAATGGTCAAAACGGGGGAAAAAACATTTTTTTTAACTCAACATTTCACATTGGGCGATTCCTAGTGGAACTTTTCCCCATCTTTTAACTTTGCTTTAAGTGAGAAGCGGAGAGATTTATGATGGCGCGCCATCGACTTTGTTCTGGTTGAGATTTGTAACTGCTGTAACGTTTACAAAATGCATATGTGACGTCAAAATGATATATTATTTAAAGAAAGGTTTTGCTTGACCACGTTTTTTTGTTTGCATGAAAGTTTTACTTAATAATTTATTAAATAGCACTTCCAACTCCTCCCATTCCACTGCATAGTTTGTGGAAACAAACGGGTTCTTTTTGGTTTGAGCTATTTTGGTTTATCTGTATGATAAAAGAGATAATGTTCTGACAGTGTGGTGGGAATTTGCGGACAATGTTCCAATATGGTACTCTTAGAGGTTCTGACCTAGAAGGGGAGGGGTTCAGGAGGTCAAACCTTCCACCACAATTGTGTATTTAATAAATATTTGAGACGATTTTCTCTAATTTGAACTGCAAACATCGAAAAAAAATCAAGGGGTGCAGATTTCTAATGTAATTAACATTTTCTGAATTGCTTAGTCCAAATCTCCCAATGATGTGATACAATACTATAATCATTCCGAACATAAACAAAGACGCCAAGCAACGCAAAAGTGTCATCTATTAAACGTACGACACATGCATCAGAATTGCGACCCTCTCGACTCTCTAGAACAGGTGGAAAAACAGGAAACAATTTAAATTTATAAAAGAAAAAAAAATAATTTAATAACAAAAAAATTTTAAAAAATTAATAATAAAAGAAATTTTCTTAAATTAAATCTTTACAACAGATATTTAATTTTATCCTAAATTTTTCATTTAAAAAAATAAAATGTTATTAAAAAAATTTAATAATAAAAATAAATATAAAAATAATTAATTTGAAGAAAGATAAACAATTTGTATTAAATTGAAATTAAATAAAATGAATTAAATTAAAAAATTAATAAATTTACTTTTAAAATAAATATATTTAAAATTAAAAATTAAATGAAAAATTTAAAAAAAATAATTTTTAATTAAATAAAAAAAAAATTTAAATATTATTTTTAAATTAAAATTAAAAAAAAATTAAAATTTTTTTATAAAAAAAAAAATCTATTATATTAAAATATAAATTTTTTTAAATTATTAAATTAAAAATTAAAATAAGAAATTTTAAAATTTTTCAAATAACTTAAATTAATTTAAAAAAAAATAAAAAAAAAAAAAAAATTAAAAATTAAAAATTTATATAAAAAAAATAAAAATTAAATTTAAAATTTAAAAATATAAAAAATAAAATTATTTTTAAAAAAAATTTTTTAAATTATATATAAAAAAAATAAAAAATATTAAATTGAATAAAAAATTATTTTAAAAAAATAATTTTTTTTAAAAATTTTTTAATTAATTTTAATAAAAAAATTTTTAAACATTTTAAATTTTAAAATTTTAATTAACAAAGAAATTAATATCATTTAATTTAAATTAAATTAATATAATAATATTTATTAACAATATTATTAAAAAATAAAGATTTAAAAAAAATATTTTCAAATATAAAAAAAATAAAAAAAAAATAATTAAAATAATTAAAAAACAAAAATTAATTTAAATATAAAAAAATAAAAATTTAAAAAATCTTATTTAATTTAAATGACCAAAAGATAAATTTTATATTAAAAATAATTTTTAATAAAATAGAAAAAATATAATAAAATTTTTTAATAAAAAAATATTAATTTTTAATCAAATAAATTAAAACAAAAATATTTTAAAAATAAAAAATAATAAAAATATATTTAAAAAATATTAATAAATAAATACTAAAAAAATTTATTTTATAAATAAAAAAATGTAGAAAATAAAAAATATTAAAAAAAATTTAATATTAATAAAGAATTTAAAGATTTAAAAAAAAAATAAAAAAAAAAAAAAATAAATATGAAAAAATAAATAATTAATTAAAAAAAAAGATATAATAAAAATATATTTAATTTTAAACAAATAAAATTATTAATAATATAATAAATAATTAAAATAAAATAATTAATAAATAAATAAATAATATTTATTTAAAACAATATATTAATACAATTAATAAATAAAATTTTTTATAAAAAAAAAAAAAAAATTAAGTTTGAATTTATTAATTTTTTATTATTTAAAATATTTTAAGAAATTTTAATAAATAAGACATTATTAAGATAAAAAAAATTAAAAAATAAAAATAGATATAAATAATAATATTGACAAATTTGTCCCAAATTTAACGCAACACAGGTGGGAGGACATTCGACCGTCAGCCTGAGCAACAGACGCACACGACCCACCACACAAGATCCAAGAGAGAAAATGCAAAAAAACTTTTATTCATGAAATACTTTTTTGTTTGTGTGTAAGATTTGTATTTTTTCCGCCCTTTTCTTACCCCGTCGGGGGGGGGGGGCATGGGTTGGTTAAAAAACATACATCATCCACACAACCCCCCTGACAAGACCCCCACCAACAGCAGACTTCATATACAAATCACAACATCATGCTCAAACTAACCAGAAAAGTCTTATCAAACACCCCACTACCCCCTCCATCCATAACTTCCAGGTACCTACAATTCCAATTAAACTTAGTCTACTTTTTCTGCTGCACTACATTTCCATAGAGACTCATTCCACAAGGACCTATCCACCCAGGAGACCATTCCATCCAGGGAGAGCATTGTCATCCCAGAGGAGAGCATTCCATCCAGGAGACCTCCATCCAGGCAGACATTCATCCAGGCAGACATCCATCCAGGGAGAGCATTCCATCCAGCAGGAGAGACCAATTCCATCCAGGAGACATTCCATCCAGGAGAGCATCTCTATCCAGGGAACATTCATCAGGAGACCTGATTGTCCATCCAGGGAGACCATTCCATCCAGGAGACATTCCATCCAGGAGACTAATTCCAATCTCACAGGGAGACGCATTCATCCAGGGAGACATTCCATCCAGGAGCATCCATACGGGAGAGACTATCCATCCAGGGAGACTATCCCATCCAGGAGACCATTCCATCCAGGGGAGGACATTCCATCCAGCGGAGACTTTCCATCCAGGGAGGACTATCCCATCCAGGGAACATTCATCCAGGGGAAGACATCCATCCATGGAGAGCATCCATCCATGGAGGACATCCCCCCCTCTGGAAATTAATCTAAACTGTTCCTTCCCTTTTCTTTCCTCCTCATAGTCTTACACTAAACCCCCTCCCCCCGACCGCATTAATTTTTCTTTTTGCTTTAAATTCTCTCTCTCACACGCTCTCCTCGTGGTACGTAGGTAATAAATAGATGGTTCTGAAGTTTAACAGGAAATGACGACGGACTTTTTGACGGGCATATTGGAGAACGATCGCCGTGTAATCGGAAACGCAACGACCTGACAGATTGAAGTCACGCGAACAAGTTCGCTTGAAAACCGTGTTTTTAATACATATTATCTACTTAAACGTTTTACGCATTTTTAACATCTACGTTGAAATAATTGAAAGAATTTAGCGGTCATCTTAAGCGGTGTATGTGCAAGAAATACTGGACTGCAGGTTTATTCCGAGAACGATTCGGGGAAAAAAATTGTGAATTATTTATATAACGATTGTTATTATTAGTACTCGTATTCTGCTTCATTTCGAAAGATTTAAAGGGGAGAGGAAACTTAACTCGGAGTAAATTTTCTGAGGCGAGAAGGGGGAAGCATGGCACTCGCTGCCGATTCTATATTAACACTGTTTAAACTCTACAAGCGTCGAGACCGACCTCCTGATCTGCGTTCCGTACTCGATGTAAGAGATGCTGCCTCTGGATATCCACAGGTACGAGTTCATAATCACGTGTGTCTATATTTCGGTTTGAATTCTCATCTTCATGGACTGAAGAACTCGGCCTGCCGTTTCCCTGGACATGGTGTTTCATTGCTTTTGATGACGAGTTCAATAAATTCTTGGTTGTTTTCATATTCCAGAGGATGGAGGTGATTCTGATTTCCTGCCTTTGCTTGAAATGTATTCTTCACGATAAAAAAAACAAGTTTTTATGTTAATAAATTACGGTGTTAACGTCTTGTGCTGTGGACGGCAGCATACTCGTCCTGTCTACGTCTAGGTTCTTCGTTCTGATTTAAAACCAAACTTGAGCTGCGTCGGTGAAATCTCAGTGACGTCACGGTAAACGAATTCAAAAACGTGAACATCACGTGACTTGTGATCGGTGCTAAAGCCGCTGTCACACCTTGACGTTTTAGCCAGCGTATGCCGAAGTATGAAAAATTTGCCGAATACGCTGGCACACGTCGAATACGTTATGGGTAAGTTTTGTATACGTTAAGAGCACGCTGGCATACGTCGTAGTACGCCGAGTACGTCGACAAATTTTAAGCATGCTGAAAATTTTTCGACGTATGACACACGTTCCGCATACGCTGGCCATATGTTGTTGGCACGTTACACGATCGTTGACACACGTAGACACACGTTACTTGTAAGTTACTCATAAGTCGAAACACGTTAATGTTTAGCAGTACCCAAAAACATTTCTAACCTATGTGTAACGTATCCAACGATATTGAACGTATGTAGATGATTTATGTTTTACCGGACAACTCCACAGAAACTTACTGTAACGTGTTACTTATAACTTACAGCTCACCGTATAATGGCGTTTAGGGGAATTGGTATATAAAAATGGGGTTCACACAGGAGGAACCCGTCAGTGTCCCAGACTCCATGTTTTAATTTAAATCGTTGAGCGGCAGCCTATTAATTATATTATATTATAACCGCACTAGAAATCAAAGTGTCAACATCACCGTGATGCCGAAGGGAAGAAAAAAACAAAAACCATGGAGTCTGGAACACTGACGCTAAACATTACCTCGACGTGTTTCGACTTAGTGTGTCAACGATGCGCGTACCTGCTACAACTTATGGCCGAGGTATGGGCGGAACGTGTGAGGTTCATACGCTGGCATAAAACGTCGATTTTTGAGAACTGTTAAATTTGTCCGACGAGCTCGGCGTACTACGACGTAGTGGCCAGCGTGCTTCAGCATGCTCTTTAACCGTAATACAAAGCTACCCATAACGTATTCGACGTGTGCAGCGTTTTAGACAAATTTTTCATAGCGTCGATACGCTG
>CM068961.1:54525216-54536578 GCA_035128595.1 Eptatretus atami
CATAATTAATAAGAGACATAATTAGAACTGCCACTTTATAACTGCCTGCAGTGATGACCAAGTACGAAGACGTCCTGCTTTGATGCAACCCCGCTTTGATCGGACACCTGACCCTGACCCATGATGTTTATTTATTATTATCCATTATTAAATTGGTACAGAAGACCAAATAGGTATAGTCCTGCATTGGAGTAATCAGAAGGAACCCAAACAAGCAAAAAGCAAAGATGAAATCATCAGGAGGAACCTGGATAGGATTTGCATTTCAGCTGCTACTCTTCCACCCACAAACCCATCCAGGCACAGTCAAGTGACCCTTATCCAAAAAAATAAAAAAATAAAACCCATATCAAAATTTTTTACATTTCTCATTGCCAGACCATGTTTCTGATCAAGTTGAAAATTAAAACATGTCTTAGCCATCACGACTAGATCATAAATGTGAAGTTGCACGTCGTTTTATTAAACGGTTCCAGAGAAAACATTATTTAATATTTTTCTTCAATCCAATATGGCCACCAAACCATGTGACCTATCAATTATTCCTTAATAAACTTGGACACCCCTGGCTTGGGGAACACTTGTGTGAAGCTTCCCCTCGATTTGTCCAGCCGTTCTGGAGAAGAAGATTTTTTTTTTGTTATAGGTTTTAGGGTAAATCCAATATGGCTGCCAAACCGTGTGACCAATGACATCATATGTGTGAACCTTTTATTTCCCATGGACAGGCGGTCATACTTGTAAAGTTTCGCCTCAATCTGTTCAGCCACTTCAGAGAAGATTTTTGAAGGTTTTTATATTTTTTATATTTTTTATTTTTTTAAAATATGGCTGCCGAATCACGTGACCGATGTCATGATTTTTTTTTTTATTTGACCCTCAAAATTTTTCATACTGATAGGATGTGGCATTCCACATATGCAATTATGATGTCATAATGAGGGAACCTATAACATGAAAAAAAATCACACATTCCCAATGAGGAGTATACTTGCTATGTGCCAAGTGTCAATTTTTTTCCTTGGTGCGGTTTTAGAGATGGAGGTCCAAAGTTTTTCCGTTTTACCAATATGGCTGCCACACCACGTGATCCATGACGTCATCATTATCATGAAAACATTCTACATGAGTAGTCGCACCAATGGTGAAAATTTCGTCTCCATCCGACAAGCGGTTGTCGGTTGTCTTCTCAGGATGTCGCTAAAACGGGTGAAATAGTAACACTATTTAATAAAGGAAAAGCAACTTCGGACCGAGCCACAATGGGAACATTTCTTACATTTACATTTCCCTCTCCCAGAGAGGGGGAGGGAGAGAGGGGGCCTGTCTTACATTTCATGAGTGAAAAACAGATATGTATCTTATTTTATCTAAAGCTTCGAATTTCTTCACGGAGTTGTTGGTACTTGAACCACACGTGCGACGACAACCTCGGTGGACTTGGGCATGAATTTCAAGGACATATAATGAAATAATATTGTTACGAATTCGCGCTCGCCGGCGTGCGATCGGCCGTGTTTCTCTAATCGCAACCGCGTTGCCCACCGGACGGACAATTCATTCGTGACTTTCCGGAGCTAATGCCGGAAACCAGTCACGGGTGGGTTTCTAATCCCACCACGGCCGTGCCAATTGTCTACCCGCGCAAGATAGGGTCACTCGCCGAATTCGATATACCTAAGTACCTGCGCGGGGAGCCGACCGGGCAGCCGTACCTCGACGCAGGTCGGCTTGGGACATGAACCGCTTAAGCGGTCCGTTCCGTTCTGCAGTGATAACCGAGCGGGTATTATCGCCGACCTCGCCGGATCCGATTCTATTTAACGGGTGTTTGAAACCCCACTATTTATTCCACGATGCAAGATGGCATTTTCAATAGGGGAAAGAGGACGCAACGAATGGGATACATTCAAACCAAGCGCATTTATTTAGACAACACGTATGCAGGCAAATAGGGAACAAAAGCAAAACACGCATGCAGTTCATTTATGAAGATTGCGGGATGTACGCATGCAACTATACAGCCAAACACAATGCAAAGGAAAGAGCTAATACCGTCTATCTATTATGTACAGTCACTTATACAGTTTTACTTGACAGACGGCGCCACGACAACATTCATTCAAAAGCCCAAAAGAAAAGGACCCCCTCACAGACAAGGAGGTCAGGCTGGACCACTTGGGTCTTTATGACGCAGGACCTGGAAGACCGAACGGGTCCGCGAGACCGTAGCAGGTTACCTGCACCCTCGAGGTGCCTCGGTGGTCGGCGAGCTCTTTCTGGCACTCTCCTCCTGACTGCGTGGCAGAGCTGGTCCTCCACACACAACCCTCGCGACTTTGCGCCCAGAGAGAAGCAGCACCTCTACGTCGTCCACCCCAGAAGGCGAAACCACCAAAGCCACGAGCTTGGACGCACCAGCGACGGACCACACCAGCGACGGACCGAACACCAACTCAAAAGACAAAGGACCAAGACCAAGTTCCAGCTCGAAAACCACCAAAGAAAGACAGACGAGGGCCACCCCGAAGACCAAGACACGAAGCTCGCGTGCTGTCCGCCTTGTATCCCCTGGGGCTCAGCGCTTCGCCTTTTTGGCTCCGCCTCCCTTCGAGCCTTTTCGAGAAGCTTCTCGAAAGGGGCGTTCCTCAGCTCCTAGCGCCTCATTCCTCGTATCCACCAATCGCGAGCGAGCTGCCTCGCCCTTCCATTCACACCAAATGCGGAGAAAAAAAGGTGGGAAACCCGCGCACCATTGGAGGTTTCTTTTCTCGGTCTTTTTACTCTCGTTCTCGGACGGTTTTCGACGCGGAAAGGGTTGTAGCGTTGTTTGTGGAGGATGGTGCTTGATAGCTGGCGTAGCGGCGAAGATGGTTAGATGGTGGCGTACTTGTTGTGGCGATTGTAGCGTTGTGGCGTGGTTGGTGGTGGTTGTTGTTGGCGTTGTGGTTGTTTGTGGGGCGAAGTTGGTTGCTGTAATGGTGGTCGTGATATGGTCGGTCCAAAATAACGATAGCAACAGAAAAACCTACCTCAAAGGGTCACAGCCCGGTGAACACGAAGAAATCCCTCTAAACAACGGTGGGGAAACCTATCTGAACACTCACTTACCGGATAACTGATCTAAGGAACCTTTATGGTGTTCTGCGAATTTCCACAGCCGTAACAATATATTATGCATGTGGTATGTGGAATTTGAATCGAGCTTTTCTCCATCATGATCATGGGCTTCAAATGAGAATGCTAAAAATGCCAAACGCATTGGAGTGAGACACTGCAATAAAGGTTGGGATATGGCAGAAACACAATTATTGTAAAACATGATCATCGAGAAGTGCAATTGGACTGAAACTAAATGCAAAATAAATGATAAATCTGAGGAGGTTTTGGCATTTACAAGTTGCCCATACAACTGATAAACTTTATCTGTTAATGAGGTTCAGATCCCATGAAGGTGTTGTAATCTCTTGGGCCTATTGCAGAGTATGTGTTTCCCAATCACACTTACTCTACCCTCAAAAAATATGAAAATAATTTTTTTCTTCCTCTTTCCTCCCATAGGGTTATATTAGGGTTCAGGCAAAGCATTCTGCTGAGTCTGTTTTGAAGGTCAGCCTTGTTGAGAGACAAACTTAATTAGTTTGTTGTGCAGGCATTTTCACTGAATCTCTGCATGGCAGACAAACACACCATATTTGCAGGCACAAGTCCGTTGAAAACCCTGTTGATATTTTTACAATCTTAGCTTTATTTAAAGCCAGCAAATACCACCTATCGCTTCGCTGACTCGAATACCGGAAGAGTGGGGTGGGAGAGGAGGGAGGGGAGAGAGTGGGGTGGGAGAGGGAGGGAGAGAGTGGGGTGGGAGAGGGAGGGAGAGAGGGGTGGGGAGGGAAGGGGGGAGAGGGGGTGGGAGAGGAAGAAGAGAGGGAGGGAAGGAAGGGAGGAGAGTGGGGGGGAGAGGGAGGGAGAGAGTGGGTGGGAGAGGAGGGAAGGCAGGAGAGAGTGGGAGGTAGGGAGGGCAGGAGAGAGTAGGTGGGAGAGGGAGGGTGGGTGGGAGAGAGAAGGGAGGGAGAGAGTGGGGTGGGAGAGAGAGGGGAAGGGAGCGGGAGAGGGAGGGAGGGAGAGAGAGAGAGAGTGGGGGGGAGGGGGGGGAGAGAGAGATAGAGGGGAGGGGGGAGAGAGAGATAGAGGGGAGGGGGAGAGAGAGATAGAGGGAGGGAGGGAGAGAGATAGTGGGGAGGGGAGGGAGGGAGAGAGTGTGGTGGGAGGGGAGGAGGAGAGAGTGGCGTGGGAGGGAGGGAGGGAGAGATGGCGGGGGAGGAGGAGGAGAGAGTGGCGTGGGGAGGGGAGGGGAGGGAGAGAGTGGCGTGGGAGGAGTGATGGGAGGGGAGAGAGTGGGCGTGGGGAGGGAGAGGAAGGGGAGGGAGAGAGTGGCGGGGGGAGGAGAGAGGGAGGGAGGAGATGGGTGGGGGGGAGAGGAAGGGGAGGAGAGAGGGCGTGGGGGAGGAGAGGAAGGGGAGGAGGAGAGTGGCGTGGGGGGAGGGAGAGAGGGAGGGGGGGGACAGAGTGGCGTGGGGAGGGAGAGGAGGGGAGGAAGATGCGTGGGGGAGGGAGAGGAAGGGAGGGAAGAGTGGCGTGGGGGAGGGAGAGGAAGGGGAGGGAGAGAGTGGCGTGGGGGAGGGAGAGGAAGGGAGGGAGAGAGTGGCGTGGGGGAGGAGAGAAGGGGAGGGAGAGAGTGGCGTGGGGAGGACGAGAGTGGCGTGGGGAGGGAGGGAAGGGAGGAGAGAGTGGCGGGGGGAGGGAGAGGAAGGGGAGGGAGAGAGTGGCGTGGGGAGGGAGAGGAAGGGGAGGGAGAGAGTGGCGTGGGGACGGAGAGGAAGGGGAGGGAGAGAGTGGTGTGGGGAGGGAGAGGGAGGGGAGCAGTGAGTGGGGTGGGGGAGGAGCGGAGGAGTGTTGATGCTTCACCACACGTCGTTTTGCACTCTGTAAGGTAGGGGTACGAGGAGGATGGAGGAGCAAGGAGGATGATGTGTGTGTGTGTGTGTGTGTGTGTGTGTGTGTGTACCACTGAGAACATTTAATGTCAATGGCTGCCCCTACAACCTCAAGTGCATGAGTTGGCCAATTCTCCAAACAGTGACGTCCTTTTATTTATTCAGAGAAAGACAGAGACATAATTCTTGTGGGAAAATGCACATCATTCTCCTCCTGGATTGTCCCCCAAATTATTTGTGCAGCAGGAATATGTCTGTAACAAATGGTACATTGGAGGAACTTAAAGAAGTATTTTTTTTTTTCAAGAATGAAGGCAATCATAAATTTTAATGCCAGTGATTATTATTATTATTATTATTTTTAATCTCCCTCCCTTCCCCACCCTGCCCTCATTTGAAAAAGCTAAATTATATTTCACAAAGTATTGTTTCAGATCCGGTTCGAGTTTCACCATGGGGGGAAGCACTCGAGTACCTATTGAACACCTGGTCCTGAAGTCTCCGGGCACGAATAACTTCATGCTACAGCGGGGTGTTGTGCAACCACGAGGGCCGATTGGTCCTGCCAATCCAGCAGAGTTGCACTGTCTCACGTGATACCTTGTGGACGGCTGCACAAAGGTGGTTGTGGGGGGGAGGGTGGTGTCTGGTACCCTCAAAGCGTGCTCTATGGTAAATTGGAGGAACTTTAAAAAACAAAAAAAAACCTCACCGGATGAGTGCAGCCGAGCAGAGCTGCGAGTACACACCAGCGAACAAGAGCAAATTACGTGGGGTAGAACTTTCAGCTGAATTGCGTGCGGACTTTGCTGGACCAATAGGGAAAAGACGGGATGAGCTGGGTTCATTTATAACAAGGGAAATGCGAATATTTACAAAAGGAACAAGACAGTGCAGACTATACTGATATAATGAACTTGCTCACTCTTAACTTATACTATGCAAGACAGTCGCCATCAGAAACATACCCTGAAAGTTAGAGAGCAAAGAGAGATTAGAAAAGACGAGGTGTTTGTGACCTCTGTTGTACCTGGCACAGCCAACGGGCCCATGCTTCCCAGTCGCCTAGGAGGGGGTGGAAGGGAGGAAAACTGAGGATGTCTGAGGTGCATGGTCGGACGAGGTGCAAGATGAGGTGCAGAGAAGAAAAATGGAAAGATGTATGTGTCTTTTGAACGGTTGGCGGGACTTGCCCTCGCCAATTGCTCTTTTGCATCCACAGCAGACGAGATGCAAAACAAGAGGCAGAATGTACAAGAAGATAGTCCTAATGATGTGTGAGGAAGTCTGTACGTGTAAGTGTGTTTTGGCTTGGCTCTTCTAAATGCGCTCAGCACAGCGCCTGAATCGCTCGCCCTCCCAGTGCTCTGCTCCATTCCTCGAGCTCCATCTGCCTGTTCAGCTCTGCCTTCTGCCCCGTACCGCCGACCAAACCAAAATCGTGTCTGTCTTCCCTCACCCTTGTAGGGTGTTTTATAGTTGTTTAGCGAGGGAGGAGCCTACAGTAAATGCTTTGAAGGAAAAACAGCAAAAATCCATGCTTTGAAGGCCTTGAATTTGCGGTACCAAAATTTCATGGTATTCAAGGATTTCCAGACCCTATATGAACCCTGTGGCTATTTTCCACACTTGCCATAGCAGCCTGAACAGAAGCAATGCTGAAATGAAGCTGGGGCATTGGGCGTAAAGTTCCTTATTCCCACTCGAGTCGGCCGGACTAGGGGGTGGGTACCTCACACACTATGTGCTCAACAATTTTATGGAGTGCAGTCGATCTAGGCTCGGGCCTCAAGAACGTCAGATTTCCTCCCTTTCAATTTGGTGTTGAACAGAAGATAGCGACTGTTCAAAAAGGTAATCGAACGTGTTTGTGGTTTATAATATATCTTTTTTTAACTTCCGGTAGTGGTGGCCACGGAATGCCATGATAAGCCCCTTGCGATGGAAATACCCCTTGCGGAGAGGGATATTATTTATATTAATATGCAGTGTTGTTTTGTCATAACACTAATATTATGATATTATCATGAGTTTTCTTACTTTTTATACGCCCGGTATATATATCGGGGCGTATTATGTGATACCGGTCGTTCGTCTGTCTGTCTGTCTCTGTCTCTGTCTCTGTCTCTGTCTGTCCGTCCGTCCGTCCGTTCCTGTCCGCACTCTAACTCCCAAAATTTTCAACTTTCATGTTTCATATTTGGTACATAGGTACAGACTGTGGAGGCGGTGTGTCGCGACATACGTTCGTCATCTAAAGTGGTTGCCATGGCAACCAGGATGCTGTTTTCCATGTAGTAGCACAATTCTGTATATTCTTGTTCAGGCATATATTTTGCTCACTTGAGCTCTTCTTATTATTGGAAGCAACTTTGGTAAAATGCCACAATTAGCTATCTTAACATGGATATACACCTTAACATCGATTTTGTCCAAAGTAGAAAACCTCTTTGGGGAGAGGTGGCAAAACCCTAAAAACTCCCTTGGGGAGGGGGAAAACTCCCCAGACTTGCGCACTCATTCTAACACAGATGAAGTCGCCACAACCTCCACCATGTGGCCCTTAGTCCTCCTGTCAAGTTTGGTCGAGATTGGATGAGTAACGACCAAGTGTATCAGGGTCAGACAGTCAGACAGACAGACAGAGACACCAAATTGCGTATTTTAGTGTGATTAGGTCAGAGTCTGAAAAAAGTCGGTCAAGGACACCAGTCAAATATCATGTGCACAACTTCATTGTGGGTCCATTATTGATGCAAGAACATCTTGGAAGGCCAAGTGGTCTTTGAGATTCCTCTAGGACAATTGAGCGATGACAAAAATCGACTTTAAATACATTTTTTGTTTTTTTTCCTCAGACACGATTTGACCTTCACCTTTAACTCTGAGGAGTATGATGTAAATTAAGTGTAAATGTGTCTTGCCATAGGAGTATAGGATGTATATATATACTTCTTTTTTTTTTCTTTTTTTTTAATACGCCAATTTTGTTCTGACCGGCCAACCCATAGTCGAGTTGTGGTGACAAATGTTATAGCTTCAGAAATTGGGAGTGCGGGAAGAAACTAGAACTGCTCTTGATGGAGCGCATACCTCCGCCAGGATGAACAGTTTACTTTTTGTATCACACTGATAGGCTCAGGTCAGATTCAACCAGTCAGGTCAGGTCAGGTTAGATCTGATTTGCTACAGGTACCATGTAAACCTGCACTGACCTGTTCCATGGTCGGATTGTCGGCGACTAAACCGTCTCCCCCACCAAGTTTCTTGGTGAGGAGAGTGTATGATATGGACACCCAGCAGATGAAGAACCAAAACCTGTCAAAGACAGGGTTTCCTTATTTTTTGGGTAGGAGGCTACCATTAAAAGTAGCAGGTTCCATCACACGAGCGAAGCGAGCGCAGCTGTATGGCGGGGTCCAGGGCCCGCCTAGGCCCTGGAAGCCGGAGGATCCTAGATGCTGGAGATGCATTCTAGCATGATTTCTGACTGAAATAGTTCTCATATTATCATGCTGTTGCGGTGGAAAACTCCACAAAAACAGGTGGTTTGGCCTATTCTGGATGTAGTTGCATTAACATACTGACTGACTGACTGGTTGACTGAAATTCAGCTATACTGTATAGTTAGTTCAAGTTGATGGTAGATGCATGTACCGCGGTACCAGTATTCAGTTGGCCAGTTCACAGCTGCTCATACTTGGCCTCACTTCAGTGAATAAATGGCGATTTTCAGTGCAAATAACCACAATAAATAACATGTACAAAAGCTGCTTTAAGCTTATAGACTAATTACTTTTATAATAAAGGAACAACGGGTGACCGTGTATTTGGAGCCGCATCAACTTGACAAAAGCTCAAAATGGACGAGGTGAAACACGTGTTTCGTGAAACAACAACAACGTCGCACTCGCAGAAGTGCAAGTTTAGACCAATTACTGATGGCCAGAAGCTTACCTCCCATGTCTTTGGACTTCTTCAAATCCAAATTCAAACAGGGATTTTCGTTTCGATGCCATCGTTTCGGCACCGAAACTGCGAGCCTACAAAGTTTATTTCTTGAGGTCATTGCTGTATGGTATCAGGGTATCAGGCAACAGTCCAAAACAAGGCTAAAGCAGAGAACTCTCCATTGCAGGAGGCGTGTTTTAGCTGCTTGTGTTATTTTTAGGTCAGTGTTGTGCTAGACCTGGCGAGAGTACTAACAGTAAAAGTAAGCCCGCTTTTATCGAAATACTAATGTGTTTCGTCTCGGATTTCAAAACAGGGGGTGAGAGATTTTCGTGGTGACAAAAAATATATATATATATATAATCGGCGCTGAAGTAGGCGGCGACCTTTGACATTTTTTCTCTGAGTAGACGGCTGCGGGTCGCCGGTAACCGGCTTCTAAGGAAACCCCTGCAAAGAGCGGAGGAGCTCCTTGTGAGCCAACGGCCATCCATATCTAGTGCCCAACTGTGTCTGTGGACGACGTCCAGCAGTTGGGTTATTTTTTATGAGGAAGTTGGTGGCAGGATTTGCACTCCGGCCACCGTAAAACCCTTCATTCCACAAAACTTTCCAAAAGCATAAAAGTTTTTTGAAAACCCACTCCATGGGAGTACCTCCTGTGCAGCTTCCCTTCGCAGGGCAGCTCACCGGATGATGGGATTGGGTCAAAGCCTCCAGGACCCCCAATCTTTGATGATAGGAGGGTAACCACAGGGTAACATTCTCGAGTCAGATTGCGGGAGTGTGTCGGGGTGGTGTTGAGGTGTTGTCCACCAGACGGTGGTCTCCTTGGGTGAACCTGAGGCGGTCCCTTCGGGTGGGTGCCTAGGAATGTCTTATCCCGAATAGAAGATGATCACCTGTCTCTGTTATCATCTGAGCTCAAGCGTTTGGACATCGGTATTGCGGCACTCTCTAAGATTCGGAGACCGGATTGTGGCGAGATCATGGCGGGTGGTTACACCTACTATTGGTCTGCTCGCTCTGATGGTTACCATGACCAAGGAGTTGCTGCAGCTGTGTCCAATAAGCTGACTCAAATGATAATTGAGGGAACACCGGTCAACGAGCGTATTATGAGACTAAGGATTCGTCACTCCTTGAGTGTCATTTCCCTGGTCTCTGCGCATGCTCCGACTGTGGGGAGTGATCTCACCGTGTAGTACGTATTCCTTGCCATGTTCAAGTCTGTGATTGATCAGTGCCCCAGGCAAGATATTCTTCTAATCTTGGGGGATTTCAGTGCATCGACTGTAACTGATTGGGATGGTTATGAAAAGTGTGTTGGTCCCCATGTGTCTGGAAATGTGAACCAGAATAGCACTCCTGGACTTAGGGTGGCTGGTTCATGGTTTCAGCGCCACAAGCTCATCGCTGGACTTTGTATTCCAACGCTGGTGTTGTGGCAAAGGAGATTGACCATGTGCTCATTGATGGTCTTCGGAGGATAATCCAGAACTGCAGGGTCGAGCTGAGTGCTCAGTTCCTCAATACTGACCACTGGCTTGTTGTAGCAACTCTTAAGTTGCTGCTTAAATCCTGGAGAATGGTACCATCCCAGCCTCGGCTGGATGTTTGACAAGCTCAATGATGAGAGGGTAGCTGAGGAGTTTGCGAACAGGCTGAGTGGAGATTTGGGGGGTCTGGTTGCTTTGAGAAAACCAGACCGGTATGTTTGGATCCTGAAGAGTTGTGGAGTGCCTTCAAGACCACCATCTTTGATGTTGCCGGTCGATGCCTTGGTACTCACCGGAGGGCGAAGAAGAATATTGATTCAAGAAACACTGGATACCATTGACCAGAGTCACAGGGCCAGGCTGAATGGCAGAGCTGAGCTGTTCAGGTGAGGCGTAAAACTGTACATGCACCAAGGTAACAAGGAAGGCCGATGTGGCGAGGAGAGGGTGCGGAGCATTACCTGTGGTCAAGTGATTCTCGTCCTGCTTACAGGGGAATTTGCACGTTTTGTTCGTCCAAGCCCATTCCTCGATAAACTGCAGTTAGAGGAGATTGTGATGGGCTCTTGACAGTGGAGTCTGAAGTGAAGGCCCACCTGGCTGGATTGAGCGGCTGTACCTGATAGACCAGCTGTCGAGTTGGATGTCAGGGGTGTTACAATCCCTTTTGATAACCCTCCAAGCAACTGTGGTCCTCCTTCGTTTGTGGCAACACAGGCTGTGGTGAACGAGTTGAAATGGGTTAAAGCTCCTGGGATCTGTGATGTCCATGCTGAAATTCTCAAGGCTGGTGGAAATGCTGCACTTGTGTTATTGCATGCAGTTCTGTGCTGTGCCTGGAAAATGGCGTGATCTCAACTGATTGGAAGAGGGGCCTTGTTGTCCCTCTCTGAAAAGGGAAGGGTGATCGCCAAG